>JAHZTW010000001.1:176616751-176888704 GCA_020283515.1 Alliaria petiolata
AGAAGAAACTGTTCTTGGAAATGGCAAGCTCACAAGAAACCATATCAAAGCAATCTTAATGGTGACTACAAATACAAAGAATTGCAATCATATACTGAAACATCAATACATGAATATTATAACATTTATCTAATTATGATCTTATGACAGAATGTTCTTATTGGGGCCATCGGTACTTCTGCAATAACAATGACATGGGCAATGACAGAACTTATGAGAAACCCTCGAGCAATGAAGAAAGTTCAATCCGAAATCAGAAATCAAATTCGGAACAAGTCAATGATCACCTTGGATGATTTAGAGCAGCTCCATTACCTGAAAATAGTAGTCAAGGAAACATGGAGGCTACACCCTCCAGCACCTCTTCTGGTTCCAAGAGAAGTAATGTCTGAATTTGAGATCAATGGCTGCAGGGTTCAACCCAAGACACGGCTATATGTAAATGTTTATGCTATCGGACGTAATCCCGATACCTGGAAAGATCCAGAGATGTTTCTCCCCGAAAGGTTTGTTGATAACAACATCGATGTAAAAGGACAGAGTTTTGAGTTGTTGCCGTTTGGGGGTGGCCGGAGACTATGTCCTGCAATTTACATGGGGACATCAATGGTGGAGTTTGGTCTTGCGAACATGCTGTATCATTTTGACTGGAAGCTACCACAAGGCATGTCGGTCGAAGATATCGACATGGAAGAATCTCCTGGACTCAACGTGAGCAAGAAAAACGAGCTTCTACTTGTTCCTGTGAAGTATTTAGATCATTGATCACTTAAAACTAAGTTTTTTCATGAGACTACAAAATATATTGTAGCATTGATTGAACTAAATACAGCTCTATTATTTTTATTTGATTTTTGGATAAAAAATTTCGATAAGGTTGGGGGATCCGAAGAAGACAGCGATGTATATTAAAAATATTATTATATTAATGTCACTAAAAAGACAGCAATGTGATTAACCTAAAAGGGCGTGAGCTTTTCCTTCATCAACCATTTTCTTAAATTAGAAATGGTTTGGAGTTGACAAAAAAAACAAAAAAAAAATGGTTTGGCTTCTCTCACTTCTTTTCATCATCTGTATTCTTGTCGCCGCCTTCAAACACAAGAACCGGCGGCAACATCAACGGAAACCACCGTCTCCTCCTGGCTTCCCGATCATAGGAAACTTACACCAGATCGGAGAGTTACCTCATCAGTCTCTATGGAGACTTTCAAAGAAGTATGGTCCTGTGATGCTTTTGCGGCTTGGAAAAGTCCCCACACTCATAGTTTCTTCCTCTGAAACAGCAAGACAAGCTCTGAAAATCCATGACCTCCGTTGTTGTAGTCGCCCGAGCTTAGCAGGTACTAAAGTTTTGATTTTTATATCTTGAATCTTGACATCTTGAATCTTGACTTAACAAAACTCTTGAATCTTGAATCTTGAATCTTGAATCTTGATTTAACAAACCCCATGAATCTTGAATCTTGATTTCAACAAACCCCCTGAATCTTGATCATTCCTTAGGGTCAAGAGAGCTCTCTTACAACTTTGTGGACATTGCTTTCTCTCCTTATGATGATTACTGGAAAGAAGTAAGGAAGCTCGCTGTTCAGGAACTATTCAGTACAAAACAAGTGCACTCGATTCAGCCTGTAAAGGAAGAGGAGGTAAAGAAGCTGATCGATTCAATCACTCGATCAGCTTCTCTGAGAACTCCGGTCAACTTGAACAAGACGTTTCTTGCTTTGACAGTAAGCGTGATATGCAGGGCAGCATTTAGTGTGAGTTTTGAGGGAACTGTGCTCAACAGAGACAGTTTCAAAAAGATAGTCCGCGAGGCACTCGAGATGATGGGAAGCTTTTCTGCCTCGGATTTTATCCCTCATGTCGGATGGATCATCGACTGGTTCACGGGTTTGCAAGGGCGGAGAGTGAAGAGCATGAGAGATCTTGATGCGTTCTATGAACAAATGATTGATCTGCATAAACAGGAAAAGAGTCAAGGGAGTGAAGATTTCGTGGATCTGCTATTGAGATTGGAGAAAGAAGGAGTTCTTCTTGGAAATAACAAGCTCACAAGAAACCATATCAAAGCAATCCTAATGGTAATTTACAAAAGATTTGGCAATCCTTGTAATAAATAACACATGAGAGATCCTGACATGTTTTTATGATCTTGTCACAGAACGTACTTCTGGCGGGAATCGATACTTCTGCAATAACCATGACATGGGCAATGACGGAACTCGCGAGGAACCCGCGAGTGATGAAGAAAGTTCAATCCGAAATCAGAAACCATATGGGGAACAGATCAGTGATCAGCTTAGATGACACAGAACAGTTCCATTACCTGAAAATGGTTGTCAAAGAAACATGGAGGCTACATCCTACAACACCCATTCTACTCCCAAGAGAAGTAATGTCTGAGTTTGAGATCAACGGCTACACGATTCAGCCCAAGACACGGCTTCATGTGAATGTCTGGGCTATCGGGCGCGATCCGGATACCTGGAAAGACCCAGAAGTGTTTCTCCCGGAGAGGTTTATCGATAGTGACATTGATGCGAAAGGACAGAACTTTGAGCTGTTGCCGTTTGGGGGTGGCCGGAGAATCTGTCCTGCAATTTACATGGGGACATCAATGGTGGAGTTTGGTCTGGCGAATCTGTTGTTTCAGTTTGACTGGGAGTTACCAGAAGGCATGGCGGTCGGGGATATCGACATAGAAGAAGCTCCGGGGCTCACTGTCAACAAGAAAAACGAGCTTCTACTTGTGCCTGTGAAACATTTAGATCATTGATCCCTTAAAACTAAGTTCATCATGAGATTACGGAATAAATTATAGCATCGATTGTACCTAGATAGAAGGAAATCTGATGTTACTCTGTTTCTTTATTTAGCCCAATAAGTTGTTCGATGAAATGTCTGAGAGAAACTTTCCATTTATGCAATTTGCTTTTGGTTAAGAAGAAAGCTTTGATTTGTGTTAGATTCAGAACAAGAGATATCTCTGGTGGACCCAAAACAAATCACACAAAAGGGACAAATTGAATGTACGTTTGTGTACCTCAGCTGCAAAATCAGCATCTCTTGAACGCCTTATCCAAATGCTTCAGAATCGCTTTATCTGATTGATTATGCTCCTCTGTCAAAGCAAAGGACTAAACGCACCTCCCATATGAAAATTTGGTACCGACAGAATCTCTTATTTTATTGAGAAATGAATTGTATAACCAGAGAGGAGGATCTGTATTTATTTCATTGAGAAGTGAAATTTGGGAGTATTTGCTTACGAGAGCATCTCCAGAGAGGATCTTTATCTTGTGGGTGGTTTGTATATTCTAGGGTGTTTTGCTTTAAGCCTTTAACGATACATCTTTAAATTTATCTCAAAATAATTTATAGTTTGTATTATAGTATTTAATATTAATAATAGTAATGATAAAATTTCATAAATAAATGTAAAACAAATATATAGAAAAAATATTAGAAAAAATGATTACGAACTATACATAGTATCAACTATCAAGTAATACGTACTACACATTCCAAATATGAAAATATCATTAGTTACACAAACAAAAGTTTTAACTTTCCTTATCATTGTTTCGAATTTATCTAATTATACAAGCTTTTTTTTTATATAATAATTAGAAATGAACTCCAACAAAACTTTAATTTTAAGAAATAAGTATGGTTAATTACTTACTTATATTCCCATCCACTTCCAATTACTATATGACATTTTTACATGTTTCTTTTTATTTCTTCTTGTAAATAGGATATTCTTTTAGGAGGTATCGACTCTGCTGCAATTACAATGACATGGGCAATGACAGAACTTGCTAGAAACCCTAGAGTGATGAAGAAGGTTCAATCTGAAATCAGAAACCAAATGGGTAACAAATCCATGATTAGCTTGGATGACGCAGACAAGCTAAGTTACTTGAAAATGGTGATCAAAGAAACATGGAGGCTACATCCTCCGGTACCTCTCCTGTCCCCAAGAGAAGTAGTGTCTGAATTTGAGATCAACGGCTACACGATACAACCCAAGACACGGCTTCATGTGAATGTTTGGGCTATAGGACGTGATCCTGATACCTGGAAAGACCCAAAAGAGTTTCTTCCCGAGAGGTTTATTGATAGTGAAATTGATACAAAAGGACAGAACTTTGAGCTGTTACCGTTTGGGGGTGGCAGGAGAATCTGTCCTGCCATTTACATGGGAACAACAATGGTGGAGTGTGGTCTTGCAAATATGTTGTATAATTTTAATTGGAAGTTACCAGAAGGCATGGTGCTTGAAGATATCGACATGGAAGAATCTCCTGGACTTACAGTGAGCAAGAAAAGTGACCTTTTACTTGTTCCTGTGAAGTACTTAGATCATTGATCACTTAAACTATATATGTCCTTTCATCGATTGTACCTTAAATAGAACAAAATCTCTTTTTCCTTTGTGCGTCGTCCTATTGGTCAACGAAGAGTTTAAGAGAATTTACAATTGTAATCATTTGTTTATGTTTTAGCAATTTAGTTTTACAATACGAATCTCCTATATATAGGTCGTTTGGCTATACATAAAGAAGAAAACGATGTCGGTATCTAAAAATCCAACAAAGTCTCATTCGTTAAATTATGTATTTTGCTTATTTATTTAATTTTATCAGAAGGAGCTAAGTGAAATGAAATCAGGGAAATGTTTTAGTCCAATGCAAGACGATATAATATGTGATGTATTATGTTGTTATTATGTCGTCTTGTGTGATCAATGTGAATTGTGAACCATGAGCCCGAGATATTTTTAAAGGCCATTGAGAAAAACAAAACAAAACAAAATAGGGCATATATAGAGATATGCTGTTGACAAAAATAAAGATTACTAAAGATTTTTGAATCCTGTGATAACTCAGTTCCATTAATTCATTATAACATTATTTCTGATGTCCACATCCTATGGAATTCCATGGCTCCAAATTCACTATTACGGTATACGTTTATTGTAGTAACGTTAGAAATCGAGCTTAGCTTGGCTCTCTTTTCTCGTCATCAATAACTTGTGTTTTCTTTTTTTTTTTGCCAAACTGCCTCGCCTAGCAATGAAATTCTTGAATGTGTGTCATCTTTTTAGTTAATCCTTTTTTATTAACTTTTATAATCAATTAGTATACGAATCTCGGATTGGTACCAACGGTTACATATAGGGATTAAATATATAATCCACATTTTTTACAAATGTGTAGTCAATAGAGAAACCAAAATTTGTTTCGACTAACGTGGTGAATCATAGAACTAAATCATTCCATTGTGGTTGTTTTTTTTCAACAACGTTTTTGTTTTCATAATTAAGAATATCCAAAGCTTAGAGCTTTGAATGATGTTAAGTGTCGTGTTGGGTAAACACATTATCTAAAAATGGAATTACTTGAATTTACAATTAATCAGCAAGTAGCCTGTAGCCATAGCCATAATTTATATCAACGATAATGCTATTCTAAAAATTGTCATTGTATACTTTTAAAAACTGTTGATTGTGATTTTTAAAATTGTTGATTGTGTAATGGTTTTTCAAATAAGAATTTTTCGTTTGTAGGAATTTTTATGAATTAAAAAAAAAGGAATCTTAGCTCGGTTGAGTTTGTTGTCATNCAGAGCTTTGAGCTGTTACCGTTTGGTGGTGGCCGGAGAATCTGTCCCGGAATGTACATGGGGACATCGATGGTGGAGTTTGGTCTGGCGAATCTGTTGTATCGTTTTGACTGGAAGTTACCAGAAGGCATGACAGTGGAAGACATCGACATGGAAGAAGCTCCGGGACTCACCGTGAACAAGAA
Source organism: Alliaria petiolata (assembly GCA_020283515.1). Classification (NCBI taxonomy): domain Eukaryota; kingdom Viridiplantae; phylum Streptophyta; class Magnoliopsida; order Brassicales; family Brassicaceae; genus Alliaria; species Alliaria petiolata. The sequence goes on from JAHZTW010000001.1 coordinate 176,622,571, forward strand.
AAACGAGCTTCTACTTGCTCCTGTAAAGTATTTAGATCATTGATCGCTTAAACTAAGTTTTTCATGAGATTAAAAAGCAAAGTTTAGCATCGAATGTACCTTAAAAAGAACGAAGTCTCTTGTTCGGTGGTGGTGGGGTTGGGTTACCCGATTTGGGGCTGGGCGATAACAAGACTGATCTCGGTTTCATGTCTCTCTGCAAGGTTAATTTTCATCATTTTATTTGATTTCCTTATTTTACTTAAAAGTATATTAAAATACCAACAACACAAAAAAAATAAGTTCAAAATATTTCATAATTGTGAAAAATTTTTAAAAAATTTCAATTATATTTTCAAAATTTAGTAAACGTTGGTAAAATCATTTAATAACTCTCCATGAACTTAAATCCCCACACCACCACCAAACTCCAAGTTAAAATCAATGATCTGTTTTCAAAGTTCAGGTACTATATATATTTAGTTAGTACCGAATTGTGGATGTTATATAAAAAAAAAAAAAGTAATAACAAATTGTGATTGCAGGAGGCTTACATGGTGTGATCACAGAGATGTAAAATTCGAATTTTGTTTTTAGAGAAAGATTCTTATTTTAGGACTCCTATCGGCGCCATGATTCATTCATCGACAAGTCATTCCTATGCAATATTTCTAAAGTTTACACATATTTTGATAGAAGTGTATAAACCTCCTTAAAAAGTGCTTATAAACCTCACTCGCAGTCTTGATCCCAAGGCTTATCCACCTAGCCCTGTCAAGCGGATCAAACCCGCCCCGCCAGACCCGCCCCGCAATGGATTACAAAGTTTTCTGATCTGCTTCAACCCGTCCCGCAAAATTTTCGATCAAAAAATATTTGACCCGCACCCGCCCCGCTAGAAGTTACGGATACCCACAGATAACCCGCCGATATTTAAATAATAATAAAAAAATAAATTATATATATATATATTTTTTAAAAGTGTTTTTTTAAAGTGTTTAATAAGAAAAGTAATATAATAAAACAAATTTGTATACATATTAATATATATATTATATTTAACCGACTTGTGTTGTCGAAATAAATGATATATATTGTTTTGTCTTATACTTCTAAGTTTGTATATATCCAAACCGAACTGCGTTTTCCGTATTCCAAAACCTGAGAACGGTGTTGTTTTGCCTGAGAACGGTGTTGTTTTGTCTTGATAATTTGTTTCTTTATCTCCCAGAAGAAAAAAAAAAACAGAGAACAAAACAGAGGAAAACGTAAACAATGGTGATTCTTCTCTCTTTCCTCTTGCTTCTATTCTTTTCCGTTCTCTTGTCGTTAATTTATACCAAGAAGATCATAAACTCGAAACAGAATCTTCCTCCAAGTCCACCAAAGGGGCCGTTCATCGGAAACCTACACCAGCTCCGAGGACTGATTCACAGAGGTCTTCATGATCTCTCCAAGAAACACGGTCCCGTGATGCTTCTTCGCCTAGGGTTTTTACCAGCTGTCGTAATCTCATCGAGTGAAGCAGCTGAAGAAGTTCTTAAAACCCATGACCTAGAGTGTTGTACACGGCCCAAGGCTCTCGGAATGCAGACTTTTTCGCGTAACGGTAAAAACATTGGTTTTGCGTCATACGGTGAGGACTGGAGAGAGCTGCGCAAGCTTGCCGTTCTTAAGTTCTTCAACACGAAAAAGGTACGATCTTTTAGGTATATCAGAGAGGAAGAAAATGACTTGATGATAAAGAAACTGACAGAATCAGCTTTGAAGCAATCTCCAGTGGATTTGGGTAAAACCCTTCTCTCTCTAACTGCCAGTATCATATTCAGATCGGCCTTTGGACAAAATTACTTCGAGATCAAGAAAATCAATAAGGAAAAGATCGAAGAACTGATGTTTGAAGCTATAGCAAATATGTCTTTCAAATTCACTGATATTTTCCCTGTTGCTAGTATTGGATGGTTTATAGACTTCGTGTTAGGACAACATAAGAGACTTCATAACGTTTTCGTCGAGGTTGATACTTTTGTGAAGAAAGTGTCTCATTATCACTTGAAGAGTAAGCATGGAGTCACAACTCAAGATCGTCCTGATATTGTCGATGTGATGTTGGATATGATACATAAACAAGAACAAGATAATTCATTCAAGCTCACAATTGATCATCTCCATGGAGTCATCTCAGTAAGTAAAGAATCTTTAGTTCATGTTTCTTGAATCTAAAACCTGACCTGAACATCTTTATTGACCAGGATATATTTCTGGCTGGAGTAGACACAAGTGCAATCATCATGATTTGGGCGATGGCAGAGCTCATTAGAAACCCGAGAGTGATGAAGAAAGCTCAGGAGGAGATTCGAGCAAGTATAAAAATCAAACCAAAAGAGAGAATCACGGAAGAAGATCTCGATAAGCTTCAATATTTGAAGCTTGTAGTGAAAGAAACCTTAAGACTACACCCAGCTGCTCCTTTGTTACTCCCAAGAGAGACAATGAGTCCAATTAAGATTCAAGGCTACGATATTCCCCCGAAAACCCTTCTGTTGGTTAACGCTTGGTCAATAGGACGGGATCCTAAACACTGGAAAAATCCAGAAGAGTTTATCCTAGAGAGGTTTATGGATGGTCTTGTGGACTACAAAGGACAGAGCTTTGAGATGTTACCTTTTGGTTCTGGTCGAAGGATGTGTCCAGGGATGGCTTTTGGGATTGCGACGGTTGAATTGGGACTCTTGAACTTGCTTTACTACTTTGATTGGAGAATGGCTGAAGAAAAAGATATGGATATGGAAGAAGCTGGTGATGTTGCTGTTGTTAAGAAAGTTCCTCTTGAGCTTCTTCCTATTCTTCGCCATTAATGGGGTCACAAAATCTTTTGGGTAAACTGTGTAATAGATCAGACTTGAGACTAGATGTTGTTTTTTCTTAAGAGTTTTAATTAATGTTGTCATTTTGCTAAAAATTGGTTTGATGCACCGGTTTGTAACTCGATGTTGAATCTACTACTTTCAACACCCAAATGCGTTTCATCGATAATAAGTATTCAGATATTATTTGTTTTTGAAACCGTTTTTGTAGTTAGATGTTGATTGTTGCATTTTGATTCCCCCCGCTTGGAAGGGAACAAAGTTCTCGAATGGAGAGATGTACTGGCTAATTTGGCTTCAGGCCAAAATTTCAAGTATTAATCATAATAAATCAGAATAATGATGCATTCCGTCGGAATATTTTTATGTTAATAGTTTTTTTATGATCAAATTAATTTTAGGGAAAATTAAACCAATAACCATAAAAAAATCAAAAACCTACAAACTAACCAAAACCCCCCCTCCTTTTTTCTCTCTCTATCTCTTCCTATCTCTCTCTAACCCTATGGTTAGTTTCTTAATTTTTTTTTTTGTTATGGTCATTTGCTAAATTGATCCTTAATTTTATAATCAAATAATTATCAAAATTCATTTTTAATAAAGCAAAGTGATTACTGCAAATTAAACCTCAAACTAAATATTTTTTGTAAAATCAACTTTCACCTTAAAAAAATGCAAGTCAATTCCCTCACCTCATAAGTCACCCGCTATATAACCCCTCACTATATTGTCGACGTCACACTTCACATTTGTGGTTTGATTAAAAAAATCAATTAATATTTTTCAAACTTGAGAATCGAACCATCGACCTCTAGAAAAACAATGACATGAATTACCAATTGTGCTAATTGAATTACTTGTTATATTGTAAAACCGAAACACATATATCATTATGTTTTTACTTGTCTTCTTCATCCCATCCCGAGTGCAGGTCCAAAATCAAAGGATAGAGAAGCATAATGTTCCTTTTTTTTTTCAAATGTTGGTGGTCCGATGGGTCTCATAAATAATCACACAAATCCGATCTGATTCATCAGTCTTTAATCTTAGGATGTTTGGATCTGACACGAAGTTAATGTCCAGTGAATCTTCTTCTTCTTCCTTTGAATTTGTTCTTTGCGATTGATTTTGAAAAACTGTGAATTGGGTTTTGAAAGACAACAAAAAACAACAAAGTTAAATCACAAAAGGGAAGTAATATAAGTGTTTCGGGCTTTTGATTTTGAAGCTTTCTGAATTTTGTGCTATAGCCGATGTTACTTGGCCTAGGATTTCGATTAACCGAGCCGACCAGTTTTTATATGGTTTTTATATGACTTGAATTTTTATAAAACCGATAAATCGTAAAACCAAAAAAATCGAATCGAAACCAAACCAAAAACTGAAAACCGAAGTGCCCACCCCTTGTTTTATTGTCTTTGTTTGTTTTCTTCTTTCTACAAACATTTTCCACCTGTCAAATCGTATTATTATGATAATTACACGTATTTACGAGAATCTTTAAACCTCACTCTCTGAGTTTGAGTTTTTTTTTTTTCCCACTCACTCTCTGACTTTCATACCAAGCTTATCCTCGGATGAGTGAATAAAACGACATATAAGATGTAACTTTGTATCTAAACCAACCAGTGTTTCCGTATATAACAACGCTTTCACATTATTATTCTATCAAACTTGTAAAGAACCTGCTGTTGCGTCTTAAAACTCTGTTTCTTTATCTCCGGAAAAACAGAGCACACAATAGACGAACGAAAACAATGGCGATTCCTCTGTTTTTCCTCTTGTTTCTCTTCACTTTAATTTTCTTGAAGAAGATAAAAAACTCGAAAAATAATCTTCCCCCGAGCCCACCAAAGCTCCCGTTAATCGGAAACGTACACCAGCTCCAAGGGTTGCGTCACCGATGTCTTCATGATCTCTCCAAGAAACACGGACCCGTGATGCTTCTCCGTCTAGGGTGTATCCCAATGGTCGTTATCTCATCGAGTGAAGCAGCTGAAGAAGCTCTTAAAACACGTGACCTGGAGTGTTGTACACGGCCCAACACTGTCGCCTCAAGGCTTTTCTCGCGGAACGGTAAAGACATCGGCTTTGCGGTATACGGTGAGGAATGGAGAGAGCTGCGTAAGCTTGCGGTTCGCGAGTTTTTCAGCGTCAAAAAGGTTCGATCTTTCCGGCATGTTAGAGAGGAAGAGAATGACTTGATGGTCAAGAAACTGAGAGAATCGGCTTTGAAGAAATCTCCGGTGGATTTGAGCAAAACCCTTTTTTGCTTAACTGCAAGTATCGTATTTAGAACCGCCTTTGGACAGAGTTTCTTTCAGAACAAGCATATCAACGAGGAGAAGATCGAACAACTGATGTTTGAAGCTCAGAGAAATATGACTTTAAAATTCTCTGATCTCTTCCCCATTGCTGGTCTTGGACGGTTTATGGACTTTGTGTCAGGACAACATAAGAGACTTCATAGCGTTTTCTCCGAGGTTGATACTTTTCTAAATCATATAATTGATGATCATCAATCGAAGAATTCAACTCAAGATCGTCCAGATATCGTTGACTCGCTCTTAGATATGATACATAAACAAGAAAAAAATCAATCTTTCAAGCTCACCATTGATCATCTCAAAGGAGTAAGCCAAGTAAGGAAGAGAATCTCTTTACTTCATGATTCTATAATACAACCTATATATCCTTAATTACTAATCTAATGTTTATTGTTGACCTAGGATATATATCTCGCTGGAGTAGACACAAGCGCCATCACCATGATTTGGGCGATGGCAGAACTTGTTAGGAACCCTAGAGTGATGAAAAAGGTCCAAGACGAGATCCAAACTTGCATAGGAATAAAAGAAAAGGAGAGAATCGTGGAAGAAGATCTTGATAAGCTTCAATACTTGAAGCTTGTGGTGAAAGAAACCTTAAGACTACACCCAGCAGCTCCTCTGTTACTCCCAAGAGAAACAATGAGCCAAATCAAGATTCAAGGCTACGACATTCCGCCAAAAACCCTTCTAATGGTTAACGCTTGGTCGATAGGACGGGATCCTAAACACTGGAAAGATCCAGAAGAGTTTATCCCGGAGAGGTTTATCGATTGTCTTGTGGATTACAAAGGAATTAGCTTTGAGATGTTACCATTTGGTTCTGGACGGAGGATGTGCCCAGGAGTGGCTTCAGGGATTGCGACCGTTGAATTGGGACTCTTGAATTTGCTTTACTACTTCGATTGGAGATTGCCAGAGGAGAAGAAAGATATGGACATGGAAGAAGCTGGTGATGTTACTGTTGTTAAGAAAGTTCCTCTTGAGCTTCTTCCTATTCTTCGCATGTGATGAAGTTGAAGTCGCAGAGTCTTGAGACTAAAGTTATGTTGTTTATTGTTGGGAAATTAATGTTGTTATTTTGCTTTAAAAATTGGTTTGATGCACCGCTTTGTATAAGATATTATTTGTTTCTTAGAATGTATTAGTACTTTGATGTTGCATTTGGATTCAGTTTTGTTATCTTTTGAGATTTTGTACAACGAAATGGATGTATTCTGTCTAGATATCGTTGTGTTAATTATAAGTGATCAAATTAAATTTTATAACCAAGAATTCATAATTTAATAAAATGATCAGATAGGTTTTGGTAAAATAACTTGGTTTTGATTGGTTGATTTTGGTAAAATGATCGTAGTTAAGTTTTGAACAATTGATTTAAGAGCACTGTTTTATGTTTACTTGGTTGAAAGGGTTTAGCCTAAGTTTTGATTGGCTAAGGTTCAGATATTTTACATGAGTTATGAAGATAATGTTTCTTAACCTCTCAAAGCTTATCTTCAAAAACAGTAAACGACATGTTAAATCTATGTTGACATGGTCAAGACGTCTTTAACCATGTTTGTTTTATTGTCTTAATACTCTGTTTTTTTTCTGATCACCAAAAACAGAACACGGAAGAGAGAAAAACGAAAACAATGTCGATTGTTCTGTATTTCTTCTGGTTCCTGCTTCTCCCAGCTCTTTACTCATTAGTATTCGTAAAGAAAATAAAAGGCCGGAAACAAAATCTTCCTCCGAGTCCATTAAAGCTTCCGATCATCGGAAACCTACACCAGCTTAGAGGACTGCTTCACAGATGTCTTCACAATCTCTCCAAGAAACACGGACCCGTGATGCTTCTCCATCTAGGGTTTGTCGAAATGGTTGTGATCTCATCCAGAGAAGCAGCTGAAGAAGCACTTAAAACACATGACCTTGAGTGTTGTACCAGACCTAAGACTAACGCATCATCAAAATTCTTGCGTGACGGTAAAGACATTGCCTTTGCGCCATATGGTGAGGTTTGGAGAGAGTTGCGGCAAGCTTTCTTTTCTCGATTTTTTCAGCACGAAAAAAGTTCGTTCTTTCATGTACATTAGAGAGGAAGAGAATGATTTGATGGTCAAGAAACTGATGGAATCGGCTCAGAAGAAGTCTCCAGTAGATTTAAGCCAAACACTCTTCTGCCTAGTCGGGAGTATCATATTCAGATCTGCCTTTGGACAGCGTTTCTACGAGAGCAAGCATGTCGATAAGGACAAGATCAAAGAACTCATGTTTGAGGTCCAGAAAATTGGGTCTGTAAGTAGCTCTGACCTTTTCCCTGCTGGTTTGGGATGGTTTATGGACTTTGTGTCAGGTCGACATAGGAGGCTTCACGAAGTTTTCGTCAAGGTTGATACTTTGCTGAATCATATCATTGATGACCATTTGAAGAACCCTGAAGACAAAACAAATCAAGATCGCCCTGATATCGTTGACTCGATCTTAGATACTATTCATAATCAAGAACAAGATGAATATTTCAAGCTCACAATTGATCATCTCAAAGGAATCATCCAAGTAAGCATAGAATCCTCTAGTTGATCATTTTTTTTTGTCAAAAGTCATGGGCTTCTATCAAGAAAATATCTTATATAATCTTACAGTAGGTTTTCTTTTACTTTTATCGATGTGAGATTCCTTAACACTTACTCGAATTTCTGACTCTGATAGGTGTTAAAATTTATGGATAAAATCAATTGAAAATGAATGGAATTATTCATATAACTCTTGGTTAGATTTTTCTATTTTTTATTGGTGTAGAATTCGTAATATACCTTGATGAGTGCAAATATGTTCTTAACCATCTTGTGTCTTTGTTGACGTCCTAGGATATATATCTTGCTGGAGTAGACACAAGTGCCATCACCATGATTTGGGCGATGGTCGAGCTTGTTAGAAACCCGAGGGTAATGAAGAAAGCTCAAGAAGAGATCCGAACATGCATTGGAATCAAACAAAATGAGAGAATCGAGGAAGAAGATGTCGACAAGCTTCAATACCTAAAGCTTGTGATCAAAGAAACCTTAAGACTACACCCACCAGCTCCTCTTTTGCTTCCAAGAGAAACAATGGCTGATATCAAGATCCAAGGCTATGACATCCCCCAAAAAACTCTTCTTTTGGTTAATGCATGGTCGATAGGACGAAACCCTTAATTCTGGAAAAACCCTGAGGAGTTTAACCCCGAGAGGTTTATCGATTATCCAGTAGACTACAAAGGGTCTAGCTTTGAGATGTTACCATTTGATTAAACCCTGAGGAGTTTAACCCCGAGAGGTTTTTCGCCAAAATCATAAAATCAATTTTTCCCGCATAATCGTGTTTTCTGCCAAAACCGTAAAATCATGTTTTCTGCCAAAATTTCAAAATCACGTTTTTCCTCCAAAACCGCATAATCACGTTTTTCCGCCAAAACTGCATAATCACGTTTTTATGCCGAAACAACAAAATCGCATTTTCTTGTTAAAACCACAAAACCGCATTTTCTCACAAAAATCATAAAACCGTAAAGCTGCGTTTTTCCTTAATTTTTGCTAAAATTTAGATTAATAAATTATTTAAATATGTTAATTATTTAATTTTAAGTGTAATTTTAAATATATTTACGTAAATATTGTAGTTATTAAATTTTTTTAAAACAAAATAATATTATTTTAGTCTTTTTCAATTATTTGTATTTGGATGATATTTCAAAATCAGAAAGGAACAAATTAGCTTTCAGATATAATATATAAATATAAAAATTAGAATAAAAAATAAATAATATTTAATTGTATCATCCGGACGGAGAGTTCAATGCAGACGTAGGCTAGCAAACGAACGAGCCTTTAATTATATTATCCAGATGCAGATCCGTGCTATTGAAGATATTTAATGTTTTTTTGGGACGAGTGGGCGGGCATCTAGAAGATAATTTGCCCTAGATATACCCACCATTTAAATTAAGCTAAGAAAAAATTGCCTCGGAATTGAATTTTATTTTGAAATCATGATTGTATCTTTGACTTTTTAACTATTATCGAAAACGACACGTGAAGTAAGAGTAGCCGTGCAGAAATCATCCTCTTAAGTCTGAACTCTTATTTATTCATGATTCCAAGTTTGAAAAGTCTTTAGCAAAAAAAAAACAAAACTTTGAAAAGTCTAATTTCATTTCTCTTTAAATTTAAATTCTTCTTCACTCGGAAAAAAAGAAAAAAAAAAACAGAGCAAGAACACAAAATGTCAATTTTCCTCTGTTTTCTCTGGCTTTTGCTACTTCTCTTAGTAACATTAATCTTCACGAGAAAATTCCAATCCTCAAAACTAAAACTTCCTCCGGGCCCACAAGCACTTCCGATCATCGGAAACTTACACAACCTCGAAGGATTACTACACAGATGTCTCCAAAAACTCTCCGTAATCCACGGACCAGTGATGAAACTCCGCTTCGGATTTGTCCCTATGGTCATAATCTCTTCAAACCAAGCAGCGGAAGAANAAAGAAATCATCACCAAGAGAAAAACAATGACAGATGGAGAAAGATGGGAGGTTTACAATGCTTTGTTGCAAAGAAGTGTTGACGGAACACTAAAGAAAAATACAACAAAAGAAGTTTCTGATTTACTTTCAGTGCCTTTACATACGGTTCAAAAAATTTGGCGAAGAGCAAAGAATACTTCTAATGGTCAATCTGTTGATGTATCACACAGGAGGAAAGGGGTTTGTGGTCGCAAAAAAAAGCATATTGACTTAAGTCAAGTTGTTAATGTCCCATTACATCGTCGTACGACCATAAGATCGCTAGCAGCAGCACTGGATATCAACCCAACTACAGTGTTCAGATGTGTAAAAGATGGTCTCCTGAGACGTCACTCCAATGCCATCAAACCACATCTACGAGACGATAATATGAAAGCTCGGGTAAAGTTCTGCTTATCTATGCTTGATGAAAGTTCTTTGCCTCATCAGCCAAAGTTTATTGACATGTACAATATTGTACACATTGACGAGAAATGGTTTTACATGACTAAGAAATCAGAGACATATTATCTACTTCCGTTTGAAGAGGATCCGCTACGTACATGCCAAAGCAAAAATTATATTGGAAAAATCATGTTTTTAGCTGCTATGGCTCGACCAAGATTTGATGAAGAAGAAAATGAGGTATTTTCTGGGAAAATTGCAATGTTTCCATTTGTTTTCATGCACGAAGCTCAAAGACGGAGTCGAAACAGAGAAGCAGGAACCATGGAATTAAAACCGATGGTCTCCATCAAGAGAGAGGATATCAAAAGATGCTTAATTGAAAAAATTCTTCCAAATATTCGCGAGAGGTGGCCGGCGGAAGATTTTGGGAAAACAATTTTCATTCAACAAGATAATGCAAGAACACATGTTGATACCAAGGATGAAGAATTTCAAAATGCTGCTTCACAACATGGATTTGATATTCAATTGATGTGTCAGCCGCCGAATTCACCAGATTTGAATATTCTGGATCTTGGATTTTTTCGTGCCATTCAGACTTTGTAACATAAAGTGTGTCCCAAGACGGTCGAAGAACTTGTTCTGGCGGTGGAGAATGCATTTGATGAATATCCTCCAAAACAAGTCAACCGGATTTTTTTGACTCTACAATCATGTATGCTAGAGACAATGAAGATCGGAGGCTCAAACAGATACAAAATTCCACATTTGAAGAAAAACACATTGGAAAGAGAAGGACGTCTTCCTATCCGGTTGGATTGCGATCCCATCTTAGTACAAGAGGTGATAAATTCTTTAGCATGTTAGATTTTTTAAGACTTTGTTTGCATTCTCTTTTATTAAGATTTGATACAGTTTATTTTTCCTTTAAAACTATTGTTTGGTAATTTTTTCAAATACTCTGTAACTTAATTTTTTAAGTTACAGTTTCTGATTTTATTATAATCATAATCGTTATTCATATATGCGTTGCAAAAAATATTACTACTACATCACCACTCAACTTCAGAAACCATTATTTAAAATATTAGTACTACATGATCTTCTTGAACAACACGCAAACATATCAATTCTTAAAATATTTTGGAAGCAAAATTTTGAGCATATCTTCGATAAGATGAAAGTCTGGGTGGAGCTCTGCATCATCGTAGGGAAGCTTGTTCAAGTCAAACTTATGTTTGACGTTGAAATTACCTGTATGAATGGATCGATTAATTTCCGTCGTGACTACTTCCTTCTTCTCTGAAAGCTTGTTCAAATCCTTCTTCGTCTCCGGAACCTTGTTCAAATCGAAATCATGAGTTACGTTGAGATGATCTACCTCTTCGTTCATCTCGGGAAGCTTGTTTAAATCGAATTCATGTTTAACACTGAAGTTATTTATATGAATCTGTTGATCAGTATCGATCATATCTTCTTCCTCTTTCATTTCGTTGTCAAGATGACTCATGAATGGGAATATAAAAACAAGAAGGCTATTTGACTTCACGTCAAACGAAGCAACAAAATACTCTTTAATTAATTTGTTTGTTCTTCTTAATTAGTAAATTTTATAATAAACAAAATAAAATAAATGAGGACAAAACAGGTAAAATTGAACCAAAAATTCATTGAAAACTGAAAACAACTTTCTTTTTGAAACAAATTTTTTTTCTAAAACTACTTTCTTTTAGGAACAGAGGGAGTATAATACATGCATGTATGAACAGTAATTTTTAGAGAAATTTAATATTTAACTATACAAAAATAAGTAGAAGTGCTATTATTAAATACTCGTAAACCATATCTAGGGCTTTGTGACTTTTTGGTTTTCGATGGAATAGTCGTCATTTGTTAAAAAGTCAAGTAAAAATCTCGCTCGGAAAAAAACAAATGCTGCTACGGGAGCACAAAATTATTAAAATTGTTAGATTAGGTGGTACACAGTGCGTGTAAGTGTTGAAAAAAAAAAGTGTGGCATTGCTTGATCCGATTATAAGTTTGTTTAACCATTAATTAATTTCAAATATATTTCGTGGGCTTGAAAAATAAAAAATCGATTTTTGTGGCGGGCATTTACTTCAGTAACAAAAAAAATTAATGAGAACATTTTAGGGCTGTGGTATTTCCGTATTAGAGATATAGGTTTCATTCAGAGATTTTTTTTGGGTTGAATTCAGTTCGATTCTACCCGAACTCAAGTTGGTTTGGATCATTTTTGGGATCCGATCTTTACTCGAACGTCAATCGAATATGGATTGGATCCGACACTCCTATACTTTGTATCCAAACTATCCAAAAATATATAAATTACCTAAAATTTATCTGAAATATCTGAAAAAAATTTAAAAAATAGCTAATATTTTTTTTTATTCAATTGTATTTGAATATTTTTGATATCTATTCGGTTTTCGATTAGGTTCCAATTCGATTACCATTCTTCAAATATAAGAGTGTAATATCCATCCATTCGGATATTAGTGTGTGCAACCAGACGCAGAGTTTAACGGACCGCTAACAAAATAAAATATTCAACGCATTCAAATATAGATTGCTCATAACTCGTGAAGATGACGCTGTCCTTCTCGGACTAGCCTACTTTTTCCATGATTTTAGATGAGTTTAGTCATCTTAGATATTGTTTTAGATTCTTTTCTTTGTCGCTTATATATAATTATATCTTGTTCTGAAACTCTTAAGACCGATTATTCGACCACAACGAAGATTTCTCATTTGTACGTTTATCTGCCACCAATTTGGTTAACCAGACCATCTTTAAATTAATCATATAAGTTAAGAACAACAACAACAACACAAAGTTTACCACGGCAATTCAAATAACAATTTTTAATTTTTATCATTATTTAAGTTAACTCCTAATTAAAATTTACAAATTTATTTTCTTGCTATTTATGAAGCACCATTACATTACATTAATTTTGTTATTCAGAATGGTTTGAAATTTCCACATAAAATATAAATATGAAAAAAATGAAGCTTATAGTGTTAGTGTTTCAAATGAGCACATATTTCTTCTTTTTCACAAAAAATATAATTTTACTATTTCTAATACATAATAAAAATATGTAAAATCTTATTATACTATTTATTAATACACTAACTAAGTTTCTCTTTATAACTAATAATTTGAAATAGTTTAAGTAAAATTGAAATTTAGATTTATGATTTGTATTGAACATAAAAATGACATTATTTATGAAACAAAAATTAAATATTCAAACGATATTTGTGTGAAATAGAACGAGTATCATTTAGTAAGGTGGCCACAATACATTTGAATTTATCCTATAATTTATTATCATTTCACTGACACAACAATATTTTTCTACATTTGACAGCTAATTTATTGAAATGCTAGTTGCTAAACTTTTAGGAATATGCTGAATGAGATGAATGTTTTAAAAATAGAATACAAATAAATAGAATAATGGTAGTCAAGGGAATAAAATGAAAGGAATGAATATTTGAAGAAAAATATTGATGTAATATAAATGGTAACTGTTTAGAGGAATAAAATAAAAATAAAATTAGTTTAAATTAATTAATATTATTATATAATATTAGTTTATTTTTATTCCTTATATTCTTTGCATTCATGATGGTTTTTGTTTTAGAATGATTTTTAACTTCATTCTTTTTCTTTTCCACATATCCCATTGGAATGAATGTATTCCAAAAAAAAAAAATTATTCCACTCAAATGGTAACATTTTTTTTGGAAACTCTATGAAATAGCTCATTCCACATAATTTTATGGAATAAAATTATGTACATCCAATTGCAGTCTAAATAGTTACTTTCTGTTTCTTTCATTAATATATATTTTCTTTTATAGAAAAAAAAATTTGGGGCCAAAAACATAAACAATACATATTCTCTATATAATTCATGAACTGTTAATCCCAAGATCCTTACTCTTGGTCATTAGTCTTTGGCCTCCTTTAATCTCTCCATTTCTCTCTCTCTCTCTCTTTCCTCCAGATGGGAAAGGACAATAATCAAACGGAGGCGCTTCTCTCTACAGCGGAAAATCCCGTCCCGACGACCCTTCCCTTCTCATCCTCCGATGATATTTCTCCGATCACAACCGTCGGTGGCTTCGTCAAAGAGTTTAACGTGGAGGCCAAAAAGCTATGGTACTTGGCCGGCCCCGCCATTTTCACGTCGGTGACCCAATATTCTCTCGGCGCCGTTACCCAGGTCTTCGCCGGCCACATCAGCACCATCTCTCTCGCCGCCGTCTCCGTCGAAAACTCTGTCATCGCCGGCTTCTCCTTCGGCATCATGGTAAATTGCATTCACATCCCTTATAACCATTTGCGAGGTTTAATCATCCAAAACGTTTAATTTAATTTACATTTAAAAAAAAAAAATCCTAACATTTTATTTTGGTTTGTTCAATATTCAAAAATTCCTTTCACTAGTGTAAATCGAGCCAGGCATATATGTTTCATGAATTTTTTGATTAGTGTACTTTCTCTAGATATTTGTTTAAAAAACAAATTATATTTATAAATATATGATCGATGTTGGCGACGTCTAATCTGTACGCCTGCCACACAAAAAAAAAACACTATTATTATATATATATATATATTTTTTTTTTGTCGTTGATTGATTTATGCACCTATTTGGTTAGGCAATGTATGGTCGGGTACTCTCGAATAATATTACACTGGTTTTGTTAATTATCGTTTCGAAAAATATAAATACAAACGTAAACAAAATGAAAAACCAACTTTATTTTCTTTTCCAGTTAATAATCAATACAATATAGTTCAATAGATTTGGAAAAAGATGCAAATACAAATTTTACTTTGTAATCAACCAATCGTAGTTATGTTTTTTACGAAAAATTTCACGTCGCCTTTAAATATTCATATACTTTTTTTCTTGATTGTGAACGTGACTAGCTTGGAATGGGAAGTGCGTTGGAAACGCTATGTGGGCAAGCGTTTGGAGCGGGAAAATTGTCTATGCTTGGCGTTTATCTGCAGCGATCATGGGTGATCCTAAACGTGACCGCTCTTATCCTCTCTCTCCTCTACATCTTCGCCGCCCCAATCCTCGCGTCCATCGGCCAAACGGCGGCGATCTCTAACGCCGCAGGAATCTTTTCCATCTACATGATCCCTCAAATCTTCGCTTACGCCGTTAATTTCCCAACCGCCAAATTCCTCCAATCGCAAAGCTAGATAATGGTCATGGCCGCGATTTCCGCGGTTGCGCTTGTTCTCCACGTGCCCCTCACGTGGTTTGTCATGGGGAGGCTCGAGTGGGGCATGGCGGGTCTAGCCGTCGTGCTCAACGGCTCGTGGTGGTTCATTGTCGTGGCACAGCTCGTGTACATATTTAGTGGCACGTGCGGCGAGGCTTGGTCTGGATTATCGTGGGAGGCTTTTCATAATTTGTGGAGTTTCGTTAGATTGTCTTTGGCTTCTGCTGTTATGCTCTGGTGAGTCTCTATACCCGACCCGACCCACACGACCCGTTTCGTTGATTAAAATTGTTACCATTGCTGTGAATTTAATTGAATTTTTTACTTTGGAATTAGTTTGGAGGTGTGGTATTTTATGGCAATCATATTATTTGCTGGATATTTGAAGAATGCTGAAGTCTCAGTAGCCGCACTCTCCATCTGGTAAAAATTTAGATTTATAGTACGTAATTAGTATTTTTTTAATTGACACGTTAATTCAACGTCATTTTTTTTTAACTCATTCAACGTCATTTACGATGTATAATGTTCTGTTTCTTCCTTTTTAAAAGTTATCATCAATCAAGATTCTATAGGAAATTTATAATTTAATACATCGTGCAGAGACCATGCAGGCATAGTCGTTGCTTTCTTGGGCATTGAAACCCTACTAGCTAGTTAAATTATTTGCTGGATTTTTGTTTTTTTTCATTTTTGTCTGGAAACTTTTTCTATTTTTTTACCAATAAAAAAAATAAAATCGACTGTCGAATATGTCAACTTGCCCAATATATATTTTTCGTTGGCCATACATATGATTGATATAAACTTAAAAAACTTGTGTAATAAAAAAAAATTATTGTGGTTGGATTTATTTCTCTAATTTTTCTTTTCTTTTTTTTCAACGAAATGGAAAATGAAGCATGAATATTTTGGGATGGACTGCCATGGTTGCAATTGGGATGAACACAGCCGTAAGGTAAAAGTAAAACACGAGTTTTTCACACGTGCAACACTCAAACTTTTTTCTTTAATCCTTTTGTAATAACTTTAAGCAATGTTTCAATTGAAATGATTTCAAAACGAGTGCATGCAGTGTGAGAGTGTCAAACGAATTAGGAGCAAACCATCCAAGAACCGCGAAGTTCTCACTACTAGTGGCAGTGATAACATCGACGATGATTGGATTCGTTGTAGCGACCGTTTTACTCATCTTTAGAAATCAATATCCATCATTATTTGTACGCGATGAAGAAGTCATCATTCTTGTTAAAGAACTCACACCAATACTTGCACTCTCCATTGTCATCAACAATGTGCAACCTGTCTTATCAGGTATCTATCTATCTATATCAAAACTAAATTTCGTTTTTGATTCAATTTCCGTTTCTAGTCTGATTTCTCTTTTAGTTTTAGCTAAAGAGCGTATGTTTCTTTTCTAGTTTGAATTGTGGATTTAGGCATATGGACATTTAGTTTTTCGGTCCGGTTTGAATTTTTTGTTTTGTCAATAGTACTATGTCCGAACTAAAACTGAACTAATTTGTTTTAGCTGAACTTTTGGTTTCTGTTTGAGTTTACTGAATGGTCTAACAAACCAACTTTGTATTTTTCTCTTGTTTTCTGTAGTTGCAGTTTTTGATTATTTTAATTAATTTTGGTTATATAGTCTCAAGTTTATTTTGATTTATATCGGTTTTGTGTGGTTTAAATATGTTTGGTAATGTAATCATATGTACATTTTATACATAATCAATTTTCTCTTAACCAATTCCAATTATTTTCGGCTCGGTTGTATTTAATTTGGTTTCTGTTCAATTCGATTTTTGGGTATACAAATATTGTAGCTGTTTTAAAAAAAAGAATTGGTTCAGTTTCGGTTTGAGTTAATTCGTTTAGTTCTGATCAGTTTTTTACCGCTAGTTTTTCTGTTTGATTTAAACTGTTTTAACCAAATAATTTCTTACTGAGATATGAATCAAGAGTTCAAGACTTTGTTTTTTTTTTCTTTTCTTTCATCTGCAATTGTATTAAACAAGAGATGTGCATTAAGACTTATTGGTTATGTAAGAAGCTTATTTAATAAATCCGATGGCAATGGCAATAATTTGGGAAATCAGGAGTGGCTGTGGGAGCTGGATGGCAAGCAGTGGTGGCGTACGTTAACATCGCATGCTATTACTTGTTTGGAATCCCATTTGGTCTACTGTTAGGATACAAGCTCGAGTTTGGTGTAAAGGTAAAGAAATGATACTCAAATCTTTTTATCATCGATCTACTTTTGAAACCGTAAAAAAAAAAAAGGTTCAGAACCTAAATTTAGCGATATCAATGTTGCGAAAACTTTGATGTATTAGGGAATCTGGTGCGGGATGCTGACGGGAACCGTGGTGCAGACAATAGTGTTGACGTGGATGATCTGCAAAACAAATTGGGACAAAGAGGTATAAAGTCAAAAAACATTTTTATAAAACTTGTTTCAATATAAAGAGCCTTCGATATGTGCTAATGCAAGCGATGTGTGTTGTTATGTAGGCTGCAATGGCTGATGATAGGATAAGAGAGTGGGGAGGAGAAGTATCGGAGATAGAGCAACTCTTAAACTAAATAGACATTACGTTGACTAGTGTTCATATCAAAGAATCTCATCCTCTATGTTTGGGACAAGAGAGCTAGCACTTTGTTTTTTTTAAGAAGATATATGAAGTTAGTTTTGCATTCACCGTTTTCCGACAATTCGATCGAGATGGCCGATATGCCACATGATCGTGAAACACTAGAATTGAGTAACAGAATGCTAAAAAATAATTTTACAAGTATATGGGATGTTGTTACTTTTGGAATGGTACGTACACCTTATATCATGATTCACATAAGTAGAAACCAAAATTTTTTGTGAAACTTTTGTGAAAGACAATTACAATAGTAATTACAGAACAAAGTGATATATTTTTCCAGACGTCAAATACTTTTTATCTACAATGAAATATGATTTCGTATACTTGCGAATTTATACATGAAATCAAATATAATTACAAGACAAGGTGAGAGAGAAATAAACCGTACCAACCACCATAACTGAAAGAGTTTTTCATTAATTTTCTTTTTTCACTTATCTTTGTAGGAAAAGTGCTGCTCCGACTAAACCGAACCACAATGTCAAAGAAAGCCAAAAGACTCGGTTCTTCTCCATACCGACGGGTGGTCGCCAAACCAAGAGCTTTCCTAGAAAGTCTTGACTCGTGTTGAGCTGATTCGTGGTCGATTCATTCATTCTCCGGTCCTTATCCCTGTCCTTGTCACTCCATGTCACTGCATAGCTGTGCACAAAACACCAAAAGACCATTTTAAGTGATGTTTATATGCTTTATAGCCACGAGGACACAAGTTCACAGCTTTGGTTACCTGTCGTAGCTTGAACCTATCATGGGTATAGTAACCATTTCCTCCTGAGATATCTTGAGCTTAGGAGCTTGCAAGATATACCTAAGTTCAGAAGCTTGACGTCGAATTCCAGGACTCGGGTGTCTCTTCTCTAGTTGCTGATAAAGATCAATGCAATCAGCGTGGCGATTATTGGCCTCATATGCCATAGCTAACCAAATTTGAATCTGGCAAATCAAATCCCCCAGAGATCTCATTAGCAAAATCATATCTTTTTTCAAAAACAGAGGAAAAAAACAAAAAGAGTACCTAAAATGGTGTTTTGAACCAACCTCACCACCAAAAAGCGTTGGCCTTGGGATGATGGTAAGAGCTCCTTCAAGAAACTCTATTGCTCTTCCATACATTCCTTTACCGTAAGCCTTTTGACCCAACTCAAACATCAATTCTGCAGTTGCTCTCCTCTCTGCTTGCTCCTGAGCTACCTGCTCTCACCAATCTCTTCTATGATCACATTTCAACTCTTAAAAATTCCATTTCCTTAAAAAAGCTTCCACTTTTATAACCTCACATGGCTTCCACCGAGATACACACAAACTAAACTAAGAGTGTTCTTTACCTAAAAACTCAACAGGTAATCTAAGCAAACGCACCTTTTCGAGTTCTCTTTTCACCCTCATCCTCTTCTTCTCCTCTGAATCTTCCCCTTCTTCCTCGATCTTATACTGCAACTCCTCCGCTTTCCGCTCAAGCTCCTTCATATCCTGAAACTCCTTGGCTCTCCTCTTCATCTCCTTCTCCACATCGTAAGCTTTCTCCTCTTCCTCGTCAGTCTCCTTATCGTCGCCACCACCACCGTCGCCGCTTTCCTCGTCGCTGGATCCCGCCTCGTCGAAGTCGACGGCGTTAGCCCTGGAATTCGACTTTCCGCGAGTCAGAAACCTGCGAACCCGAGCCTCTCCGTCCGATTCCAGAGGCTTATTGGAGGAGAGAGCCGCGTAGTAGGAAGAAACGTGACTGTGCGAATCTCTCTTCTGTAAATTAAGAACGACGTCAACCACCGCCAAACGAATTCTCCGATCAGTAACCACCGTACGATAAGAGCTAACGTCAAGTAACAACGCCACGTTTCCGATAACCGCCGCCATCGGAGCACAAAATGCAAACAGAGGAAGAAGTAGAACCAGAGAAGCAAAAGAGATGAGAGATATCTCTAGGATTCGTGGTGACCATTAACAATTTACTAAAGTACCCTCGCAATTCTGATTTGATATGACGATGAGTGTAAGGGTAGTTTTGTCATTAAAGAAGCAAATTCATGTCAATCTTTCTCCGAGACGCGTGTACGAAAAGCAAGAGATGCGCGCGTCTCACGAAAACTACATCACCTAAAACGCCATTCATCGGGAGATTTGACGTTTCTCCGGTCAGTAAACAAACAACAAGACGTTTTTAAGGAAATCAAACGACACCCACTCTAACTCGAGTTTACACGGACGATGAATAAGAAAGAAAGCTTTAAAGCCTTTGATCATACACATTCATACTTCACCGATCGGTGAAAAATCAGATTGAATCGAAAGATCAGAATCACAGTGAGGAAGGAACAATCGCCACAGATAGTTTTTTAGGGTTTTTGAATTCGAATCAATCAACCCAACATAGAAGAAGATCATCAATTTTTTCATGTTCTTCGTATCAGAAAACCAGAGATTCCAAAAAGGAGAAAAAGAAAAAAACTGATTAAAAAACAGAAACTCACAACACGAAAGATAAGATCTTGGTGAAAATCCAAGTGTAGAGGACGGCGAGTGTAGCGCCGACGGGAATCGTGACTAGCCACGAAGCAACGATCTCTCTCACCGTCTCTGCTCTCACGCTATTAAGCCCTCTCGCGAATCCAACCCCCATCACAGCTCCAACGAGCGTATGAGTCGCCGAGATCGGGAGCCCTAACTTCGAAGCAAACAGAACCACCGACGCGGCGGCGAATTCCGCCGCGAACCCACGCGTCGGTGTAAGCTCTGTCTCTTATACACATCTAGATGTGTATAAGAGACAGACAGAACCACCGACGCGGCGGCGAATTCCGCCGCGAACCCACGCGTCGGTGTAAGCTCGGTGATCTTCTTCCCGATCGTCGCGATCACTCTGTATCCCCACATCGTGAGTCCCGCAACGATCCCGAATCCTCCCCAGGCGAGAACGTCCATGGGGATCACGATTTCTCCTCCTCCTGCAGCTGCTCCTCTTTGGAGGATACTCAGTGCGGCGGCTAAAGGTCCGATTGCGTTGGATACGTCGTTGCCTCCGTGAGCGAACGACATAAAGCAGGCGGAGAGGACTTGCATATAGCCAAAGATTCCGTAGACTATCTCGAGCTGAGTACCTGTAGGACCTGCGATATCGGAGAGGAAACCGATGCTTTTTGGTTGGTTTTGCGATGTTTCCGGCGATTTGGTTTTCTCGAGAAGGTGACCGAGCTTGTTCCGGATGATTCTGTCAAATATAATGGCTCCTGCTGCTCCACAGGCTAAGGCTTGTGATAGAGCTATGGGGAAGGTCTTACTCAGAGGAAATGCGGCTGAGGAAATGCTGGCCACGCCTACGAACACAGCGACGGGAGCCGCCGCAGCAGCCGCTTGTCCCGGGTTAGGTGCACTGTAAACAAACTGCTCAGGAGAAAAGAGCAGTGTGCAAATAGTAACACAAAGCATGAGTTTGATTTAAGTAATACAAAGTCTGATTCTTTGGATTGATTTGCTTTTGTTTTACTTACTCTCCTGATGCATTTGTAGACAAGAAAGGAGACTAGAGCTCCCATTAGAGGAGAGATAACCCAAGAGGAAGCTACTTTAGCTAGAGAGCTCCAGAAAACGGCACCAGCTCCTCCGTAGACAAGCCCAAACCCAACCATTGATCCGACGATACAGTGAGTTGTTGATACTGGCCATCCATAGTAAGAAGCCACCTGTGAAATTCAGAGTTACACAACCGTTTTCAGACACTGCAATGCAATTAGGTTCTCTACTTGTATCATTTGTGGTTACCATCCTAAAAAAAGGTATAAACTTTTACTAAATCTTCTCTTGAAACAAGCGAGGAAGAAGCAAAAAGATGAGATGGAAACCTGTAACCAAGTTCCAGCAGCAGCCAAGGAAGAGAGGAGACCAGCGAAGAGCAACATATCTTTCCCTTGGAACACATTAGCCATGAGAATCCCTTTCTGCATCGTGCTAGTCACGTGAGTTCCCATCAAAAGGGCACCTGAGAATTCAAGAACTGCAGCCGTCATCACAGCTTGCCGGATTGTCAGGGCTCCGGATCCAACAGAAGTCCCCATGGCATTGGCCACATCATTAGCTCCGATGTTCCACGCCATGTAGAAACCGAAGAGTAGTGTCGCGTAAGAGAGGAGCTTGGTCTTGAGAGCGAGTCCTTGTCCCAGGGATTTCATGAAGAGTGGTAAGGAGAGAGCAGAGAAGGCGATGACTAAGGTGATTGCCCTCGCTGTTTTTGATGAAATGTTTAAGGCTTGAGCCATTCCAGAAAATTCGCCAGTAGCCTCTGCATTGCCTTTACCATCTGATTCACTCGAATTGGTAGAAGATTCTTGAGTATTCTGTATCTGTTGATCCGCGTGATGTTGCTCGTCTCCCTCGGCATAAGAAGAGAAGCTGGCTAAAGGGCAGACGAGTTTTAGTGGAAGAGAAGTGTGTTTCTTGGGAGAATGGAATTGGGCAGTGTTCTTCTTGAAGAAAGGAGATTCCTTGGGAGAGAAACAACCGATAGCTGATCTGGGTTCGCAGAGATGAGAAGTCTTAAGTAGAAGCGAGTG
The DNA here is from genome assembly GCA_020283515.1 of Alliaria petiolata. Taxonomy (NCBI): domain Eukaryota; kingdom Viridiplantae; phylum Streptophyta; class Magnoliopsida; order Brassicales; family Brassicaceae; genus Alliaria; species Alliaria petiolata. The sequence continues at coordinate 176,645,158 of JAHZTW010000001.1, forward strand.
GTTTCTAACCGAGGAGAAACGATAAGGAAGAGTCATGTCTGAGAAGAGGAAGAAGAAGAAGAAGATGTATGGAGAATTAAGAGGAGAATTAAGAGGAGAAAACGAGAAGAAGGTAGAGAGATGAGAATCTACAAAGATGGGATATGGGCCATGGATGATGAAGAAGATGATGGTGATGTTGATGATGAAGAAAACGGTGTTGCATATTGGATTTTGATTTCAGGAGACTAGAGAGAGGGTTAGTGCTGGTGGCGCCGGGGAAACGTGAGGTGGAGGTGAGAGGATTGAGTTTGGATGCTTCTTGTGTTAGCGTAAGAGTTATGAAATTTGTGTGGTTCTTGTGGAGTGTTGAGGAATGTGGAGAGAGGCTTTTTGGTTGGGCTTCAAGGCCTCACAAATGCCCACTTGTAAAAGAAAAAAGAAAGATTTGGAATTTTGTTCTTCGGATGTAGGTAAAAAAAATTATATTTTTTTGTCATCTGAATTGAATAAAAGAAGAGAATTTTGGTGGGCACTTCTTGGATTTTTTATTTGGACGTGGCACACAATTGGGGGATGAAATGTTTAGATTGTAAAACCAGCTTAATTCTTTTTATGGGGTTTAAGTGAAATCCACATAGCTTTCCGTTTGGTGGATTTTATTGCGCAATTTTTCAAATCAATACAAACATTAGAATCTTATTGGAAACATAAATTTTTATTTTTCACTAAAAATTAAATATTGATTAATTATTTTTAAGAAATTATTTTTTAAAATATGTATACAAAAACCTAAAACATCAAATATTTTGAAAAGGATGGATTATATTTTTTTTTGTATTTTTGTTTGAATTTTGAACTAAAAAATAAGTGATGTAGTTTCACACATGTACTTATCCAAAATATAGTAAAATCTACTAATTTAATTTTTTTTTTTTTTGAAAAATACGACATCGCAATGTTTTTATAACCAAATATTTGAATATTTCTCTAAAATCTATATAATATCTTATAATATTTATAAAATTATTGTTTTTTTAATTTTTCGAAAATTTGTATGCCCTAATATATATATGTATATTTTAGTTATAACATAATAGGATCAAGTATCTAGTTATAAATTTATAATGAAAGTGCAAAGAGTGTATAATAAAAACATAACCAAAGTTCTCTTATATAAAGAAAGATTAGATTTGAGTGTGTCCGTTGTGTAACTCGATTTCTGCATGTGGTTTATAAGTTAGGTGAGGCTGGTTGGTTAGGTGACAGTAACACCATCGTCTCTTACCATTATGACTTTCTTGTTAATTTATTTTCTTAGAAAAAATTATAATACATTTCTCAGATCAATGTTCTCTCATTTTAGGGAATCCTTGACGAATCCAGTTCTTTTTGTGTTTATTGTTTTTTTTCTTACTAAGTCCAATTTAATTTTGATAAGTTCGGTTTTTATAAAATTCGAATCTGCTTTTATTTCATTCAGTTTGGTTTCTTATAACACCTGTGTTGCAAATAAAAAATATTTGGTTGACCAAATGTATGTCGACCAGATCGGTCCAAATTTTATCCAAGTCCGAAAATAATGTCTTAAATTTTTTTAAAAATTTTAAATTATTCAAGATCGATCTTGAAAGATTGTGATGGACCAATCGCAGATATATATATATCCATTGTTATTTATATTTGGTTAATCGATTGATCCACAAAATTATACCAAAATTTTATTACGTCAAATGTACTCTTGTTTACCTTTCTTCTGTATTCAAAGCTAAAAAGTAAACCCCCTTCGGTACGGAGGTATATTCTTTAAATCGAAATATAGAAAAAACTAATTCCGGGTACTGAAGGAGATTACGGGCCTAAGGCCCAAAATTTCTACAGTTAATTCAAAAAAAAAAAAAAGCTAAAAAAGTAAAACCTAACAGAATGATGAATGATGAGCGATAGATTGCGCTGCATCATCATTTTTTTTTCTTTTGACTTAAGTATGCGAGTTTTGAAGACTATTCATATTTCTCGAGCTACCACAAGTAGATTATATGCAGGGCCGGCTAATTTGGGAGAAAATAGGTGCGATCGCCTCATATCCAACTCTATGTCCTAATAATTAAGGGGTCCGATTTTTTTTTAATAATTTTTTTATAACTTTTTTAAAAAAAATATTTTAAAATTTTAAAATAAAAAGGGTTCATGAATTTCTTATATAAGTATATATTTTTGTATTTATAAAAAAAATTTATCCAAAAAGACCTTTGAAATAAAAAATGTTCAATACAAAACTTAAAAAATAAAATTTTAGGAATCCAAAAAAAACATAATAATGTTGAACCGGTCCTGATTATATGTATCTGTTCAGTATCATATGATATACGTTTTTCGCATATCTGTGACTGACTAGTCAATAGATATGTCAATCATTTATTTTTCATTTCCTTGATAGATAAGTTGTGTATAGTAGTAGTAAGAGTTGTTTTTGCATTCGAACAACTCGAAGTGTGGCCAATTTGGTTTGGATTCGGTTTGTAGATGAACAGGTTTTAATAATTATTTCGGTTCTCTGGTCGGTTCGGAACTAGTAAACCGATCGGTTTGGAGCTAAAAGTGAAGACTAGAAGATGATTCCTTCACCTCTGAAACATTCCCATTAACATGGCAGTGACCGGAAGAGTTTCTTCTGCTTTTGGCCGTCTTTTCAGAGACGGCAAAACCCACAAGCGCGTACCCAAAACCTCAGTGACCCAACAAGTTGTTGAGCAACTCGAAGGCGGTAACGTCTCTAAAGCCGTCGCCGTTCTCTTCGCGTCTCTAGAGCCAGTTTCATACTGGCTATACAAGCGTCTTTTCCGTTCCTGTTCCTCGAAATCACTTCCTGTGCAAGCCCGTAAGGTCGTATCCCACTTGGTGACTTTCTCTCCTCTGCCCCCGATTTTCCTCATGAACAGAGCAATCGAAACATATGGTAAAATCGGGTGCGTGAACGATGCCCGAGAGCTGTTTGAGCAAATGCCTGAACGAGACGGTGGGTCTTGGAACGCTTTGATTACCGCTTGTGCGCAGAACGAAGCCCACGATGAGGTGTTTCGTACGTTTCGTAGGATGAACAGGGATGGGACACGAGCGACGGAGACTTCTTTCGCTGGTGTTCTTAAATCGTGCGGCTTGGTATTAGACTTGAGGTTGTTGATCCAGCTTCACTGTGCTGTGATGAAGCATGGGTTTTCGGGGAATGTTGATTTGGAGACTTCGATTGTTGATGTTTACGGGAAATGTCGGGCTATGAGTGATGCGAGAAGAGTGTTTGATGAGATTATATACCCTAGTGATGTCTCGTGGAACGTGATCGTGAGGCGGTATCTTGAGATGGGTTCTAATGATGAGGCAGTGGTAATGTTCTTCAAGATGCTAGAGTTAAATGTTCGACCTTTGAATCACACTGTTTCTAGTGCAATCTTGGCTTGTTCGAGATCCATGGCCCTTGAGGTGGGAACGGTAATCCACGCGATTGCTGTCAAACTTCATTTTGTGCCGGACACAATTGTTTCTACTTCTATCTTTGATATGTATGTGAAATGTGGCAGATTGGAGAGTGCCCGTAGAGTATTTGACCAAACCGAGTCTAAAGATTTGAAATCCTGGACTTCGGCGATGTCAGGGTATGCGATGAATGGTATAACCAGAGATGCAATGGAGCTGTTTGATCTGATGCCTGAACGGAATATAGTCTCCTGGAACGCGATGTTGGGCGGATATGTACGCGCTAGCGAATGGGACGAGGCGCTGGATTTTCTCAGTTTGATGCGCAAGGAGATTGAAGATATTGATAATGTCACTCTTGTGTGGATTCTAAATGTCTGCTCAGGTGTTTCAGATGTTCAGATGGGGAAGCAAGCTCATGGTTTTATCTACCGGCATGGTTACGATACGAATGTAATTGTAGCCAATGCACTTCTTGATATGTATGGCAAATGTGGTTCCTTTCGGAGCGCCAATACTTTGTTCCGTCAAATGAGTGAACTAAGGGATGAGGTTTCATGGAATGCTTTATTGAATGGTTTAGCTCAACTTGGGCGGAGCGAACAGGCCATTTCTTTCTTCGAAGGGATGCAACTCGAGGCAAAACCTAGCAAATACACACTCGCAACGCTCTTAGCGGGTTGTGCAAACATTCCTGCTCTTAGTCTAGGCAAAGCAACCCACGGGTTCCTGATCAGAAATGGCTATGAAGTTGACATTGTTATACGGGGTGCTATGGTTGACATGTATTCCAAATGCCGATGTTTAGACTATGCTATCGAAGTATTCAAAGAGGCAGCTACAAGGGACTTGATTCTATGGAACTCTATCATCCGTGGATGCTGTCGTAATGGAAGAAGCAAAGAGGTGTTTGAGTTGTTCATGCTTATGGAAGATGAAGGAGTTAAGCCTGACCATGTCACCTTTCTGGGAATCTTACATGCTTGCATACGCGAAGGTCATGTCGAACTCGGCTTTCAGTATTTCAGTTCTATGAGCACCAAATATCTTATATTACCGCAGGTTGAGCATTATGATTGCATGTTCGAACTCTATTGCAAGTATGGATGCTTGCATCAGCTTGAAGAATTTCTCCTCTTGATGCCTTTTGATCCAACTATCCAAATGTTGACAAGGATATATGATGCTTGCCAAAATTACGGCTGGACAAAGTTAGGAGCATGGGCTGCTAAACGGCTTCATGAATGATCATCACCTTCAGCCATCATATATGAATCTTAAACAAAGAGCTTGTCTCCTGCAGTCAATCCGAGCACATGCATTTAGAAGGATTACAGAAAAATCCGGTGTCTTTTGGAGACCAGGAAGAGAAACGGGGATGAAGCCGTTGGCGCAGGAGGTGAAGAGATTAGAGAGACATCAGTAGTCTCTCCTGCCACTTCAAGTTATTTCTTTCTTTCCCGGAGGTAATCACAAATTCTCAACTCTTCTCTCGATTGCTTTTCATGCGCTTATATGTATTTGTGTGTGTGTGTGTGTGTGAGAGAGAGAGCGTGTATGCATATGCATGTCTCTCTATTTGTATCCATTGATCACATTCTCGCTCTTTTCTATGTAGTTATGTTCAATTTGTTGGTAAGTTTATGTTCCATGTTGTGACTTTGTGAATTTTGGTTTGTTTCTTAGTATCTTCGATCTGTAGTTCCCACTCAGTGATAGATCTGATGATTAAGATTATTCTGGTGGGAAGGGATGACTTCTGTTTCCTGTTTAATACCGTTGGTTAAACTACACACTCTAATACTCTCTTGTTCCTGATTTTCTCTATTATCAGTATGTATTGTACAAAGGCTTTTCATCATTGTTGGTATACTTTCTGCATTTGAACTCGTGCTTAAATGTTTGGTCTGAAGCTAGTTGATCTTGTTTCTTGTTGCTTCTTTGTCCAGAAATTGAAACGTTCCTCTTTACTCCTGTTTGCTTGCTCTGGATTACCCTGGGTGTAATGGTAGTAAGATATCTGTTAATTTCTTATTAAAGAACGAGCAGAAGTGTCTGAATCATAACAATGTTCAAATTGGAATCAGGTAAATGGATCTATCTCCCCACTCCCAAGAAACCAGCATTGTGGTTCCGTAAAACAGAGCTCGAGTCTTTCGCTTTTGGAAGTCTTAGACTCGGATAATGGTACGATTCCAAGTCTTTATTTGTTTTTTTGTTGCATACAATTTCAATGTTGCGATATTCATGGTTAAAGGTTTTAACGTCTTGAGGTTTTCAAATCTCTGTGATCAGTTATTAGATATGTCAAACCAAATGCTTTTGCAGTTTCTTGATGAAACCAACACAAACACCAGTCGAGGCAGCTTCCATAAATGAAGTCCATAAGGTAAGTTATTCACTCTCACATGAAGTTTGATCTCGAGGTTTCGTATTTTTATGATATTGATCACTATTTCTTGTGTAATCTCTGTTTTGTAGTTTTCAGTCTGAGATTCAAAGAAGTCAGATGTATACAAGCAACAATGAGTAGAGACTCTAAGCCGTAAACCCCTGAGACAGAGGATAGCTCCATAGAAAAGAATCAATTTGATATTCTACTGTCATTTTATTTGATATAAGCCAATGCAGAATCATTTTCAATTAAGTATATTCATATGTAACTAAAAACTAAGGTGATTTTCATCTAACTTACTTTTTGAAAAAGAAAAAAAAAGTAATTCAAGTTAGGTGTTATAATTTTTATCAATATATATATGGTTTTTTCATATAGGAGTTTGAAGACACGCTGTTGTAATGTATAATTCTCAGTCGTATTTTCCAGAATATTCATATTGATTTTCAACTGAATTTAGTTCCACTGACACATTCACTAAAAACAAATGAACATGATTCTCTCAAGTTGGTTTTGTTTCAGACATATACTAACTTACACACAAGTTTATATAAAACTAGCACTTATTCACGTATATATAATTTACATCAATTACTTTAGGCTAATAAGCTTATATATCCATTTGGTATAAGTATTTAAATTTAATTAAGAAAAATGTACAAATGGTAGTCATTATAAATTCTCAATATAAAATTATATGAAATCAATTTATTAACATATTTAGCGAAAATATCAAAAATAAATTAACCGCTACTTGGACAAGAATATAACCCAAAATCATTCAGAAAACGAAATAATAGACGTGGTCCGTGATCGGAGACGCACGAGATGTTACATAAACCACATGTCTTCGGATGAATACATGAATAAAAAACATATTATTATTTTTCAATGATTAGAAAGAGGATAACACTTTCCCATATATAAAAATAAAGGATTAATTATGTAAATTAGTCATCGCCGGTCCATGATTTTAAAATGCGAAGTGACATTTACATACTAACCATTTCTTTTTGGACTAATGCTGTTTATATAATAGTCCTATTGTTGATCCCTATACCAAGTCATTCTTAGTATTCTAATCTCAATTCTTTGTCCACTACGTATGCTTCAAAATATAAAACGTTATCTGTTTGGTAGTGTTCTAATCTCAATTATTTGCATTGTTAAAGTTCAAAAAACAAAAAAAATTTGCATTGTTATTATTTCTTCTAAAATATATTTAATGACAGATAAAAATGGATTATATATATAAAGTAGAATATTACTCAAAATATTATAAAGGTTGGACCGGCGGAACGTGAAATTATATAATAAACCAATTATTGCGCTCCTATAATTTGTATTTTCATATATATCTTTATATAAGGTTTTAATTGTTTATTTATAAGTACATTGTATTAAATAGTATAAGTGGAAGTAGTATCAATGAACTAGAAACGTATTTTAGACATTTTCATTGAAACAAAGTAAACATCATAAAATGATTTGATTTTTTTTTTCTTCAGATTGTTGTAGTCTATTACATCATTATGTTCATTAAAATCATTTACCATCTTATAAATTAATCATGGATACCAATATGTTCAAACTAAAAACAAAGACTCGTATCCATAATTGATTAGAAATCACACATATCTCCAAACAAGTGATTTTAATTTTTAACTAACCATGAGTCCATGAGACGGCACTTTCTACACCATTTCTCTTGTCCTTGGATACAGAACTTTAGATAAATAACCCTATCTGAACTTTATAAAGAATCTAAACATACACTTACACGTGGTGCACGTATACGCGACGGCGACCCCTTTTTTTTGTATTTGTTCTTGTTTAGTGCTTAAGGAAGTAGTATATATATATATTAAAAGCTCATAAAAATGATTAGATGCTCTCGTTATCTTTATACTTTACCCAATATGTTTGTTTGTTATCCTCATATCCTAGAAGCATATTCCCCTTACGCAGTTGGTCGGTATTTTTTTGGCCTTATGCGGTCTAAAACTAATCAGATTTTTCTATTCCGATTTCTAATCATTCGATCATTTTCTTTCTAGCAATGCTTCGGCCAAAAATTGATATTATTTCAGGTGACACAATTTTTTGTTTAATTCATATAAGAATTTTTATCTATGATTGATACTATATAATACAATATAATTTTAAATAGTAAAGAGAAACCGTAAACGGCCTTTAAAGGGTATTTTTATTTTTAATATAATTTTTTAACGAAAGTTGAGCATATATATGAGGGTTAATTATTTATTTTAATGGCTGGGAAGTGGGAACTTAAGGGGTCTAAAATCGCCACCGGCCATTGTGTCAGGCCGGCGATAAAGGAGAAAAAAGCTTCACAGCCTCACAGGCCCGCCCATTATTGCATTCTTGTATAATAATTAGCTTTGATTTGACAATGGTGAATAATAATGTTTTTGTTTCTTAACAGTAGTTGTCCGATGCTAAAAAAATTCTCAAAGTTTTTATTTTTCTTTAGCGAAATAGCCATATTAGAAGAAGAATTAGAGAATATAGCCATATTATTTGAATATTAAACTAAATAACCATAAGCTCATGTGTAATGTCGAAAGAGTCCTCTTACTTTAAGCGGAGACTAAAGAGGGGTAAGTAGTATGTGTGACGTAAAAATCTGCTGATAAATAATTTTTCTAAATTCGTAAAAACCAAACTCTTCAATTATGGGACTATAAAAGTTCTATACTATATAAACTGCACATTCGTTTTATTGCATGTAGGTGTTATGTTGCATTATGACATAGTATATAGCAGTGTATCAAGTAGTTACATATTTATTGCACCATTGGATTATAGTATAGCTAAGTACTATACTATATTAGATGTATGTGTAGTATAGTTTAGTACGATACTATATTAGTTGTGTTCAACCGGGGTCAGTGAGAAAACAAACAAGTACATCCCAACATATATCAAACAGATGGGGCGTAAGCTGATTGATCTCTCCAAAGGCATCGATGATAAGAGAGCAAAGAGGGTGAAACACACAACTATGAAATGTAACCATACTATTTTATCCACTACTGCGTGTGGAAATAGTACTATAGTATTCTTAGGTGTTATGTTGCAGTATAGACTTGAAAGTCAAAAAGAAAGAGACAATTGCAAGATGTACTATACTAGAACGATATCTCATGTACTGGCTATTCAAGGCAGAGAGTCAATATTACGATTCACGAATCTAGAGTGTAATGTCATCATGTTCTTTCATTTCCGTTTCAAATGCAGGGTAGTTTCGCATATATTGTAGAATATATAGAAAATATTATAGCCATATTTTTGTTATGATTACTCTCTCTATTTTTAGTTTTTAAATGGTTATCCCACCTAATTTCCCAAAAATGTAACACTTGCTGATATGACCAGAAAAAAAAAAAAAAAAAAAGTAACGCTCGCTGACGAATCAGATTATTAGAGAGTTGAACCAAGATGAAATCTATAAAACACATCATTTGTTTCTTACGGCTTCTATTATCATTTATTTGTTCAATTTGTTTTTTTTTTTTGAACAATATTTGTTCAATTTGTTAAACATATATACTCGATGATTTATTTATTTGTCAAACTATATTTAGTTCTTAAAAGTTAAAACTCATACTAAGAAGATTGAGAATAATCAAGAAAGTAAGTGGAAAAAATTAGATGCAAAATTAAATCAGAACATTCGAGAAAAAAAAAAGAATATAGGCAACAAAAAAAAACATGGGAAAATTAGGGAAAGTAAGGTCTAAAAAGTGGAAAGCGGGTAAGGACAGGCTGGCACTTATGATTGGTCAGTGACAGAGCCAGCTGTATCCCATTCACCAATCTTATCTCGCTATAAACCGACCGACACGTGATCAAAGTGGACCCCACCATGTGACTTCCCCTTCATTGAATCGTCGCGGTTCGATAACTAACCGGTTTTTTGGTCTGGGTCGACCGTATCACAATCTTGCAACCGCTCAATTTTTCATTCAATTTTTCTTTTATGGCTAACAGAAAAAGAAGTAAAGAACTTTAGCCAAAGTCTTCTTTTACACACATTTTTTTTTACTTTTAACTAAGCAATTTACTGTTTACAGAGAAATAGGACTAAGAGCATGTCTTATTTTTTCTTTTAGTATAACAAAATAATATAATTAAGAAAATATATCTTCAAAGAACAAAAAATCATCTATTTCATCTATTTCATTATTTTCTTTATTGATAATTGTAAATGGGATAATGTACATTATGCAAGAGAAATATCCGACTATTTTAGAATTGACAACCTAATTGGTAAGATATGTAACTATGACAGACAATTCAACATGTATAGTATGCTAGGATTTTCAAAAAACTACATTCAAATTTCTTTAATAACTCTGTATTATATAACAAATATTTTTTTTTGGCTCGCGCATTCTATAAATAAACTCCACTTAATGTAATATTTTATTTTTCGGAAGTAAACAATACTTTAACATGTTAAACAGAAAAAAAAGGCGATTAGAAAAATGTTGGACTTATAAGGTATAATAAGTATATAACCATCTAATGGTTATCGCTACGGTGTCATAATCGATGTTCAAATTTAATATCCACGCGTGAGTTGTAGACGGCAAAATAAATTAAAAATCTATATATGTTTTAAAAATTGTTTGTTTATGTGATGAAGAAATGGACTTATACACTTCGTTATAAACACACTTGGCTATATATATACCTAAACACACAAAAGAAAACCAAACCAATCAATAGACAGAAAACTCTCAAAAACGTTTCATTAACCTCAAACCAAACTTAATCTCTCCGATCATGCCGATCAGAAACATCGCCATCGGCGGAGTCCAAGAAGAAGTGACTCACCCAAGCGCACTTAGGGCGGCGCTAGCTGAGTTTATCTCCACTTTGATCTTTGTCTTCGCCGGCTCAGGCTCCGGAATTGCTTTCAACAAGCTCACTGACAATGGAGCCACCACTCCTTCAGGCCTCGTCGCCGCTGCCTTAGCTCATGCTTTCGGTCTCTTCGTCGCTGTTTCCGTCGGTGCTAACATCTCCGGTGGCCACGTCAACCCCGCCGTTACCTTCGGTGCCTTCCTCGGTGGCAACATCACTCTCCTCCGTGGTATTCTCTACTGGATCGCTCAGCTTCTTGGCTCCGTCGTGGCTTGTTTGCTCCTTAAATTCGCCACCGGTGGCTTGGTAACGTCATTTACTTTCTGCCTTACTAAATCGGTTTAATGTTTTGGTTTCGGAAAATTAGTGACTAAACTATAATCGAATTTAGTACAAACAGGTTCAAGTTCAGGTTTTGTTTTTCTGTTTTATGGTTAGTTTCGAATTTGGAAAGTAAAAACATTCTAATCGTATTTAACTTAATTTAGTTTTTGAAGCAAAAAAACAAGTTGGAGTGATGCGGATTAAAGCGGATCCGTTTGGTTTGAGTTTTTAGGTTTGAGTTTTAAGAGAATAGTAACTGATGTTTTAATCAAACCTAATACAAAAAAAAAAAAAATTAATTTTGGTTTTGATTGTTCATGTTTAATTTTTAGTAAAATTTGTTTTAGTTCGTTCACCTAAGAAAATTAAATTTAGTGGATTTGATATTGTTTTATGTATGGAAAAAGGGGCCAAAACAATCAAACTAATTAAAACTTAATTTGGACCACGTTTTTTTTGTTCGGTTTGTCTTATCCAGTGTCTCTCTTATCAATGAATATTCCAACTAAAATCACGCTTTTGACCTAACTTCTCCGGCAAGTAACTAAACCCCTTTTTCCAAAAAAATTAAAAATTTCAGGCGATTCCGGCGTTCGGTCTCTCTGCCGGAGTTGGATCCTTAAACGCATTCGTCTTCGAGATCGTGATGACCTTCGGACTCGTGTACACCGTCTACGCAACCGCCATCGACCCTAAAAACGGTAGTCTCGGAACAATCGCACCTATCGCCATTGGTTTCATCGTCGGAGCTAACATCCTCGCCGGTGGAGCTTTCAGCGGAGCCTCCATGAACCCAGCAGTCGCTTTCGGACCAGCTGTTGTGAGCTGGTCGTGGAGCAACCACTGGGTTTACTGGGCTGGTCCTCTTGTCGGTGGTGGACTCGCCGGACTCATCTACGAGTTCGTTTTCATCAACGGAAACGGCCACGAGCAATTGCCCACCACTGATTATTGAAGACCCCCAAAAAATTCGGATGTTGTGATTTGATTTGTTTTTATTTCGCATCGTAATTGGGTTTCTTTCTATGTGGCCGTTGGATCTTTATTTTTAGAATTGAAACTTTGTATGTTGATTAATGTTGTATTTGGGGTTTGTTGTTGGAGTTGTAATTTCCCTGGAAGGCTTTTGTGCAAATTGTATTGTACGGTATTAATGACTATGAACGAGAAAACCAGGGAATGTGAACTATGCTTCTTAAAGTTATACTATTTTTTTTTTCACTTCTTATGAAAAAAATAAATGCAATTTTCTTTAGCTTTTGTTTGAAGTGCCGTGACATTATTTAAGCTGGCTACCTCTCAAATGGTGTGTAAACTTTAAAGTGCAACCACCATTTGCAGGTATGTGTTTCCAGTCAATTCGTCTTTAAAATCCCACCAATTCAGCAAATTATATAAGCCTAAAAATTCATTTTAGAAAAAAAAAACACTGTTATTCGGAACATACCGCAGAAATAATTTCCACAAATACAAGTCATGAGCTTTAAATTTTCAATTTCCTCAATTTGGCGTATTTATTTTAGCGGAAAAAAAAATAAAGATCGGCTCCCAACGACATGTTTGATTGGTCTGGTCTGGTCCATGTCGTTCGAAGCCAATCGCTATTTATTATTTTCGTTTTTGTAATTCTTCTTCCAACATTTCGGCGGGAATGTGTGGGGACATTTTCGTCATTCCGATTTCATTTTGTTTGCTTTCGAAACGTGAATAGAAGAAGTAGATGGATTGGGGAATCAGATTCGCTAGATCTTGTGGGGTAAATGGATAGAAGAAGGCTCGTGAAACGAGTGGACACGAACCATCTTCTTCTACCTATCACCATGATTTAATAATTGTGTGAAAAAAACAAAAATCTAACGAAACTGTATCGAACACTATTTATTTCAGTAGTTTACTAAGCAAGAGCTTTAATATCCGTCGCCAAAATTGATCATTGATTTTCTTTTGACTATACTAATCAGCTAGCTCTAGCCTCTAGGCTTACCAAACCACGATCAAAGAATTAAAGACAATACATTATACACATGCAGATTCATTTCATTTATAAGATATGCGAATTACCATATGCAAATTAAGTTGGACCATTCGTACACCGCACCATTACTTAATTTCTCCTACCTTCCTTTTTTGTTCTTTCCATATATATATGTCTCCCCATTGATGCCGATTTCAAAAACAACAAACTAAAAATTGAATTCGATAGTTTCTATGAAAAACCAAAAATAACACTTGTAAACCTAACAAGCAACATCTAAAAGAAATTTTGAAATCAGTTATCTCCTAGTGTTAATTTGAATTACGTTCATAAAATTTTGGTTTTAATTTCTCGATGGTAAACGCTGTTTTTATATTATAAGAGTAAAGAAAGTATAATACAATAAACATTTGGTTTCATTTAAGTGCAAAACAATAATTGACCGAGAGTTGTTCTGAATAAGAAAGTACATCAGTGTGGCACATGGCTGATTTTTATTTGGGTGCATCCCAGCCAATTTGTGTTGTCTTATTGCTTCAAATTTGTTTCAGACAAAAAAAAAAAACTATATAATAAAAATTCGTATATGTTGAATTGGACCTACAATGTTTTTTTTTTTTTATGAACAAATTTGTTGTGACCAGAGATTATTTTGAAATCTGTGTCTGTTATATAAGTTTAGCAGATGTGTGGCTAAATATTCGCCTTGAAGATGGAGTTAGATGATGCGCAATCCCATCTTGCAATAGAATCCTCCAAAACTTAGATTGATTGTAACCACATCGACACTTTGTTGTTGTGAATTTATTCGAACATAAAAACACTTACTACGTACGAAATAAACATTAATATTTTTATATTCAATCTTTTCTCATCGAAGAACGGATTCATATCCGTGCCTGTACTAACACATAATCACAGATACACTATATATGATCAATATATATTTTTTAAAGGCCATATATAGTCTTTTCCATTTTAAATATTTAAAAGTTGGCCTGGATTGGTCGGTTTGGACTTTGGAGCAAGTAAAGAGTTCAAAATTGTATGTAATTCATAGAGATCACACATTTGAGTTTGGTCGGCACCTTCTCGATCCCCCGTCATTCTCCGACCAACTATATGTCGACGTCTCTCTGTCTTTTCTACCCAATAAACATAATCAGAATGTTCAAAAAATTAAAATAAAATAAATAAACACAATCATTTTCAGGATTTTCTACATTTAATGTCTCACGAAGTTAGGCCCTACACCCACAACGTGACAATTTAGAATAGAGCCACTTATATGTGTGTGTGTGAGAAGATATGAGGAGAACATGTGTGTTTTTTGTTTTTGAAATTTGAAAATATATATGACCATTTGTTTTATAAATTGTGATTGAGTTTGGGTGTAATTAAAAACAAAGAAAGGTTCAAAATACAACAGATTTTTCAAAATTATCCATACCGCATGTCGCTTTTCATTTCCTCTACGCAAAAAGAATGTGTGTAGTATAAAAATGTCAAACATTTATTCAATCACAGATTTTTTTGTGAAGTTTTAATTTATAGAAATTATTACGATCATGTAGTTTCTATTCAATAGGCAGACCGGCCCATGAATCCTCCTCCACTTGTAGCACAAGATATATATACATGTCTTTTAACCAATGAAAGATAATGCAATTTTCTAACAATTTGTGGTCCTAAAAATATTTATTGTATGTGTGAGTTTCTCAAATTTGTTTTGCCGGGAGTTAGGACCGATTCTGTCAACGTGCTATAATATTTCTATCAAAATCATTTCAAATCGTTATTTTAGACAGTGCATGCTAACAGTAAGTCAGTAACCACTAATTCTTACCGCTCATATTGCTCTTTTCTTATAACCAAAAATCATTAGTTTAAAAAAAAAAAAATTTGCCACCAGTCGAAACGAAAAAAGATCATTCAAAAACTCAATAGAATAACGGTAAGCTTACATAATTTGACGAATAATTTAATGGTAACATTCTATTATTTTGGATTGTAACTAAAATAGAACTGGATCAATGAGTAGAAGCCCTTTAGCCCCATTGTTGGCATTGGTAACTTTATACTATTTTGGTCAAATGTTGCAGAGGATATTTTTTGTTCATGAGACATCAAAATCTTGCATGTTATTAGTTTGGTCTGTCTTTTGTAGTACTAAAATAGAATTGGGCTAAAGTAGTTGAAAGTTTTGAAAGCCCATTCATTTCGTTATAGTATGACTTATGATGATTCTTCGAAGCGCCGTTGTGACAGTTTTTTCTTCAACGAGGCCTCCTGACCCAGCTCAAATGTGCAATGGTCTCCAGGATATATATTAAGTGGCTTGTTCCCTAACGAGCCTGTTTCAGAAAATTTGTGCACTCGCTCCAATCCTTAAATCAAAAGCTACGAAGCCTACGAAATGATGTACATATGGTTATTGGATTTGCTCTGAGGTCTAAACCATTTTATGCGTATGATGGGACTAACGACATTAAATCTTTTCAAGTATGGGTTCAATCTTCGAAATGCGCCATGTTAGAATGGAGCATATTGGATGCTCCACATTTTTTGTTTTTTTTTTGAACTTTGAATGTTCCACATTCTCACAAATGCATTTTATTGTGGTGTGATTTCATCTTTCACGTCACAAATATATTCTTCGGTGGATTTTAAACATTCACCAATTTTCGTTTAACGCATCAAATGTTCATTATAACTCTCAACCGTGTTAGGAATTATTTGATCAATTGATTGCTTAATTCTTTGAACTTGACAAAGAGAATTTGATCACCGAGTTCCCGGCCTCTAACCTAACCGGTACGTCAGGGGTGGGAACCGTCTCCCACAAACTTTCACTATCAATCAAAGGGTTACACAAACGCTATAAGCGTTTCAGGTGTAATAGGTGACACCAACACAATGGACACAAACAAAGAAGAATAAGGATCAAAGAAATTCTCTCTCGCAAAGACATGCTCGAACAACGTCTCTTCTTTAGGTTTCTTCTTTTCCAAGCTCTCTTTGTTCTCTCGGTTTTTCTGTTGTTCTTCTTCTTTGGGTTTTGCTTCAACTCTCGGCTTCCTCTTATAGCCAAAACCGTAGCCGACTTCTTCACTTCTTTGTACGTGAAGTCATGATTTTGGTATTGGGCTCTTGCTCAAATTGGCCCATCTTTATTCAATTGGGATATATTAAACCAAAGCCTATATTCTCACAAACCGGCTTGCAGTTATCAAACCGCAACCTTCGTATTCTATCATCATCGGTGTTCGTTATCCTATGCTTTAGTCATATTTTCCGTTATGTTGTTATATATAGAGAAAGGGCAAAATGCCCAAGGCCATTAAAAATATATATATTTTCGGTTTTTATTATCATTGTTTTAGAGACAACATATATTTTTTTTGGTTACAAAAGCGCCTCACTTTTTTCGTAAACTCGCATTAAACTTCTACAACCCTTTTTTAACATTAAACTTCTACAACCCTAATTAAATACGACTTTAGTCACTTTCTTATATCTATCTTCGACCTTGCCCAAACAACTTGTAAATATAAGTTTATATTCTATTTTAGTATGCTAACTAGTACTACTGAACGATGGCACACCAACAAATAAAAAAAATTATTTTCGGTTGAACCAACCGTTCACTAGTTTGCATGCGTGTTGACCATATTGTACAGTTGTTGTTATCAACTAATCATATCAGGCAATTACAAATAAAAAAATTTAAAAAGATGATTCTTCTCCTTTTCTTACACGGAGAAAGCAACAGCAATATATATGTACCTTATCAAAACTGATCCAAAGATTCCCCCATACACATACAAAACCGTAATACGAAAGAAGTAAGAATTACATTTTACCAAAATAGCAAGGACCAGCAAAAACACCCTAAATCGGGGATTGCCTCGGTGGATACACGTGTCAGCCGTGCCAAGCCAAATCGACACTTGCCTTGTATTTGCAAACTCCATCCAACTTGCTCAATGCCTCTCTCGTTGTCCTGGTCATCTTATGGGTCCTCGTGGTCCCACATTACACTTTCACAGTCCACCAATCAACAATACTTGTTGTGTGACTAGGCATGGGATGCTTTATCAATTTCGATGTTTTGGTACGTATATAAAAATTATAGGATAATAAAGTTCCGCGTTTTTTGTGACAAACAAATTAAAGAAAAAGTACATAATATTTAATTTGAGGTAACAAAAAAAAATAAAAGCTAATTTACCCGAAGTAAAAAGTTTTCATGTGTGAATAATGATAAAACAGCCAAATACAGAAGAAAAAAAAAATGTGTAAATGTTTGATTTGTTTGACAAATCTTGCATGTTTCCGTCGTACGTAGGAAATGAAGAGTAAGTTTAGAGTAACAAAAACGGAAATAGTTAATTCGTTTACGCTAACAAAAAGAGATGAATTAATTATCCCTGAATACTTCTCGTAAGATGCAAAGTGATATAACACAATAACACATGCATGCATCATCCAAAAAACTTTTATCATTGTGTATCTGGATTGAGGTCAACCACCACCTCGTAACTACCTTGGAGAAGGAGAAATTAAGACATCGCTTTTTTTTTTTTTTTTTTTTCTATTTATGTACGTTGTTGATAAAGCCTCAAGATTTGATTGCTTTTCGGCAACTATTTTTCATTCAGATTGGAAAGTGTTTTAACTATAAAATCATCTCTAAACTCTTTCACTGCTCGACTCCAGCTGATCCTTCCAAGGATTGTGTCGAAAACCAGTCAGTTTTTGTCCCCTAGCAAGTTATCTCGAAAAATGGTCTCATCACCCCCATGAATGTTACATTTTGTGTATGTGTGCAGCCAATAAACATGATCGATGGCAACAAACTCATATACTTATGAAAAGGCTTAAGATCGAATGAAATACTCCCTCTGGATTTAAAGATTGATGTTTAAGACTTTTCACACATATTAATACATAAAAACTGTTTACTTTTTTATTATTTATTTTTTACCTTTTAGTTAATTTTTTGTTTTCCAATACAATTGTACCAATAGAATAAAACTAAAACTAATATATTAAATATTATAATGCAAAACATCAATCTTTTAAAGATAAGATAAAAAACCAAAACATCAATCTTTTAAATCCAGAGAGAGTATTAAATAACTGATAGTTAGTGGAAATTACTCCTAGTACTAGTTAATGCAAAGAGACATTTTTTATTATAACAACATGCATATAAAATACTACTGTGAAAAACAAAATTGTATTACGGCCTAGCTTATTAAATAGATTTAAAAGTACTAAATCAATCAAGGTTATATAGTATATTATGTTTTATTATTTGTAAATATTTGTAATGTATTTTTAAAAAAAAATATGGGAAGTTATGTCCAACATGTATGATGAGAGATGGGCTTATCCTCTTCAATGGGGGAAGCAATGGCACTTTGCGTGTCTGCCGCAGAAATAACAACTCGTCAATATCTCTCTATTCATACCATACGTGTCGATTTATCCTTTTGTCAAATTCTCTCCAATGAATTTGCAGAAAATAAAATTTCTATTTTCTTGTACCTTTAAAACGAATCGTGGATTATGTGAAATGACAGAGAAATGTTTTGATAAACCCTATCGTTATTATATTTTTGCAATCTTAAAAAACTAAATTGAACAGAAAATGAATAAGTTAGAAAATTATTGGATGACAAAACTATTTTCATGTTTTTCATGTCGATCATGCGAATAAAACTTTATTTTCTCTTATGTAATTACGTATCGCTTTGAAGCTTTATCCTGCGAATTTGTGATTTTGAAATACAAAAATAGAAATACTCGTTAAGCAAAATAAATAAATAAATAGAAATACTGGCATACAGCTGCAATCATTATTGCCCAGTATTATTCGGGTTCGTTTCGTGAAAACAAGTAAGTATTAATGTAGTATATATTGTTAATTAACGACTTAACGTAAAATCATTACATTTTCATTTTTCAAGATATGGCGACGTCAAACACATGACAAGAAAGTGAAGAATCGCACTTTATTATTTGAGGAAATTGGCTAAACAAATTAAAAACAAAATACCTAAATTAATATTTTTTTACTTAAAACACTTTTAAGTTTTATGGTTAACGATTCAAGTTTGAAGATGAATGATTTAATATTTAAAGTTTAGATTATAAAATATTTTATTAGTTTATAAAAATCTAGATTACTTTTTACTATATAATTTTTGTTATTTCATAATTCCCGTTTTACTTATATTACTTTTCATACCTGACATTTTCATAATCTATATATATATAAAGTTACAATTTCTCTCTTCTCCTTCCGTCACATCAGCAGCCACCTCATCCTTCACATCATCAATTATTTTTTATTTTTGTTTTAAAATTCACAACTTAACATTTATATTCAACTATAATGTTAGAAAGTAATAAATAAACTGAATTATAATTTTCGAAATAGAAAAAAAATTAACAAACAGTTATAAAATGTTATAAAAAAATAAACAATCAACAAAAATATGAGAAAATAAATAAACAAAAACCAAAAATATATATAAGTCATAAGCATCTCAGAATTCATGATGATAATTTATGGATGAGACAGAATTAGATAATTTGGTAGAAGAAAAACAACTCAATAAGAGAATCAAATAAACAAAATTATTGAAAAATAAATAAACTAAAAACAAGGTTATATGTTAGTCTTGAACATTTCGAGTTTCATAACGGTAATTTATGGATATGGATGGGAATTGATCAATTTGGAAGAGGAAAAACAATTCTCTAAGGGAATCCGATACAAATAGAACGGAAAATTGAGGTAATAAAGCGGGTTCGAGAAATTCTATTATCTAAAATCTCTTCCCAAACTCTGAATAATTTGGGTAAAGGTCAATTTTAGGACATATGTTTTGAGAAAATTCGGGAAAGTCCGAGAAATTTTGGAAAATGATATATATTTTTTAAATTTAATATTTGTAAATGGGTCATCCGAATTTTGTCACCTAAGTGTCCTAGTAAGCATTCAAATCATCAATTACTTTTCATTTAAATCTTTTAAAACACAACTAACACTTCGACTAAGCTATAATCTTAGAAAACAATAAATATACAGAATTATACTTATAAAAACAGAAAAATTAAATTACCAAACATTAACAGACAGGTATGAAGCGCTATTAGAAAATAAATAATTTACAAAAACATGGAAAAATAAATAAACCAAAAAAAGATATACGTTAGTCATGAAATTTCAAGTTGCATGACGGTAATATACGGATATGGGACGTGAATGGGTAATTTGGGAAAAGAAAAACAATTCCCTAAGGGAACTCGGTAAATAACCTGAACATAAAATTCATAAATGGGACGGGTTTGGGAAAATTCTCTTCACAAACTCTCAATAATTTGGGTAATGATCAACTTGAAGACATATTTTGTGAAAATTCTAGAAAGTTCGGAAAATTTTAGAAAATAATATAATTTAAAAATATTAAATTTTTAAACGGGTAATTGAGGTAATTTACCTCATATTATTTCCTTTTATGTACATATTTGAATAAAATAATGATTTCGAATGGATAATATTTGAACGGAATTGGAAATAGAACAGTAAATTTGAAACGGATACGGATGAGAAAGGAAAACCCATCTCAAAAAGCTATACGATACAACAAATGCAATACATAAAAATGGATAAAAATAAGTGACACATCCGCGCGTAGCGCGGTTTACCAACTAGTTTCTCATAAATAAATATTAGTCAGGATCGAGGTTATTCGAAGGATGATTGAACCGAGGCAAATGATTTTTGATGGAAAATGCGATATTTTGCTCGATGTTAGTAAATAACAGATTGACCGTTGGAAAATAAATTGTACACCATTTTCCGGCCGTTGCGTGAGTCAGTTTTCTTATGTAATTTCCGTGGGATGATTAATTACGACCGGAAACACTCATTACGATCCTCTCTCGTAGGTGAAACTAGGGAGAACAAATCCAAATATGTTAATAATTGTAATATTGTAACGCCCCGACCGCCCCTACCGGCGAGTCACCCATCCCTCCGTCGGGCTCGTAGGCCCCGCCTCTGTCCGACGGTCGGTACGTTATTTTTTTTGTTGGCCCGATCGACTGATTTACTTGTCTCTGCAATCACCACGTGACCTTTTCCCGTGTTTTGACCTCACTCACATGGTTCCGCAGATGACTTCCCGGAAGGTCACCCATCCTAGTGATACTCCAGCATAAGCACACTTAACTCTGGAGTTCTCTTAGGGTAAGTGACCGGAAAAGGTAAGTGCACTTTGATGACATAGGTAGCCAAATCAATCCATTTAAACTTATTCAAATGGGCCGGATCCGGGTCGTTACAATTCTCCCCCGCTTAACAAGAATTCGTCCCCGAATTCTGACCCCGCCAGTGCGAACCCTAACCCCCAAACCCCAAGAAAGTCTTCTGGGAGAGAACCAGTTTGACTTTCCTTGGCTCTGATACCACTTGTAACGCCCCGACCGTCCCTACCGGCGAGTCACCCATCCCTCCGTCGGGCTCGTGGGCCCCGCCCCTGTCCGACGGTCGGTGCCTTAGTTTTCTTGTTGGCCCGATCGACTGATTTACTTGTCTCTGCAATCACCACGTGACCTTTTCCCGTGTTTTGACCTCACTCACACGGTTCCGCAGAGGACTTCATGGAAGGTCACCCATCCTAGTGCTACTCCAGCATAAACACGCTTAACTCTGGAGTTCTCTTAGGGTAAGTGAGCGGAAAAGATAAGTACACTTTGATGACATAGGTAGTCAAATAAATCCATTTAAACTTATTCAAATGGACCGGATCGGGTCGTTACAAATATATACACAAATTTATTATCTCCAATTTAACATTTTACCCAAAGAAATAAATTATTACCTCTATGCACATAGTGTTTGAATAATACGAGTACGGTTTCCTGTGGCAATAGGTTTATAATACAAGTTACTGCTAATTAGGGGGTGGACGCGGATATCCAAATTTTTTTTAATATTTGTGGTTTGCCGGATATTTAATTTTATGATTTAATTTGTTTCGAAAATATACGGATATTCGAAAATCCGGATATCCGAAAAATTTACGAATATTTGCGGATATTTGCGAATGTTCAATTTGATCTTTTTAATACAAACAAAAAACTAAAAATACATATATTTTTATGAAAAAATATTTTTTTTATCTAAACAATCAAATAAAATATTAAAATAATTAGAAAATTAATAAAGTAATTAAAAAAATTCATAATTTAACTTATAAATAAAATAATTTCATATAAAAAATAAATTTCTTTTTAATTTGTTAAACTTCAGTATTAAAATAACTAATATAATAAATAGAAATTCACAAAAACTTATATATACATATAATATTTATACAATATATATGTAATTTTTTATATACATATACATATATCGGAGCGGATATCCGTCTCTTAAAAATTTAGTATTTGTGATTTGCTCCGTTTTTAACTGATATTGATTTTTAGTATTTGCTTTGCTCCATACAATTATGAATATCCGAATTTTTTGAATTAAATCGAAACAAATAACGGATCGAATCAAATTTAACGAATATTTTACCCAGCCTTACTGCTAATCGTTATTTCACGTTAATCACGATATATTGCACTTTGTAATGTTCATTAAAAATTAAAGATCTTGGCATATACTAATATTTATAATTTCGCTGCAAAAAGTAGGACCATTCGGAATAATTGGACATAGAGATCGGGCGATACTGATACACACGTATACACAAGATAATCATTCTCAATTCTCAATTTTCTTTTCTTTTTCACATATATATATATATATATATATATTGTAGGAAAAAGCATATTTCCAAAAGAATATTCGATTATATTTTTCGTTTTATCATATTTTTCTGATGCGTCTGTGTATACATGACATCATTGGATAATGTTGATGTAACATTGAATTTGTTCTTCCACTTGTATGTTTATCTCTTTTCTTTTGTTATCCACCTTTAATATTATTTTATATCTAGTTGAAGATTAGCGTACAATCGTACATCATTTTATCAATATAAATTTGAAACACTGTTTCATTATACTAACTTGAATTTTATTTTTCATAAAATGGCAATTATTTTGTTCCTAATTATACTCACAAGTTTCATAACAAAATTATTAATTGGTGTATGGATTTATAAATTATCGGCTGTCACACAAATGCCTGAATGGGTTTTTGCATTAAGGCCATGCAAGTCCATGTGTGGCCCACGTGACGTGGGTCCCAAATAGCTCTCTTTATATTTTTTCCATCTCTGTCAAATTTGTTCACAACAGTTTGGAACAATGTCCACTAGTTTGACGCTATAGAAGTGGCATTTAATCGAACCAAACATAACTAAATTCGAATCAAACTGATTCCAAATTAACATAAGATTTGGTTAAAGTTCAGCTAAGTTTTACCAAAAACCAAACTAACTAAACCGGACTCAAACCGAATCCAAAATATCGTCCATGCATGATTCTGAATTTGAATTCGCATGTCATTGTTTAGAGTATTATCTTCTTTATTTTGCTGAACTGTTTTCATGATAGGTTGATACGGGATGTTATAACATTTGCAGAGATCATTCAACTTGAATACTTGAAATTATAGCAATCTAGTTTTTTAAAAATGGTTTACGTTTTCTAAAATCACTACTAATATCATTAAAAACACCATAATTCAACTTTTCTTCTTCTTCTTCTGTAATCTATTAACAGTTATTAACCAAAAAAATATTTATTCATAAATATTAGATATGTATCTTTTGATTGGCCTATTTATATAATGAGTTTTTTTGTATAGTTGAAACACAAAACATTAAAATATTACACTTTAAATAGTTACCAGATTTAATAAAATTTCTTTTTTTATCCAACTGATTTATTATTTACTTTCTCTGCGTCATCATCTTAAACTGATCCCAATAAAATTACGTCCCAAACACATTAAATTCTAGGTGAAAGTAATAACATACTCCTTCCATTTTGATTTAAGTATCGTTTTAAACTTGTTTTTTTTTTTTACAAATAATTGTCGTTCTCGGATTTTAATGCAGATTTATGATAAATTTTCCTGTTTTATCCCTACTTTTTTAACTTATTAATTATTCCTATCAAACAAAATAATGTTTTAATGAAGGGTAAAACAGAAAAATTTAATGTTTTTTTAATCTGTGTGAAATATCCTAAAACGACATTTAATTAAAAACAGAGGGAGTACTTTTTTTGACATAAGAAGAACATAGTTTGATCATTGATGTGAATTTAACTTAAATTACATTTTTATTGTCCACCGAAATATATATCGCTGACAATGTTAATCTACACTATTCAGAATATATAGCACTCAATACAAAAAGTTAAAAACGCTATCATTTTTTTTTGGCTCAATCTGAAAATGTTATCTTTTTCGGTTTATCCTACTTTTTCATTAAAGAAAAAAAACGAAGGAGACTATGTCTTACGTAACTAAATGGGTCCACTAAATTACGATCCTACCCTTCGGTATCTCTTTCTCCGTTGTTTATTCCATTTAATAAATCGCTATAAATACGCTCTTAACGTTACTCGTCACTTGGCTTGCACAGACAAACCTACTAGAAGAATCCTCTAGTCTTCTTCTTCAAATCTCTCTCTCTCTCTCTCTCTCTCTTCCCTTCAAATCTCTCTCTAGTTATGGTTATTTCTCCGACGAACTCCACAATCAAATTTCTCTGTAGCTATGGAGGGAAGATTCTACCTCGTTATCCCGACGGGAAGCTCCGATACAACGGCGGTCACACCCGCGTCCTCGCCGTTCCTCGCCCCGTCTCATATTCCGGTTAGTTCGCGCTCTGTTTGTTAATTGATTTTGAGAATTTTGAAATTGCGAGAGAAAAAAAAAAAATTCGAAATCGGATTTTTGGAGAGAAAAATTAAGGCCGCGCGTGTGGTGCGTGTAACAGAGCTAGCGTCGAAGATGGCGGAGATGTGCGGATCCACCGTAACGATCCGGTGTCAGCTTCCGGCGGAAGATCTCGACGCGCTCGTCTCCGTTACCTCCGATGAAGATCTGGCGAATCTAATCGAAGAGTACGATCTTTTCTCCTCCTCGTCGCCGTCGCCGTCGCCGATGAAGATAAGAGTCTTCCTAAATCCGCCGAAATCCGCGAAACCAACGGTCTCGCCTCCTCCGTTAGCGTTACCGTCGTCCACCACGTCATCATCTTCCACAACTTCGTCCACTTCATCGAGTCCTAGATCTCCGTCGCTGTCAAAACCACCGCTACCTCCGTCGCCGCCGAGACTAACGACGGCGAAGAATCCGTGCTACGGTTGCTATGTCCACCGTAATTCGAGAAATATCTACCTCGTCCACAACGGAAATCACTGGCAATAACCCCAAGCCCCCCCCCCCCCTCTCCAAATCAGATACCAAAGAAATAAAAAAAAAAGAATGAAATGTGAAGAATCGACGAATATACATAAAGAAGAAAAATCTTCGTTTAAAAATGTAAAAGAGAGAGAGATAAAAAAAATATAGAAGGTGTACGTGATCTCTCTATTACGATGACCGTCACCATTAATGAAATCCTCCTAAACCTTTTCTTTTTGTGTTGGTGAATTGGGTGAGTTCGTTTAATTCCTTTTTTTTTTTTTTTTTTTTTGCCCTTTTTCATTTTTCTTTACGTTATTCATCACTCCGTTGCATTTTTGCCGTCAACGTTAACCGGTCTTGGTGGAATCTTTTTGAGTCTCGCAAGTCGTAACCGTTCCGCCACGTGTAATCCCTACCTTGTCTCCTCTNTTTTTTTTTTTTTTTTTTTTTTTTGGGTTGGTGAAATTCAATATCTGTTGAACTAACATCCAAAGTCAAACAACCTTTGTCATATCTGCAGGTAAATTTTCTACATCCTTTACAAATTCGGGACAAGGCGTGATCGATTTTCTCGTTTAAGGTATGTGTTTTTATCATCATTTTCTTACATTAAACACGTACATGCATTTTTGTGATTCATTTTTATGTTTTTTTTTTGGGGGTAGAAGTAAAACTCGGAATGGGATAAGCTTGGAGAAATGGAGGAGAAGGACAAAATAAAAGAAAAGATTAAGAATGTTGGGAAGAAAAGAAGAAGAAGAAGTGATAACGAATGATGATAAGATTCGATTTTAATTAAAAAATGGGTCCCGAAATACAGCTGGTGCGTGTGGAGAAGTATAATGATGCTTAGTTTTTAAGAAACAGAAGAAAACAATATTCATTGGATTTAGTTGAGTGGGGGAGGAGAAGACACCAAATACGATTTATATCCAAAAACAAAATTGAGGTCTGGACTGTGGAAAAACGAAAATTATTATTAATGACCTAAACAGGGACGTGAGTATTGAACTTTTAGATATTTTTTAGCTAATGATGTTTAAGTTGGGTGGTGGACGTATTATTAGGGATTAGGGACTATCAACAAGATGAGTTAGGCAATATAACACAAAATTAGGCATTTAGTAGGCTACCAAGCTCTTCGTACGTAGCCCGGAAAGAAAATAAAAGTAATCATGAGTCAAAAATTATAATTTTTAAAGGTTTAACTATTTACAATTACAAATTGTGGGATTGATCGCTTATATTTAATGATCTTAACAGTAACGTCAAAGCCATCATAATTTTTATTTTTCTCCAGGTAATTAGGGAAATTTGGATTTTGATTCTATAGTTTTCATTGGGTCCGCGTTCATTGACCCACGATTGGATTTCATATTAGAATTAGACGGTACCAAATTAAAATCTAATTTTGTTTTATAGAAAAGCAGGAGGATTACACTAGTAAGCAGAGCCGATTCTGAGTTTTGAAAGACTACCCGTCATAGAGAAAAATAGGTTGTTTTGCAAAATTTTCAAAAAAAATAAACTATTTTTAAATTTCTTTTTTTTTTTAATATGAAAACAAGCACTCCAATCCCATATTTGGTTTGTTTGGGTTAAAGGCTGACCCTGCTAGTAAATAATCATTAGCGAGAGGATCACAACTAATAATCGTCGATAGAACTGTCTAGTAATGGCAAAGCAAGAGGATCAGTGAGTAATAGTGCTCGATAGATTTATTTTTAAAAAAAAGAGAGAGTAATGGTCAATAGCTTTTCTTTTCGTTTTTCATTTGAAAATAAAAAGATTATGAGTTAAATCTCCTTGTATATATTTAGACAAATGCTAATCGGTTCAAATTGAACTATTTATACAAAATGACAAAAAATAGATATTTTATTGATTAACAAATTTTGGTACTAAGAGTATGAGGTTGTCTGACAAATTTTTTTTTTTTTTTGGTATTAACTAACAAATTCTGGTATTAACTAATGTTTTTTTAAGTTTGCAGTTTCTCGACCTCATTGGAGTTTCGTGGGACGGTTTGTCGGCGGCGAGGTTCATTCTCTTTTTGCTCTGTCACGTGGATTTATCTATTCATCTTTATTTATCTAACAGTTTATGAACTTAATTAGGCAGTTAAATTTTCTTGTAATCATATAGCTAATGGGCTCGTAACTTTGTAATACTCTTTTGGAAATTTCAATGGCTGACAAAAAAAAACAATTATCTAGAGATCTAGCATCTAGATGTTGGTTGATCCAAAATATGATCATCAAAAGATATGATTGTCTTGTTGCCTATCGTATGTGTTGAGTCGGCTTTCTTGAACTACGCGATTCATGCCACGTGACACCAAGATACCTGGTTTTAGTGTTGGGAAACAGTTATTGCTATGTCCGTTTTCCCTCTAGTATTGTGTTTAATTGATGTTTTGATTACGTTTTTAGAAAGTTATTTTCAATTCGTCTTAGCAACATTGTTTAAGTTTTCGGTTTTTCTAATTCGTTTCAATAACATGTCTAGGAAAGCTTCAAACTTTTAAATTTTTGAAAAGCTTTTAAGTTTCGATTAGTTTTCGGTTTTTTTTTTGCCTTTTTTATTAGATCTCTAGAAAGCTTTCACTTTTTGATTAGGACTTGAGAAAGCTTTTTTTTGTTGTCAATTCGTCTTGCAACATTGTCTATACAAATTTGAACATTTAAAGAGTTTTTTCATTTGTGATTAAAATTTGACAAATTTATCTCGACAATGTTGTGAAATTTTAGACTTTTAGAAAGTTTTTCTTGTTTCTAACTACACTAGAATTTTAATGGATATTTATCTTTTCATTGTTTTTTTTTCTGTGTACAAATCATGCATTTCATTGTAAATACATAATTAGCGTCGTAGATACATTTGATTATGTTCAGTATTTATAAGGAGATTATTAGTTTTTCTTAAATTGTGGATGAACTTCATTTTGACGACAAAAGACTCAAAGCCAATAGTGATGATGGGTCAACGACATATATATACAAGAACATGTCTCATTTGTTTTTGATCAATAGAGAGATATATACCCTTTTCAAAAAAAAAATAGAGAGATAGAGATATTATATATCTATGCATATTGAGCACTAGCTATACATCGTTACAAGCAATTTCAACAAGTGCTTGGTCGGTGTTCTCGACACAGTAAAGGATCTAACTAACCTGAAGAATGTTGATCTAAGCAACAACCAAATCCAAAAACAAAAATTTAAGATGGATTACTCTTCTGATCTAAGAAAAAACCAAATCCGACATTTTAAAATCTAACTAATCTGAGACGGTTTTATTTACACCATGTTCACGATGAATAACCTTTTTTTTAACACACATGACTATAATCAATGATTCATGCATGCTAAATATAATCAATAAATTTACTATCATAATTCTGTATATTCCGAACTAACGTGGAAATATTAAATAAAATTTTTGTCAATTATTGGATCAAGTCCTTCAATTTATAAGTTTATATGAAGTATTGATGTGAGATTTTCCGATTAAAAAAAAAGAGTTGGAAAGTTAAATTGCTGAACCGTAAACTAACTAACCGATTCAACTTAACCACTCAAATTACATAAACCAACATTCAATAGAATCTGACATAAGTCATAAATTGGACCGGATGATCTTGAGTCGATTATTCTAAAAAGATGGCTGCTTGACTTTATCATCAAGGAATCATATTAAGTTCTTTGGTCAACTTGGACACTTTTTCAACTCACTAGAGTTTGTGATCACAGAACAGAACATGGCAACATTAAACTCAACATCAATTCCTGACTTATTCAACCAAGAATTTATCTCTTGAATTTTTTAAAAATAATCTTCTACTTAAACCTTTCTAATCTTCAATTAGCTCAAACGAAAATCACGAAACCATGGATCACGATCTCGAGAAATTCCCGTTACTCTCTTACGTCCTTCACCAACTCGACTCCGACCACCACGCGCCGCCGTCTATGGCGGTCCAACAAACTCTCGCTCCTTCTTTTCCTCTTCTCTCCGATCAACAAATCATGTCATCGTTGACTCAATCCATCCCCACCACCATCACGCAGACGCTTTCCGTCTTGACATCTCTCGGATCACGACCCGACCCGTCGGCGGTTTCCTCTGCTCGGTCCAAGATCGCTCAGATTCTTCAGAAGGAATCGCTCTCGCCGGAGGAAGCGGCCAAGGAGGCGGAGATTTACGCCGGGGTTGTTCGGCTGGAGGAGGTGCACGATAGCTACGAGAAGCAGTTGGGAGATTTGGAGGAGGAGCTTTCTAGGGTTTATGCCACGGCGGTTGAATCGCTATTGAGAAGCCGCGAAGAAGTTAACGAGGAGGTTGTTGCGGTGCTCAAGGCGGCGGAATCCGGCGGAGTCGTTGAGAGGGTCGATCTCTCCGGCCAAGAACTTAAGCTTCTCCCTGAAGCTTTTGGCAAAATCGTTGGCTTAGTTTCCTTGAATCTCTCTTGCAACGACTTGACGGTAAATACTAAAATCCCAAAAATTTAGATTTAAATCTTGATAGATAAGGCATTGATAGGTTTGAGCAAGAATAAGAACAGCTAAGAACAAGATTCTTGATCATCTAATTGCAATGTTTCTTGATTTTTTTTTGATTCCCCCTGTAATATCTGAAACTGTGTGTTTTAAAACGTTTTACAGTTTATACCTGACGCAATCTCGAAACTCAAGAAGCTAGAAGAGCTTGACGTATCTTCAAATTCTCTTGAATCTCTTCCCGACTCTATAGGAATGTTGCTTAACCTTAGGATCCTTAATGTGACTGCCAACAATCTAACAGCACTCCCTGAAAGCATCGGGCATTGCAGGTTTGCTTCTTGTCTTTTCTTCTTATACTATATTAATATTTGTTCTAGTTGTTGTCCAGAGGTTTCAGAGGTTTTGTTTTGCTGATTGACTCCATAAATTAGGTCACTGGTTGAGTTAGATGCAAGTTTCAACAACTTGACTTCATTACCTACAAACATCGGATACGGATTACAGAACCTCGAGAGATTATCGATCCAGCTGAACAAAATCCGATACTTTCCAGGCTCCATAAGCGAAATGCGTTCTCTAAAGTATCTTGACGCGCACATGAACGAGATCCACGGCATTCCAAATTCCTTCGGGAGATTAACGAGACTCGAGTTTCTAAACCTGAGCAGCAATTTCAACAACTTGATGGGTGTCCCGGACTCAATCACCGATCTTACCAACTTGAGGGAGCTTGATCTAAGCAACAACCAAATCCAAGCGATACCAGACTCGTTTTACAGGCTGAAGAAGCTCGAGAAACTGAATTTGGACCAGAACCCGCTCGAGATACCGTCTCAAGAAGTGGCTAAACAAGGAGCTGAAGAGGTTAGAGAGTTTATGAGGAAGAGATGGGCTGTGATTATGGCGGAGGAGCAACAGAGGATCGGTGTTGAGGCTGAGCGGCATGGAGATGAAACCGGGTGGGTCTCATGGGGAACCTCCATGGTTACTAATCTTGTTTCTGGGGTGACTCAGACCATTGGATTTGGAGGAGGATCTGGTGATGGTGGAGATAAGAAACCTGGAGAATCGTATTTATATCACCAAATCTAAGTTCTGCTCCAGTTTTGTTTTTTTTAATTTTGGGGTGACTTTCTTGTGAACATCATTTACCTTGTTTCGTTGTGTGCAAGTTTGTAACACAAGAATATGTTTTTTGAATACGGTTTCTCAAATTTTCTCAAAATGGATTAAAAAATTGATATATATATTTTTATTTATTGTTCTCTTATAAAATGTGATGTGACAAATAATTTTCCAGAACCAAATAATCTTCACAGGGAGGACAAAAACACTTGACTTGAGCAACAAGAAACCAGTGGAAATTTTTTTCCCCAGCAACATTTCTTCTTAAATCCGTTGGGTTAAACTCCTACTGATCGACAACAACTTGCATAGCATCTTCTTAGGTTGCCTCGGGATCGCACACAGAGCCATAAACCTTGAAGGAGTGCTCTGAAACCCTGCGGTTGGTTTGATTTCGACTCTTTCTTCTTCTTCATCTTCTCTTCTCGTTGTGAAGCTTCTTCTCAAGACCGGTGTTTCGTTCTTGGTGATATTGTTTGTTGTTGTAGCCATCGCGGCTCTTGCTTTCTCGACGAAGAGGATTTGCACGATCACTCTCAATGGAAGCAGCTGGTTCTGTGCAGCGTTCTTGCTTGCCTCTACTGATAGTTTCTTGCAGTCCAAGATTCGGCATAACCTCTTTCTCTCACTCTTATCAATCTCCTGATGAATCTGAAAACAGAGCGTTTGTGTGAGAGAAATAATCACCGTATGTTAATAGATAATAGTTTCTTGTTTGCTTTTTTTTTTAATTACCTTGAGATAGATGTCAATCGCTTTGTATAAATCGTCGTGACTGATCCTTGAAAGATCCGGTATCGATTCAGCCAATTCAATAAACTTAGACACCGTTAACTTCAAATCTCTAGCAATCTCTTGAAGATACGAATCAACAAGCTTTGCTACTTTAACCAACAATGGAGGAGAAGAAGAAGACAGAGATCTTCTAATCTCTTGAATCTCTTCCATGTTCTCTTCAGAACGAGACCTTCTATGTTGAGTTCTTGTTCTTGTTGGCCTTATCTCAGGACTGATCTGAGACAGAAACTGCTTCACCATCAACGTCACAACATCCACATCGTATAACATACCTGATTTATCCGATGAGGGTATTAACAGCTCGCTAACCGTTGCCTTATCCAGTTGGTTCCCGGCTTTTATCGCGAGTTCCATCTTCGAAGAAGGCGAAACGTTCATAACATTCGCCATTTTCAGTAGCCGAAGCAAGAAACTACAAGGAACAGCCGATCTTTCGGTAGGTAGAAGGGAAATAACCGATTCCAAAACCAGATTTGAATCCGGAGAGCAATCTTCGATGCTCGGTAGCCATTTAGATGCATAGATTCTAAGAGCATTCCCGATTAATCTCGGAGATATGTTCCGGTTTGATGATTTTATCGCCACCATTGTTCTCCGGTAAAGATCTAAACCCAAATCAGCTAAATCTTCACCCCACCACCGCGCATTCTCTGATTTACTTACTCCACCATTACACAAGCTTTCATCTCTTCTTCTCCTTGACCGGTTTCTCAACAAACCCGTCTCCAATTGAGTGGAAAAATCCCCACCGGGGGATACAGTTACACCGTTGGCAATCGCGTCGATGCATCGGTTTGTGATACCAAGATCTTCGGACCATAAAGGTAACACCTTTGTGGTCTGAAGAGTAACAAGCGAGTCTCTCCAACTCTTGAAGACACAAGTAGTCAAGAAAAGCTCGAGTCTTTGGACAAGATTCTCGGTCTCGCCGGGCTCGACTTCTTCCGTCATCCCGAGATACTCCGCTGCACATCGCACCGCGACTACGTTGTGAGCGCAGAGAGTGATTGTGATGCCGTAGCAGAACTTAGCACAGAGCTCAAAAGCTTCTGTTTCGCCGGGAAAATCAACAAGTTGAATCACTTGGTGCTCTTGTGAGGTCGCGGTTTCTACGGATTGTGAAGAGACTAGGCTCTTTAAACGCAGGCATTTTGATAACATCGGAAACTGTAATTGCATTGCGCCAACAAAATCAAAAACTGGAAATGTTGTGAGAACAAAAAAAATTAATTTTTTTTTAAAAAGATGTTTTTTTTGTTTACCTTGTGAAGAAGGTATTTTGTGGATTTGACTTGGATTATAAGATCATTCAATAAATCAGAAGTCACAGACCTGGGATTTTCAAACAGAACGGTAAAAAGATCAGAGATTGATTCTAAAAATTAACGGAGAATTCGGAAAATTGGGAGAGACGATTGAGTTCTTCTTTTACCTTACTGATTCCACAGTGTAGAATGTGTCAGGTCGAAACCCTAATTCCATGAACTTCATTTCCGGTAGTAAAGAAAGTAGCCGGAGAAGTCGGATCCGGTTCGCCGGAAGAAATAAGATTGTGGGTTTTGGCGAAATCGGGAATTGAGGTTTGTCAGAACCTGAATCGGATCCCGGAGATGGTCAACCTTGGTCTGAGATTCTGATTTTCAGAGGGATTCTAGATGGTCTCCGGCGGAATTACGGCCGGAGGCTGGTACAGATCGCCGGAAACTAAAGAGAAGAGACCGGTAGGACTCCGGCGACGGTTGACAGCCTCAGCAACGAGCTCGACGGCTGAAATAAATAACAATTCGTTCTCTGGAAATTTCGTTTCTGTTATCGGAAATCGAGTGAGTACAAACAAACAAGAATCTGTTATACACAAATTTATAAATGAGTGGTTTTTGTGATAAAATATTCTATTTATTTGTCAGATTGTAATTTTTTAAGGTTAGCTGATTACCTTGAGAAATCATTAGTTTTCCTCACACCACCTGAGAGAACTTTGGTATAATTAATTTTAGCAGAAAGCACAAAAGTAAGGTTCACCATATAAAATATTATTGATTGAAACATTTACAGCACAAAGAAAAAGCTAAAGTTGATGATGAGATAATAATTTTTTTTTAAGTTGTATGGTTGATATAAAAAGTTCAAATTGTAATAGTATTTTATAAGTTGTAATTTTTTTCGGACTCTAAAACCATATTAAGTTTATTGATTTCAACTGAAAATAAATAGATTAGTTCATATCTTTTATATACTATTTAAATCTCATCATAAATTTTAATATAAAACTTCTAACATATAGAATAATAGAATTTTCTTTAAAATACTATATTATCTGTTATTTTAAGCTATAAAAAATTAGAATGAATTCATAAATATTTAAAAATCTTTTGTAAATTAATTGTAATTGGAAAATATACCTAAAACTTATATAGTACTTTTGGAAAACAAAATTTTAGGTTGGTAACCAGTTGGATTTCCCTATTTTATTCAGTTTAAAATGTTAACTAATGATTTATATTTTGTGAACAATCGCAACTCACAAATATGACCAATCAATGATTAGTTTTACGTTTATTAATATACTAGGTGGTGTAGGGTGAATAATTTATTATTTATTTAGTTTTGTATAGTTTAAAAATTAAACCATAGTAAAATATTTTAATCCAGTCTTTTTTTTTATATATATATATATAATAAGCTGTTATGTTGACAATATAGTATGTTAAAAAATATATTTTTTAATAAGAGAAAACAAAATTAAGCAAAGTAGTAATTGAATATATATAATATTAAATCATAGTAAATTTTGATTTCATTTAATTATTTTATATAAAATTTTAGAAAATGAATCATAACAGAAAATGAATTATAATCTTTTGGTTATATTAAAAATTGAATATTATATTTTTATGTATATCATAAATTATTTGTAAATTTTGATTTCGTTTAATTATTTTGTATAAAATTATTGGTTATGAATTTTTTTTTGAAAATGAATCATAACAGAAAATGAATTATAAATTTCTTGGTTATATTAAAAATTAAAAATGAAAATAGCATATAAGGTAATTAGTTTATTGAAATAAGTTTTTTTAGAAGATTGGTGAGAATGAATGTGGTAGTGACACATCAGCAAAATAACACCATTGTAAATATTTTTAAAAATAAGGGTACTTTTTAAAAATGCTTCTCAAATAATATATAGGGGATAAGTAGAATTTGGGGTTTTCCCTAAAAGTAGTTACCATCAAAATTTAAATTTTTTAAAACAATACAAACTTTCAAATTATCAAAAAATTTCTACAAATTTAGAAAGCGTTTTAAAAAAATTAGAAAAATTCCATAAGCAACATTCATAATCCAATTTTATAATAAGTTTAGTATTTTATGAAATTATGGTACTTAAATTTGTTTTTTTGAAAGTGACACCTTTCATTTTTTTTCTTGGTGCTAAAAACAAAACCACACCTTCTTTCATTATTTCATCACTTTACTATCTATTCTTTTTGCCAACCATTCCTTTACTGTCTAAAACTCAGCATTTAGCATGATTTCCTTTAACCTTTTCCTTTCGATATCATGAAATATTTTTTTATTTTTGACTAATATCATAGATCTAATAGGTTATGTATTTCTGTTTTCACGATCTAATGAGTTATATGTATCGGGGACCCCATCTAATAAAACCATATTTCTTTTCTTTTTATTATTACCCTCTTTTTCGTAGTCATATATAATATAGCCATTCGTACGAACTCGGAATATTAATAATTTTAAAGATGATGATTGTTCCTCATATGATGAAAGCATTGAAAAGTATAGATGATATGTTATTTAATCGAAATAAAAAGCCTTTTATCCTTTGCGTTGGATATCAATGCATGACATGTGGTGTGTAGAAACTTTTACGTATTTATTCATGGAACAACTTCCCTTTTGTAAAAAGATCTTTGTTTTTGTGCAACTGTAAAAAGATTTTCATTGATGTCAAAATACATTGTAAATTATTTTTACCGATATCATAAAGGTACCATGATTATTGTAGTTAGTAAATGATTTAAATATAATACGTCAAATATATAAAAATCTTTAACATAAATGTCAATTATATAAAAAACACTAGATGATGGTAATAACAGTGCAAGTTGAAAAGAAATACAGTAAAACCTCTATAAATTAATATTCGATTCATTAATACCTCACTAAATTAATATTGTTTGTCAGTCCCAAAATTAGTTTTTCAACCAAATAATATATCTATAAATTAATAATCACTATAAATTAATATATTTTTATAAAACCTCATAATTCCAACATTATTAATTTATGGAGACAATCAAATTTAAGTGCGTGTGTTTCAAGAATTAGACAGAGATGTTGGGTTATCAAGATCGAACTACATTTGAATTCGACCTTTTTTTGTGTGTGTAAAATATTCATCTTGGATTTTTTTTTTTGGGCAATGAGATCATTCTAATAATTGGGAAAATCTCAATAGATTGTAGTTTCGTGACTACAAAAGGAAAAGCACATGTGATTGGTCTTCCGATCATTGCAAATTCGACGCCGCTTGTTTTAATTTATTAATTATTTTATCACATTTTCTAACCAAAAAAAAAATTAAACACTTTTTCAAGTGTTTTTGTACTCCATTAATCATTACTGTGTCGAGTATTAGATTATATATATAAAAAGTTGATATATGAGATGGTACTTTACAATAAAACAAGATTGGAATGATGAAGCCATGAAGGATAGTATACAAAAGTGGTATGAGCGGAAAACTAGTAAACCTAAAGGATAATATTATATTGTCAACATGTTATACCAGAGAATTACACACCTACGGATTTGGAATGTAGAAAAAACTGTATAACTAAAAAATTAGTAGATGACCAAAAAAAAACCTAAAAAATTAGTCACGTAGAGATTAAAAAAGCTTTAAATGTTTCGTTGGGGTTTGGAATGTAGAAAAACATGATTTATTTTATAAAACTAGGTGATAACTTGCGCTTGGCGCAGGATGAAAAATCTATATATAATTTTATTAAAAATGATTTTGAAATTTTTTAAAGTAAAAATAATTTAATCAGTTTTATATATATGTGAATAATATAATTTAATATTTCAAATTTTTGACATAATATTTTTAACTTGTTTTTAAGTTTAAATATTTATATTATTGATTAATTTATATGATTCTATTAACAAATCATATAAACAAAAAAATATTTATAAATATGAATATCTATTAAAACCACATATATCGAAGTATTTTTTATTGTAACCTAAATTAAAGTTTTAATTTGTTATAATTTTTTTTTTAATTAAAATCACACATATCGAAGTCTTTTTTATTGTAAACATATTTTCTACCTAATCAAAAAAAGTATTGTGTATATCATAAATTGTGTATAAATTATATTTCATTAAATTTTTTTTTTTAAAACTATTTGTTATTCATTTTTAAGAAATGTATTGTGTAATATGATGTATATCATAAATCATCATATAACCTAAAATTCGATTTTAAATAATCCAAAAATTAAAATATAATTTTCTGGTTATATTAAAAGTAATAAATGGATAAAAGCATATAATGTAATTAATCTAATCAAAAAAAGAAATTTATATTAAAATAATAGGAGAATAAGTGTGGTGGTGACACATCAGCAAAATGGCACCACTGTAAATATTTCAAAAAATAAGTGTACACTCTAAAAATGTTTCTCAATTAATATATAGGGGATAATATTGTTACTATTGTATAACTAAATCAGTAACCATTTTATGGTGGTGTA
Organism: Alliaria petiolata; assembly: GCA_020283515.1. Lineage (NCBI taxonomy): Eukaryota > Viridiplantae > Streptophyta > Magnoliopsida > Brassicales > Brassicaceae > Alliaria > Alliaria petiolata. The sequence continues at coordinate 176,682,806 of JAHZTW010000001.1, forward strand.
GTGCTCTAGAGGTTTGAATATCCGTTCGGATTCAAATAATTTTTTTTCTAGTTTTGGATATTTTAGTTCTAAAGTATAGGATTTATTAGGATATTTTTATTTTTTGGTTTGGATTTGGTCGGTTTCGCTCGGATTCGGATCGATTCCGAGTATCCGAATTATCTAAAATACTTAAAAATTAAAATATTTCTGTTATTTAGTTAAATTTTGTAAAATATATATATATATATATATATATATATATATATATATATATATATTTAATTTTGACAAATATAACTAAAGATTTTTAAATATTTTAAGTATTTTAGTTATTTTGGTTTAAACATATCTAATATATTCGGTTTATATTTATAATTATGGATATTTAAGTTATTTAAAATCTAAATACAACAAATATTTTTGCGTATATTTTGGGTATTTCATATCTCTTTTCGATTCTTTATTTGATTCGGGTTGGTTCCAATTTCGGATATAGAAATATAAGATTCATTTAGATATTAAGGTCGGTTTCGATTTGATTCAATACCTTCCAATTCAATTCAATTCGGTTTGGTTATTTGGTTCTAAATAATTTATCCAAGCTAGTAGTGATTATTAGAAATTACTATGTGGATATAGGTCAGAATTCGAATCCCCATGTTGTGATTTCTTCAATTATGTATGATCGTCTAGACGCCTTTAATATTAAAAAATCGGATTTCTTCAATTAGTCTGGATTTTGACTTCAAATACTAACGGTTAACAAAAAAAAAAGAGTTACAATCAGGTAGATGTCCCCCTCAAATAGGTTTACTTTTGGTTTAGAAAACTTTTGAAAATGAGCTAATTGGTTTCCCCTTTCATGCTCCCCACAAGCCACAAGTGTAATCGCCTTAGGATTCTATTTTTGTCATTTCGTTCAAATTAATTGTCTTATCTTTACAGAGTCAAGGCTAATGGTAACTAATTTTATCCAAGAGTTTTGCAACATCAGCATGTAAAACATATAGTGAACATGGCGTTCATTGTCTCCAAAAATAGGGTTTTTATTACACTTAGGCATAAGGCAAACCCATGAAAAGAAAATGTGGGACAAGGAAGAAACAAGATTCGTAGTTGGTCTTATTGATAAATGAAGAAAAATTACCAAAATGATTTTTGTCTAAGGTTTGTCTACAAGAGAGGGAGGAATCATCATCCCAATGGGACCGGCCGTATCATCACAACCACAAAACACACACTTTGTCTTTGCTTCAATTAAATTTGGACCCAATTTTGTCAACTGTTTACATATTCTCTCATTTCAGTTTCCATCATTTGATTTTTTAGTCGTTTTGATATTTTTTTCGTAAATCGATATCTCTTTAAATGATAAAATTAAGGCGTTAGACCACCTCCATTGCACAAAAAGAGGGGTGTCTTTAAGTTGTAAAAATATTAAAAAGGAGAAAAAGTAGAGGATGGTGTTTTTACAAAGACACTCAAGACACTCTTGATCTCCCACGTGTCAATTTTTTATTAGAAGAAAAAATATCTTTTTTTTTTTTTAAATTGCCAAAACATATTTGTTTTTAAGACACTCTTCTAAAAGTATAACCAACGTGGATGCTGTAAGAACCTTTTTTAAATTTATATTATAAATATCATGTGATTTTAAAAAAGTTCAATTAATTTTGAGTTGAAAACGAAATTTGTGATTATAAGCAAAATTTTAAAACAACCAAATGGATGAGTTTAGGGAACATTGAAAGCAACAATTCATATCTATAAAATCTGATTTTGTTTTTCCACATTGTAATTCATTCAACGTACGATTACGAAACAAAAGTCCCACTTTGTCTCCCAGTTTTATTATCTTTCATGATGGTTGTTTTATTGTTTAGTACTGGGCGAACAATTGGTTACTACATTTATTTTGTTTTTTTTTGTGAGCCACATATGGCATGCTTATTATTTTGTTTTGCTTTGGGTTTTGATCTTTCTGCTCTCGTGGGTGAGAAATCTCCCTCCAATGCTGACTCTCATCCTAGTGATGATATTTCAACTCCTCCACTGAGCTCAGAGGTTAAAGTGGCTGTGAATGATATTTGTTTTCGGATTTGATAAAAAAGGGGTTTTCAAAGGTGATGATCGGACTCCATCTCTTCAAAGATCCCAAGGAGGTAGGCCAATAAATGCAAGAAATGCAAGGGTCGTCGAGGCTGTGGTGGTCGTGCATCGTAAATCTAATCTTTGTCTTTTGGCAATCCTATGTATCTTTAGGCTTTCATTTTCTTAAAAGTTTTAGTAGATTAAGTTAAAACTTATCCTTTCTCCTCTCATCTACTTCTGCTTCTATTCTATTGTAACCGATTATCTTTTAATTTATGAAAACCTTTTAACGAAAAAAAAGTTTTGTTTTGGGTTTTTCTTTAAGATGAGTTATTATTTTTCGTGTTTTGGATGTATCCAGCAAAAATCGGCATTTTGGAAGATCTTTTCAACATTTATTCTGGGCTATCGCTTACGGCCCACAATTCGCTGAAGCCTAATCAACAAACTAAACCAACCGTCCGGTTTTGCGGTATAATTCTGTGTTCACATTATCCGGTTTGTGGTATAATTCCATATCATAAACGTAGCTTCGGTTTACAAATATTGCCTTATATCAGTGACTAACCACAGCATGCCAATATGAGGTAGGATTTTATCTTTCACCTCCACTTTTTGGTTAGCGTCTCAGGCTCAATACACTTACCTTTGTCTATCTCAGTCCCATCTTCTGTCCCAAGACCGCGAGCTGCTCGACGAGCTCAGTTCCAGTAAGCATCTCTGTGGCTCCATATATAATGTTCTTGACCGTCTCCTGGCGCTGCGATAGCTCCTGCAAACTGCTATATTCAATGTAGTTACCACCACCGACCATGAAAACTATAGCTTCTCTGAATGGCCCCTTAACATTGCTACTAGTACCACCACTAGAGCCTGACTTTGAAGCTCGCGGATCAAGCATCAGGTATGAAACGGTTTCAGGGTCCGGTTTTCCCTCGGTTAAAGCTTCAACAGTCCGCGCCACGGCCAGTTGCTGATCACCGGTTAAGAGATTCTTGACTCCAGCAGTGACCGCGCTTATCGACTGACCATAGAGCTTCTCAGCCCAGTCAACAATGTTGCTTCTGCTGGCTGAGCTTGCCTCCGAGGCTGCCAAAGAAACGTTCAGAGACTTGATCTTTTTCACATACCGAAACGCGCTTGTATCGGCCTCAGCTTCACGCAAAGCGGCTTCCACGGCTTCGGCTTCTGCCTGGTTTACGGTTTCCAAGGATATAAGGTACATGATGGCAAACCGTAGCTTGTCCATCTTCGTACCTTTCCCCTTGAGAACAGATAAAAGATCGCTCCTGTCTATGCTGCCTCCTCTCATCATCATGTCATTCTCTTTCTCTGTGTACACATCCAGAGATCGTTCCTTGATCTCTCGTAGGAGCAAGGTCGCTATGTTCGTGTGTTTGTCGATCACCTTCTTCCTCTCTGTCAGCTCTGGAAGTGAGTTCACAGCATTCATCAGAGATTCTTGGTGTTCACAGTCAGATCAGTCCCCTCACCGCCTGTTCTCATGTTAACCTCGTCCACGTCTTTCTTGTACTTGTTCAACCGAGTCTCGATCTCCACGGCGACTTGTGGAAACTCTAGAGAACCGTTGGCCGACCAAAACGTGTCTGAAACGTCTACGAATGTTTCGGTCTCACCTTTCTCGCCTGGAAGTTTCAAAGCGTTGAGCTTTAGACCAAGAACGTCGTGAACAAGAGTCCGGTACCTGAAGTCGTGCTGAATCCCGACGGAGAGCTCGAAGTTTCTATCGAAAAATGCACAGCAAAGGCCTCTGAAACGAGCTCATGGAACCCCCAAACAGATTGTTCTTGGACGAAAGATGATCCCTCAGTTTCTGATCCAAAGAAGACGCCACCATCTCTGCTGGTCCTCCACGAGGACATCTGATTACAGGGACCACGCCAAGCGTTGCCAACACACAGAAGAGCCCGTTAGAAACCTTTTCGATTATCTCCTCGATCTCTCTATCCGTCGCTGATGGATCGTTCAAGTGAAGATAAACAGAGTGTTGTTCCAAGGAGAACAAGTTATCTTCCAAAGTCGCAAACTCCAGATACTGATCACACACCTTTGAAACCCTTTCAACGGAACCGGAACTGAGAGTCCCTGAAGCGAAATTCTCGAGGAGCGTGCAGCAATTAGACAAGCTTTGTTCCAATAGTTCTAAAAACTTGTTTAACATTATATAAATAACTTCGATTATGGTTATATGCTGTTAATCATTGTGATAGTTCAGATCGATTAATGAAATAAAAACCATACTCATATAGTCAGATCGATTACTATAATAACAATCTTTCTTAGCAATGCGATCTACAAGTCCTCTCCTCAGTACGATTTCATTTCACATGAATCAATATATGAGAGAGTTTTTGAATTAAATCAAGCGGTGTAACTTCAGATATCTGCGGTAACATCCTCAAGACAGTCTAAGAAATGAGTGATGTTGAGTTTCTCCTTCCTGTTGCAGATGATCGCATCTTTAGACCTGCCGCCACCTCTTTGTGCTGCCATCTCGACAACAGTGTATAGCTGCTTAATTGGAATCTGCAAAATTATGTATTTGTCAGAAAATGCCCCTTTTTTTTTGTTTTTTGTTTTTTTATCAGTTCTAAGTTCTAATTAAAAAAAAAAAAGATACCATGAGATGGATCGAGCACATACATTATCAAGGGCTTCGGCAGCTTCGTCGATATCATCTTCTGAGAACACGTTTAGTTGCTCCAGCACCTGAATCATGGGACACATGTTAGAAACTACATAAGCTTTTCGAAGAAAATGAGTTTTGCAAAGAAAACAGATTACCTTCTTGGCATCCTCTGTCCTAAGTAACGGAACAGAGTATGCAACAGAGAAACCGTTGCGCAAACCAACGGCTTTTAAAAATGCTACATCACTCGTTGTACCAAGTACAAGAAGTTTGGTTCCCTGTCAACAAAAAAAAAACATATTTCGCAAGTTAGTGTGACATGTTTAATGAATGCAACAACATTTTACTTCAATTTTGCGCAATTACACACCTCGGGAGGACTCTGTTCGAGAAAATTCAACAGCGTATGAGTGATTTCGTTTGAAAACCGCGGTCCAATTTCCGTGTAGTCCAGCAACCTACAATGACATTCAACTGAGCCCCCAAAAACAAATTATAACAACTTTGAAACCAATTTAGTCAGAAACTTACCTTTCAATCTTGTCAAGGATAACTATGCTATGTGGTGATTTGTATGCATCCTCAAAGACCTATTCTCATTTCACACACACACAAGAGGTGTTAATTAGTAATTAAATAAATGAACGATAAGAGCACAAAACTAAAGAGATTAGGAAGGTTTTGAAAAGCTAGGGACCTTGGTAATGTGTGCGCATTTTTTGCTCTCGTGAAGACCATTCATAGTCACTGCAGAGACCTTGCCAAAGCAGTGAAACAAATTAGTATCAAACAAGTTCAAAAGAGTGGGGTTTAATTAGTAAGGTTTCAAAATCACTTACTATTTTCACATATGGGAACTCACTGTCGATGCCAATAGTCGCAGCTAATGCGGTTTTCCCGCTGACCAAAAAAAAAGGTTAAGAAAATCAGAAAACAAAACGCAAAAGCGTTGGATTGGATATTAGTGTCTCAATTGTAAAACGCGGACGCATACGAAAGTGTTTGTTTTTATGTAACCAACGCAAGCGGAACTTTCTCCGACCAATTATGCTTCACGTATAAACAAACGTAAATGGCGTTTGAATTAATCATAAAAATATGAAAGATACCTTCCACTAGGTCCCTCAAGAAGGCAAGTGACTGGAGGTCCTCTTTCGTTGACTTTAACTTGCTCAACAAGATACATGACTCTTTCGTAGATGAGCCTTTGCCGATCACCACAATCCACAAATCCCTTAGGTCTATACAATTGTTGTGAATATTAGGTCATAATCAGGATTATAAGACGATCAAAAATCCAGAGACAATACAATAATATGTAGACGTATTCAAGATTTGAGTAGACGGAAACAAAAACAAAAACCTAAACCTAGAGCAATAAAGCTAAAAGATAAGCAAAGAAAACCTATAATTACAGTACTCTCAGGTTAAATCAGCTGCAAGTATAAGTAATTAACCGGAGAATACAAGCTTGGCTTCGAACTAGTATCAGTAAGAAAATGTGCAAAAGAAGTTTTCCTTCAAGTGAGAAATATAATTAATTACTCAAATTGTCTGAATAGCACAACACTTTTAAATTCAAATAAATTTACCTGGAGAGTTCAAGGTCTTTTGGAGAGGCTCCAAATGCAGGCTTGACTTCACGTAATCCTTGAAGAAAATCCTCCATTGTAACTTTAATATTCTCTTCATCCACTGGCTTTGAAAGATCTTCCATGCTCAGATGTTTGTTCAAAGCAAATGATATTGCACTTTTCACAATACCTTCAAGCTCAGCACCACTGTAATTCTTCGTCCGAGCAGCTTTTCAATTAAAATGATGTCAAGAGCCAGATTTTATGAATCATCATCAATGATTTTGAACAGGTGTACAATCGATGAAGCCATACCAAGCTCTTGGAGATTGACGTCAGGAGCAAGGAAAGAATTTTCCTTCATCATTTTCGTATGAATCTGAAGAATTTCTAAACGTCCAGCATCATCGGGAAGGCCAATCTCAATATGAACCTCTAACCTTCCAGGCCTGTAGGCAGAACTCAAAAACATTATTATCTATTATATGTCTACTAAACTCAAAGCCAGAGTTCTCAAAGTAATTAGCACAAGGATGCAGAGACCTTAGAAGAGCTTCATCAATCATATCCTTGCGATTTGTCATTCCAATAAGCAAGATATTGTTCAAGGCCTCCACACCATCTATCTGGAAGATATAAGAAAAAAGTCTTAGCAGCCATATCTGGAAAAAGAAAAACTAAGAAGTAAAAAACATTTGGGCCAATATAGCTTGATCGTTGGCTTTAACCTTTGTGAGGAGTTGGTTTACAATACTGTCGTGGACACCTGTGCCATCCCTGCTTGATCCTCTTGCCTTACAAATAGCATCGATTTCATCGAAAATAATCACATGCAGCTCACTGGCATCACCTGACAAGTTCAATAACAAGAATGCCGAAATTAGCACACACTCGCAAGAAAAAGAAAACATACAGAAGAATTAGCACAAGAGTCTAATTCTCAGCATCAGCAAACAGGTGTAAAACAATTTTTTTCCGCACCAAGGGTTCTCTGGTCATTCTCAGCATCAGCAAACAGGTCTCTTACATTCTTCTCCGTCTCACCAACAAACTTGCTTAGCACCTCAGGACCATTCACGATCTGTTTATGTCACAAGAAGATAAGTTAAGGCCTTAAACACTTATTGAAATGTCACACTTTTCTTCTCACATGAGTAAGAGTACTATAAGTTCAATGAGAACTATACCTTTGGCTCCTTCCCATTGAGCATTTTTCCAATTTGGCGAGCCATCAAGGTCTTTCCAGTACCAGGAGGTCCAAAAAGAAGCATCCCTTTAACGTGCTTACCTCCAAGTCTGCAAGATCAAAAGAATAAAACTTGAGGAATATATATAATTAAACGCAGCAATAACTGTGATCAACACCAGCTTGAAGAACGGATCAACAGAACCTGTTCCTGATACGAGGAGGGAATATACGAGAAGCAAAAGCTCTTCGGAATATATCAACAAACTCTGCTTTTAAGCCACCAATGCCCAGGGACTGAAGGTTAAACTCCTTTTCTTTAAATATTTTGCTTGTTGCAGCGTCTCGTTGGTTGATAATCTGTAAATACCACCAAAATCAGGTTTAAAAAAGGATAGCAAGTAACACGAGTTGCCTTGAAAGATTCAAACATCAGGAATTGTCAGAAACAAGTGATTTAAACAACACAGACCTTTATGCCAGTTGCATTCGATGCTTCAAACACAAAGTATGTATCCTTACAGATCATCCCTCTTTCGATACCATTAGATTGGTTCTCAGCCTCTATAACCGCTCGGTTGACAGTAAAAATGTAATTAGTTCCATGATACTCAAATGTAGCTCTCTGCCCTACTGTGAAGAGCTGCGTATATATACAAGGAAAAGGGTGAAACAACCAACCATCTTCATTTTAGAACCAATCTTGAGGAGAAGAAAAAATGTGAGTGTTAACAAAAACAAAGAAAAGGAGGCAGAAAGTGAGAAAGGATATCTAATCTGTTGAATGATGCAGTGAGTAGAGATGTTAGTGCATTTTGATTTATTTCATAAACCTCCCAGTTATACATGGTTTTAGTGACACTGCATGACCTCAAGTATACATAAAGCCAGCACAGCATACACACCAAGAATCCTCAAAAAAAACTTTACCTGATCAATAAATTTCCTCCTGAGTTGGGTTGAAAGTTGCGCAGCATCAACCTGAAAAAGCAATTATACTTTTTCATACATTGGCATGTTCACATCATCACAAGAAACCGCACCACGTGTGTCAACAAAAACGGACTAATACCTCTTCGTTTTTACTTTTAGTGCCCTTCTTTACAAATTCCAACTCAAGTGCCAGCAAAGTTAGGTCAAAATTCTCAGGAGGAACGAATCTGCAAGAATAAGGCAAAGTCGTCTTTATCATAAGACACGACGAGACTACACCCAAAACCTTGCTTAAGGGACCCCACCGTGTGAGAGTGATGAAAATTACCTGGTGACAGTAACAATGTCGTCAGTAGAAACTCTAGCATGCCTTCGTTGAACAGCATTCAGAGCAATGGTTCCATCATGGACCCTCTCGTGTTCAGTATGTAGCAGTTAAAGTTAACTAACACAAACATTTTGAGTACAAACTGGAAAATTAAAACAATGAAAAGTAAAATAAAGCAAGACCACATTCTGCTTCTCCATGGAACTCAGCTCATTCATCAAAAATAAAGCAAAAGATTTGGGGACCAAAATAAAATGCCTAAATTTCTAATTTCCCACAGACAGATTCCGCAAAACCCTACGAGGAACAAGTGTAACATCTCCGAAACAAAACAAAAAAAAAATTTCGAAAAAAGAAAAAGGATATGAGAGCGATAGAATGAAGACGTCGGCGACGTTCGCGAGGAAGAGATCGGCGGTGCCGGGAACAGCGAACTGAGGGAGATCAGAGGAGGAGCAGTAAGCGAAGTTGGTGAATGCTAGATGTGTTTCCGGCGTTGAAGTCACCGTCATGGCTCTGACGGCGGAAGACTCTGGTCGTGATTCCATGACTGTTTTCGACTTTCGATCTCAGAGAGGAGAATTGCCTTTTTTTTTTCTTTCTTTTTTCTTACCTTTCCTTCGTTGTGAAGAAGAGTTATGTAAAGGGACCCAAATTTATTTTGGAAATCCTTACAAGTCATTTCACCAATTATATTTTTACACGTGCATTTATAAAGAAAATAGTTTTTTTTTTAAAACATTTTTTTTGTCTATAAAAAATATATAGAAATGCACTATTTTCTAATCTTGCGCGGAGCTTCCCGCCCGCGATGTTGGACCTCTCCACATGCACCAATTTTTTTTTGGAAATCAAATTTAAAGTATTAAATAAAAACAAATTACGAGTTTAACATTTTTCTTTTTTTTTTGTCATTTTTTCTTTGAATAAAGAACAATGTCACACGAACGCCCATCCCAAGAACCAACATAGTGGAATGATGAAACCTGTAACATGTGAAACCGAGGCCAAGACCAAGCCGGTTCCTTAGCAGAATTGAGTTCTATTCAAATATTCAAAGATTGTCGTTTAACCTAGCAATCAACCTCACCACCACAAAACATACCATCTANTTTAAGAGGACGAGGAGGATCTGAAAACGCTCCGTCGTTTATTTGCTGAAAGATCCAACGGTTTGCCGTTTCTGTGAAATGCACGCCGTCCCAGCTAACTCTAAACGACACGTCGCTACAAGACCTGTCTCTTATACACATCTAGATGTGTATAAGAGACAGGCGTTGAAGTCACCGTCATGGCTCTGACGGCGGAAGACTCTGGTCGTGATTCCATGACTGTTTTCGACTTTCGATCTCAGAGAGGAGAATTGCCTCTTTTTTTTCTTTCTTTTTTCTTACCTTTCCTTCGTTGTGAAGAAGAGTTATGTAAAGGGACCCAAATTTATTTTGGAAATCCTTACAAGTCATTTCACCAATTATATTTTTACACGTGCATTTATAAAGAAAATAGTTTTTTTTTTAAAACATTTTTTTTGTCTATAAAAAATATATAGAAATGCACTATTTTCTAATCTTGCGCGGAGCTTCCCGCCCGCGATGTTGGACCTCTCCACATGCACCAATTTTTTTTTGGAAATCAAATTTAATGTATTAAATAAAAACAAATTACGAGTTTAACATTTTTTTTTTGTCATTTTTCTTTGAATGGTCATCAGATCCGGCCCTGAGTTTTGAGTGGTCAAAGGTGGTGTTCGAACTCATGACCTCTCAGAACACCCACATCAGTGAGATATCCTCATAGTATCTCATAAATAAATAATAATAATTTTTAAATAAAAAAACAACTTCAACCAATAATAAAGTGACAACTATTAAATGAATATCTCAAAACCTGAGAACCGCTTCTCATACGAGGAGGATCGATCCTCCCTCTCTCTCCTTTTTTTTTTAATTTCTTTCATTATTATATTATGAGATATTCAGTGAAAACTCCACCAATGTGAATGCTCTTAAATGAAGCTAAGATACTAAGCCACTAGACTAAGAGCAAGAACAATGGTAGTTTTTAGAGCAGCTCCAATGCTTAGAAACCATATGAGTTTCTAAAAAAACAAAAATATTAATATTTTAATTTTTTTTTTTTTGTCAACAACCTCAACTCTCAGAACGGTTCAGATAACCAAACCGGTGGAATTGAGTTTACATAATCTAAATGATAAAGGTAGTCTCGAGCACTTCGTGCCAACTTGTCCGCCTTTGTATTTTGAGCTCGTGGGATATATGAGATATAGTAGAAAGTGAATTCCTGCCTGCTTCTCTCGTATTCCTCCAGGTGTAGTGCGAAGGCCGGCCATTCCTCTGGTTTAGACACCATCTTCACCAACTCGGAGCAGTCCGTGACGAAAGCCACTGCAAGTCTCCTTGCATCGAGCATGCAATGCATAGCCCAAATCAGAGATTCCAATTCTGTATGTAATGGAGAAATGCTTCGCCTCACATTTTTTGTCCCCATCAAAGTACCCTCATTCCCGAAACTTTGGCAAAACCATCCTAGCCCCGCATTTAATGTTGACTCCTTCCAAGACCCATCTACCTTACATATCAACCCCGTCCGACCTTGTGATTCGGATATATCTGAACCCTGGTGCGTGTGGAGTTGAACATCTTCCACTTGTGCATCAGCCCATGCAACTGCCTCTGCCCGTGCCAATTTTAATATGTCACGTGGGTCTCGGTCGATATTAGAAAATAGCTTATCATTCCGGGCCTTCCAGATATACCAAAGTATCCATGGAAATTCTTTCATTTCGTCTTCTTGCTGTAATTGCCAAAACAAATGTGCCATGTTTGTATATTAATATTTTAGTTATATAATTATATTTCATTTTTTTAAATCATTAAAATGTTAGTTAAGTGACATGTGGAATGAATAGTTTTAGAACTGGTTCTAAAAACTCTAGTTTAAGAATCTTTTTCATTCTCTCTCTTATTTTATTTTAATTTTTATTTATTTTAATGATAAGTTTATTAGATTAGATACTACCATTAAAGCTGCTCTTATAAGAACTCTTAATATATATTAAACAAATAAAAATTATTATAATAATGAATAAGGTTCTTAAGAACTTAAGAAAAACACACAAAAGTTCTTAAATAAGATACTTTCTTAAGTTTTTAAGAACCAATTCATTATTATAATAATTTTTATTTGTTTAATATATATTAAGAGTTCTTATAAGAACTACCATTGTTCTTCTCTAAGGCCATTTGCATTGGTGGTCTCTCACAAAGTCTCTCAACATAAAATATTAATAAACTTAGAAAAAGAGAAGAGAGAGAATGGAGTGAGTCTCTCATTTGAGAGACTATGAGAGACCCATGAGAGACTCATCTCAAATGTTGTCTTCATATCATTGGTTTATTTTTCTTTTTTTTAATTTAAAACTATATAATATAATTAAAATTATTATTAGTCTCTCACCAATGCAGATGCTCTAAGGAGAACTTTACAAAATTAGGACCGAATTTAATTTATAAAAAACGAGGGCCGCAAGCATGGACTTGCTCTGTTTGTGCTGAGGGTCGGGCCTGACGCCCATCCCAAGAACCAACGTAGTGGAATGATGAAACCTGTAACACGTGAAACCGAGGCCAAGACCAAGCCGGTTGCTTAGCAGAATTGAGTTCTATTCAATACATGCCCGGCCCTGAGTCCAAGCAGAGCAAGTCCATGCTTGAGGCCCTCTTTTATATAAATTAAATTCGGCCTCAATATTGTAAAGTTCTCTTTAGTCTAGTGGTTTAGTAACTGTCTTTCCATGAAAAAGGTCATGAGATCGAACACCACCTGTGGCAATCAACCTCACCACCACAAAACATACCATCTAATTAAAATAACGGTGGGGTCATTTTTTTTTTTTACTTTAAGAAGTTGATGATATGTATAAGATGCATGCCTAATTAACCCTAAGTTAATAAGTTCCCCAAAAGTAACAACATAATTTCTTAAAATTTGTTCTGCTCACTCTTCTTTTACGTTACAACAATCCTTTAATTTGTCTGAGAGCGAAGAAGGGTAATAAATTTGCCACAATCTGAAATGATAGAAATAATTTTATATCAAGAAAATTCAAAGTAGAAAATGAAAAGTTTGTAAAGAAGTTCATTTCACTGTTTTAAGACTTGACAGACTACAAGTGTTTTTCAAGAACAAAAGAAACAAAAGCTATATAGTTTGTTTTAAAAAAAATTGTATTGTGTGTGTGTGTGTGTTTGGGTATTTGCTCTATAATCGTAATCACCATATCAACATTCTATTTTTCTTCTTCCTGGAAATGCTATCTGTAACGCTAAATTTTTTATTCAGGTCCTCCTCTGTTTTTGGTTTTCAGCAAGTGTAGAGTTTGAAGACGCAGATGCAATTTCTTTCAGATACTTCTGTTCTGATCGAGCCATTCTTTTCTGAAACATTGTCCATTCCCTTTTACATCTCTCCCTTACCTGACCAAAACATATATATATATATATACAAAAATGAGTAATTAACAATAAACTTGGTCTAAAACCCGACAAATCAAGAACCTGATAACGCAAGAAAATGCGAATCTGAGTTCCTACCCCTTGGAACGCGGACTTTCCCTCTTGCGCGGTTCCCTGATTAACAGATTATATTAAAATTAAAAAGCTATGAGCAATGAAGCTATAGTAATCAAATGTAGTTGAGTACTATATAAGGGTAAATATTTTGATCATTTATTTTACCTGGCCGGTTAAAGAAGGAATCTTTTGATGAATGATCCATTGAGAATCCACAACGCCAATCTTCTCATGTGCAGGCTGTTTTTATTGCATCGTGAAAATGATTTTTCTTAGTTTCCAAAGTGTTTTGTGAAAAAATAAATATATATATATATATATATATATACGCCTTTGTGAAGAATTTATATCATGTATCTTAATTAACCTCGACACATTTCCTTAGCGCGAAGTCAAGACCCCAACCGTGAACCAAGTCGTTCTGAATCATGTGCCACACGCAACGCCACGAATCTCTTGAGAAAACGGGAGCCATAATCTCTATAAACCTAGCAAGAAACATCGTACAAAACCATTGAGATTAAGTAAGTTATAAAAATATTTGTACTATGCATAAATTGTTGGTTTTGAAAAAAAAAAGTGAGATCCAGACATACCCTGCACAAGGTGGTAAGTGAGGGTCATTGCAGCGGCCTGGTTTCTCTACGACTTCTCTGGTGAAAGAATTTTGCAAGAACACAAATTTGTTTTAGCTACTTTGTCTACTTTTTAAACCAAGAAATCAACATTTTTCAAGTGTTAAATTTTTTTTTACTTGTGAACTTCGATTCCGGGTATTCTCTTTGTTATCCTCCATGTGATGGGTTTTCTTGATTCCACAGCGGGTTGCGATATTTCTAGACCGTGCTTCTTTACAAGCTTGATGTACCTGCAAGATGAGCAAACTTTCTTAACCCGGTTTCTGTTTAATATTCTTGGAGATAAAAAGGTCAAAAGAAAACAGAGAGACTCACTCTTCTGCATCGAAGTTCTCAACGCCAAGATCTTCGTCCCAAATGAATATATATTCATATGGTGCTATAATGTCAGGATGCAGAAACCTTTTAGCATACCACCTTCAATGGTAAACATATGCCAGAGAGAGATGTTTACCAAAAAAAGTTTTAGATGTAAAATGTAGAAAGGACATGTAAGAGCAAGTGTCTGTTACCTACCACTTAGTTTGCTTAGGTACACTCACGTGTATCGCCCGTTTAGACCATTCAAATTCATCATATTCCGAGGTTCTTCCATCGTAATGAAACAGAACAATAGTGAAGTTATCTGAGAACTGTTGAGAGAGTCAAAGATCTTAGCTTTCTTTTTTTTTTTTTTGTGGAAGAGAGAGAGAGAGAGAGAGAGAGAGAAAGAGACATACTTTCTTGATGCAAGCATCGATGTTTTTCCTCTGTTCATAAGCAACGGTAAAAGCAACAAGATACTTAGGCTTCACCACAGGTAAATCCTAAAGAAACCAGAAAACATGATTCAGACAAATCAAAGATTCATAACATTTCTAAAGATGATAACAGAAGCAGGAATGTTATATATATATATATATAATTTATACATCTTTAGGCAATCCCCACAATCTTCTCAAGTATAAATCTGATTCAGCTGCAACAATACTTGGAGGCAACATCTCTGTACCTCGAGGATTCGACGGAACCCAAATCTGCAGAATCCAACAGATGTTGTAATTAATCCACAGGACACTCAAACTCTCAAGATCAGTCATGTTCATATGAAGAAACAAAACACACACCTCATGAAATGCAGCATCACTTGGATTAAGCCCTTTTGATGGACTCCTTGTAGCTGGTTTCTCCGGTTTCTTATCTTCAACATGAACAGTATTAACAGAAGGAAGTATGCTTGATGGAAAATTCATCTGCAAAAAAATTCAGTACAAGAAAATTGAGACATCTTTACAAATCAGACCAAAACATTAATTCCTGAAAGAAAGTAAAATAGAAAAGCTTACTTACTTTAGTTAGTGACAATGTAGGGAAAGATGTTCCTAATAAAAATCCGATAAATATTCCTGTGAAAGTCGCTATTATGAGCATCAAGCTGTCATTCGGTTTTTTACTAACCGAACTGCAAAAAAAAAAAAAAAAAAGAGAAGAATACGAATCGTTACATTACTTTTATAATGAACTCAACAAAATAAGAATCAATATGGTTAAAAGTCACAAACCAGCGTAGTGGATTTTCTGTTCGGTTTGGCATGTCTTGAAATTGGTTAAGTTGACGAGAAACAGTTTCATTCAATGGAGGCTTCGGTCTCGGAGACTTTATTACCTGTATCATGTAAATATATGAGATCAAGTAAAAAAAAAATGTAAATATAAGGAAGCTTTTTTAGACTTGAATCAAATTCTCATGTGATTTCAAGTTCATCATCAGTAAAGAGAGAGAGAGAGAGAGAGAGAGAGAGAGAGAGAGAGAGAGAAAAAGATACAAAATTTTAAAAAATTTAGACATTTAGCGAGAACCGAAATCAAGAAAAACTTAAAAAGACCAAATTGAATCCTGTGCAAGAACGATTAAACCCAAAAGATGAATAAGTATATCATAAAAATAATAACTTTGAGCTATCTTTGTAATAAATTACGTACCCGTAATCAACAAAGTAAGACAAAGGACAAATTTCACAAGTTATGAACTTTTTTTGGGGAAGTGTAACAAGAAATGGAAACTTAATAGAGACGGTGATTTCTAGATTCAGACATAAGAAGGGGGGTTGTTAACAAGATAAAACAGAAAGACACGTTACTCTTTTGAAACGAACACTAAATTTTTGATCATCAACTGTTTTTTAAAGCTGGATCATTTTTTCCAAGCAACAGAGAAAGATCGATGAAGAGAAAACTTATGCAATAAATTTTACCAGGAAAGAATTGTTAAAAAAAAAAAAAAAAACTTGAGAGAAGTCTTCGTCTTCTTCGAAAAATTTGATGAACTTGTCCGAGTTATGTTAGTTCTTCGCGGGTTTAATAAAATAAAATAAAACCAGCAAATGGAAACAAAGTTGTGTACAGAGAAATAGTAATCAGGTGCGACGCGAGGCACAGGATTATTGTGTGAGAGGAGGAGAGACTAGAGTTGACTTTTTAAGTTTTATAAGAAGCTCGTGCAAGGAGGGTGACCCTCACGAAGCAGCCAGACTGGAACACGGTCTAGTCCACGGGCCCAAACTAATTTCGACGTGGCCATTTATGTGTGGACTGACTATTAGAGAGATTCCTGGTTCATGTGCCTTTTCTTAGTACAGAATAAAATGTTATTTACTTGAATGACAATATTGCCCTTTTCGAATTTAGGAGGGGTCTCTTAGGTGAAGTGGAGACGACGAAAGCATATTAGGTTGAAACAATTATAGGAAGAAGAATTAATTGTCCGATTAGCTTTATGTACCGCTACGGGTTGTCCAATCTGGTAAAATCGAATCGAACCAAACTGAACCGAATCGAAATAGAACATATGGTTGGATTTCAGATATATTGTATGGATATAATAATTTCAAAACCGCAGAATCCAGATAAACCGATTAAACCGTAGGAACCGATAAAACCGATAAAACAGAAAAGAACCGATTAATTCTAAATCATAATATAATAATATATAAATATACAGTAAGTATGTAAATTATGTAACTCTAAAAATATAATATCTAAATAATTTTTTAAAAAAACAATATAATTAACCTAGTAGTTGACAAAAAAAAATCCAATGTGGCACCGTCAAAGTCTAAAAGACTTCATCTATTATATAATAGTAATACCGATATTGATCTTAGCGATAGTTTTTTTGTACCTTTTTCTAAAAAAAATTCTCTTCTTTTATTTGTCTATTAAGTAACCAAACTCGCTTGAAGGCATGTCTTTCTAATTAGATGATTAGATTATATCATTGTAATTTTGTTTTTGAATTATAAATTTTAGAGTTTTATTGATTTTATAATAGACATGAGTTTTACAATTTTAATTGTTCCTATGTTTTCTACTTTTTATTGTTACTATTTCTACAAAAAACATAAATACACATTATACCAAACAAAATTATTAGTTTTTGGTTAAAAACTGAATAAATCGAAAACTGAAAATATCTAAACCGAATCAAACCAAACTAGATATGGTATTAAAACGATAGTTATTTTTTACTAACCGACAAAATATATTGGACAGCCGTAGGTACCACCATCCTTTTTACCAAAAGCGGTCAGCAGTTTTATGGCGGTTAATAGAGAAAACGGTCAGGAAAATGAAAATGGTTAAAACAAAAGTAAACGATTTGGTTGAAATGATTACAAAACTTCCACCTCATTGCTATAAAATATAAGTATATATTAGAAAATTAAAATAAAATATGACTGGTAGTTGCGATTTCATTTTCATGAGCTAATTTCATAGACGTAGACAAAAAAAAAAAAAACAAAGAAATTAAGAAAACCATTACTGTGTAAACGAGTCCAGAAAGCTTTTATTACTCCCCATTTTCAAAGGGCACTTTTGGTCATATGATCTTATCTTGTGCAGGCAAATTTAAGAGGACGAGGAGGATCTGAAAACGCTCCGTCGTTTATTTGCTGAAAGATCCAACGGTTTGCCGTTTCTGTGAAATGCACGCCGTCCCAGCTAACTCTAAACGACACGTCGCTACAAGACTTGGCAAGCACAGTCTCTTTCCCTTTCACCATAACTTTAGCTCCGCATTTGATAAGCTTGTTGAAATTATACTTCCCACCATGTCCACAGCAAGCCACCAAAGGATATCTAAAACCTAAATAAAACAAATTCCAACAAAGAAAATAAACCATTAGAACCGGTCTAAACCGAACCTTGAGCCCGCCCACCTATATTGTTTGGTATAAACGGTTAGAACGTACCGAGTTTCTTGGCTTGAGTGATGAGAGTAAGCTTGATAGAGTAGACATCAACATAAGTGATTGCAGCTTTAGAGAGCTCTTTTCTCAGCCCAATCACACTTCTTTCGAGTTCGGAGTTGAAATACCGAGCAATCTCGTTGCGCGGAATCGCACAACCGTGATTGTCGATTTGAGAGGCCGGTACAGGAAACCGGTCCAGAACATAAGGTAAACAACCGATTGGAGCTGTGTTGTGTATCCAAAATCTTCTTCCTCCCAACTTATACACTTTCTACAGAGAGAAATTAAAAGACGGTTAATTCAGTTAATCAAAGTTGTGTGTATCTGGTGAATAAAAACTATCCTTTGCTTACACGAATGGCGTCGGAGAACTGACTGAGAACATCTGGAATGTAAGCTTTAATTTGATCTGTGGTCATATTGAGTTTCAATCCAGTTGTGAGATCGTTTTGACCAATGTCGAATGTGTACAATGCTCGAGAGAAATACTCTTTTCTCGGAAGTAACTGCTCAAACACTCCACCTATTTTTCAACTCAGGACACGAAATCGATTTTTACAAAACGTTCTGATAATCTATCATACATTGTAAAAACTAGAATGTTTCTTATATGTTTTAGGATCAAAAGGTTGAAGCTTTGAGTACCTCGATTGCGAATGAGCTGTGATCGTGTGAGGAAATCGGAGAATTGAACCAACTGAACGTCGAGAGAGATTGGACTCGCACCGCTCTGAGAAATGGTGGTGTTTGGTGGCCGGACGGTGGAACCAGCGGTGGCGAAATTCGCACCATGGCTGAAGTTTGAACCGATGGAGTCTAAGAATGCATTTAGGTATGGTAACCCTAATTCCTCCGCTGATTTTCAATAAATAGAAAATTATTTAATTGGTTTTTTTTTTTATTTATTTAATTTTTCTAATTTTTTTTTTTAAATTTTTGTTGTTTATATTTTGTGTTTTTTTAACTAAGCACCTATGAAGTCAACGATGAGTCGACCATCTGAGAAACGACCGGAAGGGGAGTGGAAGAAGGTTTGGCCATTAGGATAAGGGGCTTGTCCGAAGGCGGCGGAGAGGCCACCAGTGTCGGAATTAGAGTCACCGAAGTTGAAGATCGCCAGAAAATCGCAAGAGGGAGAGCAAGCTCGAGGATGTATGAGAAATGATGCTAATAATACAAACTTTACCAAAAAGAAGAGTTGAGTTTGCATCTCTCTTTTTTATCTCCTGGTTAAAGCCCTATATTGGTGTGGTTGAGAGAGAAAGCCAAAAGAGGGAGAAGTTATACTACTCTTTTTATACTATAAAATAACAAAGTCAATGTTTACGCTAATCCCGGCAGGGCTCATGTGACCGATTAAGTCTTTAATTATGCAATGTATAAAATTGTTGAATCACAAAAGCATCTAAATGATGTACGCATAAACAAATTATGAAAGTGGAATTAGAGCAACTATCTATTGACTATATAAACAAATTCTACTTGACAAATCAAGAATCAAAGATGGGTCACGGGCAAGAGACGGAGCAGACGCAGAGGCACACGAAGAGAACCCACAGAGAATAGAGAGAGAGGTCCATAAACTAGACGAGCCACCAAACGGACCAATGGCTATAGTAACTGCTTTAGTAGAAGAAAATATTGGATGTGTGTTTGAGTTCCACTAGCCAAAGTATCAGCAATGTATATTTCCCAATTCCATCACAAGTTTTATAGACCGGTCGTTATTTCTCGGCTAAACCGATGATCCTGCATCATTTTACCAGAATCAATAAACGGAATAATCCCCTAATATAACAACATTTGAACTTTTACCAAATGTCGATCCTGGATATTCCGTAGAGATCAATCACATACCTGAGGCTTTCGCAAATTTGGTGTTGGGGGATAACCCATGCATTCATTACGATAAGCATAAAGTAGCACATTTCAAATTGTGTCTCAAACCAACCAAGCACAAGGTTTCCATAGGGATCAACATATCAAAAGGAGAGCACTTTAGGAACATAGTCGACTCTTGAGTTTTAGGGGGCCAAAAACAGAGACACATCTTCTTTCTTGAGCTATCCAAATACACTGAAGATAACAGACCGTCTAGCGTAACTTGAACTTCGCACTTGACAAGAGAGCCGAAAGCAGAAACCTTCAACTTCTTCCTTTAACTGCAAAAATATATATATCAAGTGTATTCAACTTCAGTCTATAAATACCATTACCAGCAAAATAACTTTGCAGAGATATGATATAAAAAAACTTGAATAACCTAAAGCATACATACCCTTTGGAGTAGAATCTAGTGAAAGCCACCAGCTCTTGGGCGATCGTATGGAGCACGGCTATGCCTCTCACCTCCTGGACCTCCACGGCTGCCACCATCCCTGCTACGTCCTCCAGAACGTTCTCCACTGCGATCAGGCCCATAGCGACTACCTCCACCATCCCTACCACCATCCCTACCATACCTATCATCCTTTGCACCATACTTATCGTCCTTTCCACTGTACCTATCATCCTTTGTGCTGTACCTATCATCCTTCCCACCGTACCTATCATCCTTCCCACCGTACCTATCCTCCTTGGCACCGTACCTATCCTCCTTGGCACCGTACCTATCGTCCTTTCCACTGTACCTATCGTCCTTTCCACTGTACCTATCGTCCTTTTCACTGTACCTTCCCCCACCACCTCTGCTCGTTTCAGAAGGGCACTCCCTTGCAAAATGTCCAGGCTTGCCACATTTAAAGCAATCTCCACCACCTGAACCTCGCCCACCACCAGAGGGACGGCTACGGTCACGGTCATATCCGCGATCACCACCGCGGTCACCATCACGATCTCTGCCTGACCCACCCTGGTGTGGCTGAGCTTTATCGACAGTTATAGTTCGCCCATCCAAATCCATTCCATTCATCGCTGCAATAGCTTCATCCATAGCTTTCTTCTCATCAAAAGTGATGAACCCAAAACCACGGGAACGGCCAGAAAACTTGTCAAGGACCACCTGTATCATTGATAAGGTATCAAAGATAAGGTTATATCTCATGAGAGAGATATGGAAATGAGAATAAGGCAGGCACCAAAAAACAGATTTGCAACGAGCAAGCAAATTAACATTTAACTAAAACATCAATCAAAGCTTCATCATCTCAGCAAACCAGAGCAAATAGCAACTAAAGGATAGATAGAAGATTTACCTTAGCCTCAAGGAGGTGACCGTACTTCTCAAAGGCATCTCTGAGGCCACGATCAGACGTTGACCACGCAAGCCCACCGATGAAACACCGGTACTCCACCACCTCTTCTGACATCTTCTAGAAACAAACTGCCAAGTTTTTGTATGAAGAGAATAATTACGACTCCCGGAAAATCCAGTAAGCGGCATCGTAAGTCCCTTATGAAGGAGCTAAGGGAAAGAAACTTAGGAAAGCAGTTCCTGAAGTAAACACAGCGAGAAGACAATGATTCGCGAACCAAATCTGAACTTATTCTCTACCATGATAACAAATCATCAGGATAATACACACGGTTACGCACTTATGACATGTATCCATGAATCTAATTTCAACTGAAATCTGATAGCAAACAACATATGTAGAAATCGCAATTGAACGAAGCTTGGGTAAAAACTCTAGAAAATTCGAAGCACAATCGGTAGACTAAGATTGCAAGACATACTAGCGAGTCAATAGTTCAGTGTAAACAAAGTTGAACAAACGAAAAACCATACCAGAGAGAGCGGAGAAGATGAGATCTGATTGTGATTTGCTACGTAACCCTAGTTTCTGAAAAGAGGAGATTTTTTTTATTTTTTTTTTGTTATACACATATTTTTTTTATTTTTCTTAATTTTTTTTTTTTTTTCTTTTTCTCGTGGGTTTTTTTTTTTTTTTTTTTTTTTTTTTTTATATATTTTGTTTTTTTTTAAAAATTTTGTCTTTAATAAATGGGCTTTATTGGGCCTTTGAAGAGGGTTTTAAGGAGGGTTTTAATCGCCGTCGTCTTCCCTTCTCCGTCTTCGTCTTCTTCTCAGGTCTCTCTTGACGAATTAGGGTTTGGGATTTGGAGAAAAAGGAAGAGATGTGGTTTCTATGTGTTTTCTATCACAGACTACTAGACTTCAGAAAGCCAGAGGTGGAAGCTTTGGCCGAACTCTTCGGAGAGGAGATTGCAGAGAATGAGTCTCTCCAATGGCGGCTTCCTGAACATCACCATAACGATACTCCATTCCATTTCGTTCAGCTTTCATCTGATGAAATCGCCCAGAACATTGCCAAGCGAAGTATGATTTGTTTCTTACCTTTCTTCCATGATTTTGTTGTTTCTCAAAACTTAAAAAAATTGGGGTTAGTGTAGGCATTTTGGTGAAAGGAATGTATGAGCTTTGGGGTGAAGGAACTTGCTATGAAGAGCTTAAAGACTCCATTGAAAGTTACCCTGATTCTCGCAAGCTTCCATTTCTCACTTCTGGTTCCACCTTTAGGATCTCCGTCGAAACTTTCGGAAAGGCTCTGACTTTCGATGAGCAGAAGGATCGAATCCATTCACTTACTTATATCCCATTCGAGGTCTAATTCCACTTCCATGGAAAAAAAACTTTCTTGTTTCAGTCTCTTTTGGTCTCTCTGTTCCTATGAACATTTGGTGATTTGATTGTTTGCAGGGAAGGGTGAACTTGAAAAACCCAGATCACAACTTTTTCCTCATGGAGATGGATGAATCTGAAGAGAACAATGGACTTCCACCTATTGTCCAGAGAAGGATCTTTTTTGGGAGGGAGGTTGGTTTTGCTGATAGGAAGCTTTTGCCGACATTTCAGTTGAAATCCCGCAATTACCTTGGCCCGACTGCTATGGATGCTGAAATGGCTTTCTTAATGGCCAATCAAGCAAAAGCTACATCGGGAAAGCTTGTGTATGACCCTTTCGTCGGTACAGGGAGCATTCTTGTTTCTGCTGCGCGTTTTGGCGCAATGACAATGGTTTGCAACCTCCTCCTCTGTTTCTTGATACACTTTTGTCCCTTTTTTTTTTCCTGTGCTGTTGCGGTTTCTGGATCTCAAACTGATATAAGGTGGTTATTGGGTTAGGGTGCAGATATCGATATCAGAGTAGTGCGTGATGGACGTGGTCCAGACTGTAATGTTTGGAGCAATTTCAAGCAGGTGAGTGCTGTAACTTGTCCTGTTATGTTTCGTTCTTTCGTTTCGGGATCTCGGATTCTTAAATCTATTATGGCTTCTGCAGTATGGACTACCTATGCCAGTTGCTTTACTCAGAATGGATAATAATCTTCCTCCTTGGCGTTCCGGGCTAAAAGAGGTAATACTCTCTCTGTCTCTCTCTCACAGTTTTTTCATTACCATCTCTGGTATATCGAGTCGAGATCACGAGTTTATATGCCTTCTGTATTCATCGGTGCAGATCTTCGATGCTATTATCTGTGATCCACCATACGGGGTTCGAGCTGGTGGACGCAAGTCCGGTGGGAGGAAAATCCTTAGAGGGACAGTGGATCCTTACACTGTCCCTGATGACAAAAGAACAGATCACATTCCATCCACTGGTGCATATAGTCTAGTGGAGTGTGTTCATGATCTGCTTAACCTTGCTGCAAGAATGCTGGTGATGAAAGGCAGGCTCGTCTTCTTTTTCCCGGTTTTGAGAGATGAGCAGGGCGGTGAGGTTAAGTTTCCTGAGCACCCGTGTTTCAAGTTAGTCGCCGTCTCTGAACAGATCCTGAGCTCGCGGTACAGTAGGGTTTTGCTGACGATGGTGAAGGTAGAGCCTTACAGTGAAGAGATTGAAGATGCTGCTCGTTTAATGCACTTAGAGTTTAGAGAGAATCATCTTAAGTGGTTAGAAGATGGTAATATTCATTCCTCTGTGTTCAAACCTTCTGATCCTTCTCAGATTCTCTCTGATTCCAAAACCTTTAAAGATCCAAAACCTAAGTACAGAGGCAAGTATGTGTAAGCATGAGTTTTGTGTTCTTTCTGTTGTAGTCTGTTGGTTTTTGCTGAACGCTGTCATTTTGTCTTTTTTGTTGTGAAGATGCATTTCCATTTTCCAATACAAATCAAACTTTAGGGTTATTGGCAAACAAATGTTTTTAACTTTTTATACATAACAAAATATAGATGGAAAACAAAGATTTAACTACAAAAAATATAACAATAATGATTCGAAAAAGTCTTAAAATATAACAGAAGAGACACATTCTCTTGAGAGACACACGCCTTCGCTGAGCAGAAGACAAAAACAAAACAACGAGGCTCCGATTCCGAAGATGAACCAACAAAAAAGAACAAATATTAGAGGTTTTTTCAAGAAGATGATAATTTTTATTAATATAATAAATTAACGCTTCTCTAAGTCTTTTTCAAAATCTGGGAATGGTGTACTAGTAGTTAAACATCCCACATTTGGTTGTTCTTCGTTCCCTCCTTACCATCCCCTAGACGACGACGACCTGTAAACCCAAGATTTCAGAAATTAATATGATATCGATTCGCCATTGCTGGTTAAACTTAAAGGATTTCATTTACTAGAAAATGAGATTTAGATAGTAATGGACTAACCTGTTGCTGAAGAACCCACGCTCTTTGCTTCCTTGGAAGTTTCTTCGCTGCTCATCGACGGGTCTAACCCAGGCATCGACGGCGCCACGTGATCTGGGTCTCTCTGTGGATTCAAAACTCCTGGATTCATCGATTGATCCAGACCGGGAATGTGTTCTTTCTGAAAATGAACCTGTTCTGCCTGCACCAGACTTGGGCCTCTCAACTGGTTTCTGCCTGAACCTGACTTTGTCGTCCAACTCGCGGGTTAGTATTTCCAGATCTTTCTCTTTCCCGCGTATAGTTTCCGGTAAATCATGATGATTATTATTACTGCCGGGTTCTTGATCAGATTCCTTGACCTCTGGAGCAATGGATTCCTTCTCGAGTTTTTTCCTTAGTTCTTCAATCTCTTCCTTCAACATCTTCTCTTCTTCTGTTTCAGGCCTGGAAAAGTTGGTTTTCACAACACAGAGATCAATACTCGATCGTAGTAAAGCTAGGAAAAAAGCATCACAGAGTTCATAGCAGAAGAATCACATCTTTTCAAAAAAAAAAAAACATAAGAATCACACAAGATGCATCTCGAAACTTTCACCTCAGATTTAACACCCAAGCTGAAACAAACAGATGCTATCTAACAGGCTCTGGAACTCAATAGTCAATCAATGCACTGAGAGAATGAATATTAAAAACAATCACCGATGTCGAAAGAGCTCCATTGAGAGAACATCGACGAGTATGACAAAGAAATGCAACAGAGTATCACACATTTTCACAAATTCACACCATGTGGCTACATCTGGAACTCATAGACGCTTAAAACCTGTTGGCAAAACAAAACCATTCATCCAACTACCTAAAGATTGACCTGTGGCATAATGTTTCAAGCAGTTAAACATTACTTCAAAATTCCAAACTTTCCGAAGTAAGCAATTGGTCAAGCAGAAAATCATCATGCAGTAAAATGAAATTACTAAGAATATCAATATTCAGATAGCTCCAGCGACATAGAATTGAAACAGATCCACAACCCTTAGTGAAACTTAAAAAGATCCAGATGAATAAGGACCTGTCAACCCTGCGATGCTCGAGTTCCATATCCATCTTGCGCCAATCCTTCCCTTGTTCCTCCAGCAACACTTCTCTGGGCTTCGCATCGCCAAAAGGATTCACCTTTGGTCTCGGTTTCACCGCATTATTCAATCCTGAACTCTCAGACCTGTTTGATTGAGCACTGGAAGGTCTGCTCGAATGTGCGCTCGTTGGCCTGCTCGTTTGAGAACTTCCTTTCTTAGCCTCAATCTCCGAGTCAAGCTTCTTCCAGTCCAAACCTTTCTCCGCCAAAACATCCTCCCTCGGTCTAGCTGCCCCAAACGGGCTCGGCTTACTCGTCTTCGCAGCAGCTGGTGGAGTTTCGTTTGCTCCTGAGTCCACCTTTCGTGGTTCCAAAACCAGGCGGCGACGTTCCTCCTGAACACCACCTCCGGCTACTCCTCTTGACCAACGGTCAGATTCACGGCCTGAGTCACCGAAACTGGTCCCAAATGTAGGTGATCTAATTGGAGCTTGCCTTTTACCTGCAGCCCAATTATCGGTTTCGTCAGCTTTTGAGAAGCCACCGCCACCGCCGAAACTGCTACCACCTCCGCTACTGCCACCGCCTCCATAACTACCTCCACCACCGCCTCCGAGGCCACCAAAACGACCCTGTCGTCCTTGATCGAAAGAAGGAAGCGGTTTTTTTTCTTTCCCCCAATCATCAACCTCGTCAGCTCTCGAAGGTTGCGCAAAATCCGAAATCCTAGAAGGTCCTCTCCTGTCATCATCAAATCCGCCGCCGTAAGGTTTCCGGCCACCACCTCCACCACCCCAAGACCCATCGGAATCATCTCGATCTCGCCCCATTCGGCCAGGAGGCCCACCAGAGCGACCTCCGTAAGAAGAGAATCCACCGCCTAAGCGTCCAGGTTGCATTTCTTCCTCCGAGCGTTGCCTAGGACCAGTCGGTAGCTGAAGAATCTCTTGCTGCGTCAATCCAACGGAATTTCTACCTTCTGGTGCAGTGTAAGCGCCCGATGCAAACTCCGACAGAGTCATCTTCTTCTTCTTCTTAGACTTGGCATTGTTCGAAGCCTCCTTCAGGCTAGGAAAACTCTGCACATCCGCCGCAGCCGCCGTAGCTTCCGCCGCTTGCTCTTCATCGGCACGCTCGGCTTCGTCCGCCCACGCCCCAATTCCAATTCCACCCCAGGGTTTCGACATCCAGTTGAAATCAGAATCTGAAAAATTCCCAGATCTGAAAACGGAAGTTGCTGGTGTGAACCGGAGAGATCTATATCGCGAGGAACAGAAAAATTCAGAAACGGAAAAGTGAAAAGATCTAGGGCTCCGGCGAAAGCTTAATCCACAGAAGAAACCGTCCACAAAGATTATTCCTTTTGCGTGAAGATGAAAATTTTTCTGGGGAAAATCATTAAAAAAAAAAAAAATCAAAAAAGGGATTTATTCCTTTGAAGCTGTTTTTGCATGCTTCAGAACGAAGGAGCGATGGACGGAAAATCGAGAACCACGCGTTAGAGAAGCGCGTGAGTTACACGCACCACTCAGTGACGAGAGCTGGAAGGAAGTTACGGCTAGAGCGTGTGGCCACGCTACGCTTAAAGCAAGTGACGGTTGACTTCAATGAAATGAACGGTCATTAATGTAACTCATTTTAACCAATTTTGAAAAGAAAAAAATTCTAATGACATTTAAGTATTAGGGCCAATTAGGTAGATAATTAATTAGACAAATTTCTGTGTTTTTATTTATTTACAAAAAAAGCATTTAATTGGGTACCACATATTTGAAAAATACGACAATTTTACCTCATTAATTTGTATTATATGATTATTTACTTATTTAATAGACTGAAGCATAAGATTGATTATACATACTCCATTTTTATGGTCTACAGATGAAACATCATGAGATACGACGTCGTATGGAGAAGGCAAATGAAGAGCCTGTTGATCTGATGTAGTCATGCATGGCTACAATAGAGAACGAACAGAGCAGGACCGTGAGATTCGACTTGAATCGACACTGAATCTTTTGTTGGTCCGAAATCTTTGCCGCTCCATAGCTCGTGGCTCTTACACGAAGCTCCTTCAAGATTCTTCTTGTTCTGAAGAGCCTTGGCGATGTCTGTTATCTTGGCTGATATTGTTGTCTTCACCGGTTTTAGGTTGAAAAAGGCGACATATACTTCACCTCTTCTTCCCGTAGCAATCCAAGAACGAACTCCATTGTAGCTAGCTTCGGTTGCTGCAGAAGATTGGTAGTAATGTCAACGATTAGAAAAGGAGAATGTCGAAGAAAGAGTATATAATTTAGTTGATCTGAAAGTAAACAACCTTTCACTGGATTTAACACGGCGCAAAGACCAGAGTAACTGTTTTCTAGTGTTCCATTACTGTGGAGCTCCCACATCTGAAGATTATAACGCCGTGTTATATGAAATTGAAGATAAGATATCAACGGTAATTAATAGCGAGAGAGATCGGAAATCGTTGTTGTACCTGGTTTGCAACTAGTTTGCAAGGTGATAACGCACCTCGACTATAATCTTTCGAAGTGAGCTTTTGCTTCGAGGAAGCTCCCAAACAAGACTCTGCTTTGTCGTTTGTTTGTAAATGAAGCTTACCTTGATAAAGCTGGTTGTGTTTTATCTCCTCCTCGCTGTACCAAAATGAAGCAGATAAATTGGTTAAGTGAGGTTTATGAAATGTAAAGCGAGTGGAAGAAAAAGTAAAACAAAAAACAAAAAAAGAAGAATCATACGAAGCTAGAAGAGCTTTTCTGTTGTATAAGCAAAAGGGCTTCTCTGTTTTTTCGGTAGAGTATTGGTTCCAACAGATTTGTCCACGGTTCTTGTCTACAATGGACCAAGTATTGGCTTTCGGTTCTTTACAGCTAGTGAGACCAAAAGCATGTTTAGTTGAATTGTTGTTGCCCGTTGGATGATGATGATGGCTTTTGTGCTTATTCCTAGATTCTCTTGTCGCGGTGATGTAAGGAAACTGTATAAAAATGAAACAGACAAGAGTTTGATGACAGAAGTTTGTAATTCCGAAATAGAGAGATGAGTTTTGAAGTTATGACTCTACAAACCTCCTTGTTATTAGAGCTATAAAATTTTATTTCCAGCAGTGTAGGATTTGTGATCAGATTATAAGTGGCGTCATCAAGCTTTCTCACATCACCTCCAAACATAAGAGGGGACTTTGCAATAGACCACAATGTCATCTGAAGAAGCAAAGAGAGAAAATGTGAAATGTGGTTTAGAGGGTTACTAATAAACTATGAACTGTTTAGCTAACTTTATACCTGTGTCTTTTGTTCTTCCATATTAAGATTACACGCTCGATGAGGTCCGAAGTTTGAACCTTAACCAAACATCAAGACAATACAGCGTTAATTGGAACCATCTTCAGAGAAGAGATCTCACAAATTTTTTAGTCAAACCTTGATCAGTAAGCCATCCAAGAGGTAACATATCTAGGTCCGGCCATGATTTTCCTTGTAGCCCTCGTGCACCGATCATACTAGAAGCAGATAAATCCCTGGAAGAATTGCAAATTTATATGACATCAAAGAAAGTAAAAACTCGGCAACAGGATTGTTACAGCTAAGTAATGGACATGAAGCTTAACCTCGAGATATCGAAATGTGCCACCACGTCTTTCCATGTGTCCCAATCATCACCTGTTATTCTGTACATGTTAACCAGTTGACTTACTTCTTTAGCCATTGTAGGTGTCACACTCGTCCCTGGAGATAAGGAGTACAAAACTGGCCGATCAAGCTCCTTCAGAACCTGCGAACAAAAACATAAACGAATTACATTTCTTCTATGTACCTCTGACTTTAACCAGAAGACTGTAGACATTACAAACACCGTTTATGCACCTCTGACACAAAAGTTATCTCCTCTATATTGAAGTCATCACCAAATACGCAGTCATGTTTTACTGAAGACCAAGAAAAACGAGACAAGATTAAGGTATTCATTCATATATTGGATTCAGACAAGAAAGTTGTTATGTAAATGATGTCAGTTCTCTTACTGAAATCGACGCCCCACTCAGCATATTGTCGATAGAGAGACCTCAAGAAGGCTTTTCCTGCACCTAACTTTGTATTCACACTCATGAACCCATGTGGCATCCACACACAAGCCTTCTCCTTGATCCCAATATCTTTCGCCCGCCACTGTCTACCCAATTCTTCATAAGCACCTCCCTGAGGCATAAAAAGGTCAAACAATCACCAAAAGAGATCCAATTCTTACTTTCAAACAAACTTTATAAACCGGAAAAGATATCAAATCAAATACCTTAACACTATCCATAACAAGAGTTTTTGCGTTATAAGCCTGTGTGCTTATTCCTCCCATAACATGAATCCCAAACTTCAAACCCATTCTATGAACTTTCTCTGCTACTTCGGTGAAACCTTTGCCGCCTTTAGACGATGGCCATCTTGCTGGATCAGGATGCATCCTTCCCCATTCATCAATCACATCAAACCCAAGAGAGTCCACATAAGCTCCTTCAACTTTCTTTCTATACCAAAGGTAATCCACCACCACATACTGTATCCAAATCCACACACAACACAGGAGGTTGGAAAAAAAAACCAAATTTTTACATTCCAATAGAAGAAGAAACTCAATTAGAAAATCCAGAAACGGGGTCAGTTTCATTTTGAAACACTAGGGATTTTTGGTATGCAAGTACCTGATATCCATGAGGAAGAAGACGCTTTGAAACGATTTCAGCGCTTTGCAAGAACTCAGCTTCAGAGATAGTCCAGCAAAAGGAATCGTACGAATTCCATCCTCTTGGAGGGAAGCTCGCATGTTCGTTCGACCTTGCGTTGATCGGTATACTGAAAAATCGCAGATCGATCAGACCAAAGAACACTCGACTTAAAATCAAAACCAAAATCAGAATCGACCCAACTAAGCAAGCTTGAAATTTTCAAGACGGATGAGGAAAAGAAAAAAAAACACAGTGGAGTGAAGCGAAGAAAAAAAAAGGTACTAGTGGAGTACCTATAAATGGAAAGATTGAGGATGATGAAGAAGACAATGAACCGGGTCGACCCGGTTCTCTCAAGGGGTTGTCCGATCATAGCGATGAGACCCGATTACGATGTTGAGAACCTGAGAGACTAGAGCACGCGATTGTCGTTAATGGCGGGTACTGGTAGCGTGACAATAATTAAGAAGATAGGTGTACTCTTTTTAAGGATTAGATTAGTAACCGTTGAGCTATTTTAAGAGAGATTAAAATGAAGACAAACCTATATTTTCGTAAAAGAACTTTGCGCTTTTGTCACACTCTGTTTTGACTTATCTCGAAAAGTCTTTCCATGTTTTAGGGAACTGATAAGGAGGTTTAGGAAACTGCCATTCACCACCGCTCGATTTGACAAGTACCGAGTGTGAGAAAGTGTTGTTGGAGAGAAGACAAAACAAGCATAAGAAATGAACCAAGTGAGTTTTGTGCTAGCGGCGAGTTCTTGGATCCTCCAAAGTCCAAAGGCTGTGCGTTCGTGAGCATTTGAAGACGATTCTCGACGAGATGTAAGATAATACCAATCGAACTCGAAAATGTCTTGTTCTTCTACCAAGTCCTCTTCTTTCATTTGCATCTTTGTCAAAACGGAGTTTCAAAGCAACGTTTAAACAATACTTGAAACTCTACATTGGTTAAACCTCAAAACCACGAAGGCTAAACGTATCTTTGTAACTTTTTTTTTTTTTTCCTTCACTAGGAACTTTACATAATATCAAAATGATTACAAAGATAAATAAGGCTATGAAGGGTTAAAAATAAGGAAAAAAGGAAGGGAAACTACCATATCTCTCTATAGTCTCTGTTGCTCCTCAGACAAAATCCAGACCAAACTCACCTCTTCTCTCTTTTTAAGCCAATCAAGCTCACAATGCAAAACAAAAGCATCATCAAGCTTTACACATACATGGAGTGAGAGGGTTTTCCCAAAGATCGTAGTTAGGGAATGTTTCTTCAGGCAAACCGGTCCGTGTTTGATGGGTTACAACTACATCTTCCACAAAAGTTGCCCATCCCATGTAAGGATCCCCAAATGATTTCGACATCAACCCTTTATCCGGCTTTATTGATTTCTGGCGATGACCCATATATCTTCGTGCTCCTATGATCAGTTTTGCAAAGTTTCCACCGTGTGTCATCACAAACACATCTGACTTCAAACATACCAAGAAATCTAGAGCAGCGAGGCTTGTCACGTGCTTTCTAAAGCTTGCTAGTTCCTCTTTGCCTGCTAAATCCTCCTTTGTTACCTGGTTTAAAAGGACACTTGTTGTGAGTGTCAAGCATGCTGATTCATCATAGAATTTGATGAGATAGGGTCCGGTGCTGTTACCAAATTTGGGAACATGTTTCTTAGTGGAGCCATACGGTTTTGGCCGCCATAGACTTGACCTGATGCTACATAGATTTGCGTTTCTTTTGGATAGCCCATTGCACGTAGGATCACAGCAACTTCTCCTGGCTCAAGAGGGCATCGACCTTCTTTGCGCTTCTGCAAAGCGAGCTGCCAGAGATGGGAACCATTCTGCAATACATGTCAAGCAAATTCATTTAGGCAGCAGTTGAGGTTGTTTAGACAACAAACAGAAGTTATCAACCACTTATAAATGTCACCTTGAAACGCCGAGGCCATTCTTTTTGTCTGTATTCTGCCATTCTAGCTTTCTCTTCCCTTGTTCCCACGAAATCACAGAATGATAGACCAACCATTCCTTTCTCGAATCTAAGATGAAGAGCCCTTATACAAGATACACAGATATAGATTTGAGTCAAAACAATGCATAAGGTCCCATGTTTAAACAAAGTTCTATGAGTCTGATATCTCCATACATATACGGATTCGGATTTCCAGTGCGATTTCTCATTCTAGAAACTAGGGAATCAGCCATCTGCTCTATCTCCGGGAGAAATTTGAGAGCATGATAATTTACACGGCATCGTAATCTGTTTATTTCTTGAGGTACATTGTCGTACCTGAAAATTTTCCAGCACCATAAGGTTATATCATTCATCGATTATAAGAAAATTTTCAAAAGTCTGAACCCTAAACTATAGAATATATAATATACCCAAGTCGATCGACAAAAGGCTTCAAGGCCATTATCTTCTTCTCCTTTATCCGAGGCAAAACATTGTCTATATAGAATTGGGCTGCTGCATACTTCGGAATGTTTTTGACTGTTCTTCTGCAGAAGATTAACAAAAAAAAAAAATTGTACTAGATTTTATTAATCAGATATATACACAAGGCCATAAAACCCACAAGCTCACTTTTGAAATCTTCAAACAAGTATATCATCACCAAATAAATAGAGTTGAAAAACAAACCTTATACTAGAGAATAACTCTGCTTTGTCAGTGAACCAGTCAGGGATATCTCGAACAATTCGCACATCATCTTTCAAGTAATCAATGAAATGGTCAACATCAAAAATATCTTCAAATTTTCTGCAAAAGAAAGTTAACAGACTCAGTAACCTTTAAATAAAATAGAGAGAGTACCTGACTCCATTATCAATGTGCTTAAATAATCATACATAACTAGAATACAAAGTAGCAGCAGTAACGAGAAACTTAGAAAAGTAATTCAAGAGGAAATGAAATCAACATCTGAATGAGCTTACGTTTGGTCTTTCCAAATTTGGTCCTGCTTCAGTACTGGTAGAATCAGAGTTGCATTCATAATCTTGGCAACAGCTACTGCATTACAGATCTATAAACAAAAGCCATAAAAGGGCATAAGTCAACCTTCCAAAATGAAAAAAAAAAACAGCAGCCATATGCGTATTAATCCCTGATTTGACAGGCGGAAAGAGGAAAAGGAGATAAAAAAAAAGCATGGAAGATACATACAGCAATTCGCTGCTGATTCAAACCACCCTCAGCATGAATGAAAACATAGCCATTTGTTTCGTTCTCAGGAAGAAGATCTGAAAGAAAAAAACTTAATGAAATCTAATAAGCAGCCATCAAACAAACCCGACTCAAGGAAAAATACTTGAACTTTCACGAAAAGACAGATTGACAATGTCAATGGCGATCCTCTAGCCCTTTTAATACCTGAGACTCCACCAATCCGCCGCTCAGCGCAAGGTTTCCAAGAAGTCGTTGCAGACAAAGGATTCTCCCAAGGAGAAGGTGACTCTTTTACCTAGAAATGCAAACCAATTAACAATTCGATTTAAGGGATTCAAAGCTTATGCATTTGATCAAACACATTCCGAAGTTCAAACACTTACATGAGGGCAGTTAAGCACAATTCCATCTTTTTTACACAAATATGGTGCATTCTGCAGAAATATATATAGAGATCATACAAGAGATCTTAGTTTGAGAATAAGTAAATCCAATTAAAAAAAAAAAAAGACCCCTTGATTTTTACTTCAGATGAGGTTTCGTAAGCAAGCAAAAACTTTCCCAAATCGATTCAACAGCTTGAACATAGAGCCTGAATCTGAGAGAGTGGAAATTTTTAATACCAGAAGATCTCAATTCCTAGATCGAAAGAAAGACTTACCAAGTGATTAATAATCCCGTAAACGGAGATCAAGCTTGCGACGGCGAGAATCAATATCAAGAGGAGCGATATTTTATTCTTCTGAGGAGAAACCCTAGGATCGTCGCCGAGGAAAGGAAACAAAGAGTGAAGCCCAGATACTGACCAGATCGGACGGTCTCGATCTCTCGAGGGATGACGTGGTCGTCCATCTTCGTCGTCTCCGCCGTTGGGAGAGTGATCGTGTACGTGAGGCGACGACGAGTCCTCATCTCCGCCTCCGGCACGTAGCGGGGAGGAAGAAGATCGGCTCCCGAGAGAGCTCGAGTGCCGCAACTCCGCCATTGCTCGCCTCGGGCTAAAAGTCGCCAGCTTAATCTATCGATTCTCTCTCTCTTTCTCTCTCAATCTCTGTGGATAGCAACAGTTTCTTCAGCTTACTATGCGAGACGCTGCCATGTGAGGAAGAGCTTGGAGAGACTCAAAAACACTCGAACAGACGGAAATTAAAGAAAGCTTTTTTGAAAGACTTTTGAATGTTTCATCTTCAAAGTCAACACTCTCTAAACCAAACAGAGGATTCAATACTTTGTTATAATTACATAATCACCCATTAATTCTCTGATTTCGTCTCATTTCCCCCGTCGCTAGTTTAAGCGCCTTTTAACCTAGACATTCTCTCCATCATCAGTCAATTGGCTTTTTGATCTCTCCGGCGAGATTCCGACCAACAGAGTGACCGGTAAGTCGAAATCAGATCCGACTGTTTATTCTTTCCGATTCAATGTTCTTTCTCTTCCATCATTTTGGAACTCCATCTCGCAGAAATCGAGTGAAGGGAATTATATTTTCTCGGAAATATGAACACGATAGCGAAGCGAGTTACGGGATTAGTGACTCGGGCGAGTCACAACCAGCTGCAGCAGGAGCGAGGGATAAGGGTGAAGGTGTTTTCCGGGGATCTGGACAAGGCGCTTACGATTTTGCAGAGGAAGATGCAGTCGAGCGGGATGGAGAGGCTGATAAAAGCGCAGCAGACTCATCACATTAAGAACTCGGAGAAGAAGGTTCTTGCTAGGAAGAATCTGGAACGCAGGATCAAATCCATTGACTTTGCTCGCAAACTCCAGTCGATCCTCATCAAGAAAGTCAGGTATAATCTCCGATTTCCGAAATGTTCGCATTTAGGGTTAAATGGTTATTGTTTTGGTTGCTCGGATTTCTGAAATCATGTACTCACACTTGATATCATGGACTGGTTATGATAAAACCTTGAATTTAGAAAAAAAGCTACAAGAACATACACTACTCTAGGTTCTCCTCCTTCACCATTGTTGCAACCTTGTAGATTCAAACAGATTGTAATTGCTTTTCCTCATTTTCTTCTTTGCAGAGGTTTATGAGAGCCGAGCTGAAACAACATTGCTGCTTTTATAACCATTCATCATCTTCTTTCCATTACATTTTCGGGGAATGAATGTTGATCAGTGCTAGTATGTGTGATATAACACAGTTGTGGTCAAGATTTTTTTTTTTTTTTCTCTTTTTGAACTTTTGATGAATGGAATCAATGTGGAATTGGTATAATCTTGGATTACCATTACTTGTTTACTCTATGAAAAAGGCTTCTCTTTCCCTAAATATTCCATAATCATTAGGAAAAACTTCAGATCCAAGAAGTTACATGTACTCAAAGTTCTTTTGGTATCTTAGATATTCATGACAGTACACAGTAGTGCCCCTGCTTATCTGCGCAACAAGGAGAGCATGTTTTATAGTTTTTCTCTTTTTTTTGTTTTGCTTGATCTATAGAGAGCCTGATTGTGATTTAGTGCAAGGAATCTACAAAAAAAAGATTACTTGCTTCATTGTATTAGTTTCCTTCTTTATATTATTTCTTAGAGAGATCATTTCCCACAACAAGAATCCTTACTTGAACTTGTCACCAAGTTATCCTCTCTCTCTCTCTCTCTCTCGTTTAGATATTAGAAACAGTCCAAATCTTTCTCTCTCTTCTTATGTTTTCATCTGAACTCAATTTCATTTTGATGTTTGTTTTTTAGCTTCTT
This sequence comes from Alliaria petiolata, assembly GCA_020283515.1. Lineage (NCBI taxonomy): Eukaryota > Viridiplantae > Streptophyta > Magnoliopsida > Brassicales > Brassicaceae > Alliaria > Alliaria petiolata. The sequence goes on from JAHZTW010000001.1 coordinate 176,719,258, forward strand.
CCTCTAATGTCTCATCATCACTATGAAACCAACCCTCATTTCGCGCGCCTTCCATCGCAGAATCAACATGTCAAAGGCGGTTCCTCTACCTCACAAACACCTCCCCATCACCCACAGTCTCACCCAAACGCTGCACCGGGAATCCAAATCAAGCCTCGGGGTCGCAACCGTAAAGGTCCAGTCCACGAACCGCCACATTCCGCAATACCTTTACCACTAAGCCCAGAAGAGAGACAGCCGCCACGGAAAACTTCAAACTCTGCAAAAATACCATTACTATCAAGCCCAGAAGAGAGACAACTACCACGGAAAACTCCAAACTCTGGGAAAAGACCAGTACTATTAAGCCCTGAAGATCATCATCATCAACAACAACAACAACAACAACAACAACGACCTCCTCCACCACCACCACCACCACGCGGTGGCGGCGGTTATGCAACATCACTACCTCCGATAGCCAAACCAACTCCATGGAGAACCGCTCCAACACCATCACCGCATCGCCGCGGTGACCCACGGTTACCACCGCCTTCAAGAGATGAGACAAACGCAATGACATGGACAGCTGCATTTTGCTGTGCGATTTTCTGGATCATTCTTATTCTTGGCGGCCTAATAGTCCTGATCGTCTATCTCGTGTACCGTCCACGCTCTCCTCACATCGACATCTCAGCGGCTAACTTAAACGCTGCTTATCTCGACATGGGTTTTCTTCTAAACGGAGATCTAACCATTTTAGCAAACTTTACAAACCCAAACAAGAAAAGCAGTGTGGACTTTAGCTCTGTGACGTTCGACCTTTACTATTACAACACTCTCATAGCGTCTCAATACATCGAGCCTTTTAAAGTCCCAAAGAATATGTCCATGTTTGCGAATGTTCATCTCGTGAGCAGTCAGGTACAGCTCCAGCCAACGCAGAGCCGGGAGCTGCAGCGTCAGATTGAAACCGGTCCGGTTTTGTTGAACCTGAGAGGAACGTTTCACGCACGTTCGAATTTAGGGGCGTTGCTTAGGTACTCTTATTGGTTGCATACTCATTGCAGCTTTTCTTTGAATAGTCCTCCTTCAGGAACTATGCGAGCCAGAAGATGCAGTACCAAACGCTAGCGTCTCGCGATTGCGTTTGCTCCTTTTTTTATTTTTTTTTGCTACCTTTAGAAATAATTAATTTTTCTGTACTCATTGATACTACCAGATTTATTAATTGTTAAATCATTTGATGTTATATGCGTCACTAGTTTTTGGCTTTTTTGCAAAGCAGGATTTATGTTCCAAACTTAAGACTTAAGAGGCTGTTTTAAGACTATTTAACTTTATAAATTTTACAATATAAGAAAAGAATAAAATCAAATGTTTTGCCTATGATTTTAAATTTGATCTAAATCTTTTGATATATAATGCATAACTAATGAATGATGACAAAAAGGAAAAATCTATGAGTTTCTTTTTGTCAAGTAAAGCACCAAAAATTAAAATTAAATTATGGCCCATTAAGCCCAAAAGAATGAACAGCGTTAACCAGTCATAGGCGGTATGACCCGAAACGAGTTAACCCGACCCGATCGCCCAAATCTGGTCCAGTGTTGTTTGCCCTCCATAATTATGATTTTCTTTCTCCTCTTCGTCTCTTCGTCATTCGTCAGCTCTCACAGTTCTCCCGCTTAGTTAATTTTGCGTCTCGATTTCATTGCTTTTCCTCAGCAAGGTATGTCTCAAATCCCTAAATTCAGATCTACTGTCGTTAATTTGGCTTTAAGATGAAGTATAATGGTTTATGGTTTATCCCACACACACAAAGGTAATCTCGTGTTCGATCCGATTTGAATTGTGCGAGGAAGCTCTGTGATTTATATCTGATTCGGGTGTACCTCAAGCTAGATAAGTTTATGATTTTGACGGATTTTCCGATGGTACTGTAGCGTTTTTGACAATGAAGCTTGATACTAGTGGATTCGAGACAACTATGCCAATGATTGGGTTTGGATCAAGCAGCGAGATGCTTGATGGGTTTTCTTCTGTACCTTCGTTTGATCTTCCCCGTACAACCGATGTGAGCTCGAAGTTTCGAAATTCAATTTCTTTTGTATTCCAATTTGAAAGGGTGTTTTGATTGTGAAATTTGCTTTTTTTTTGTGTGTTGGTTTTAGTTTGATGGGTTTCAGAAAGAAGCTGTACAGATGGTGAAGCCTGCAAAGGGTACAACCACACTCGCGTTTATCTTTAAGGAAGGTGTTATGGTAGCTGCTGATTCTCGAGCAAGCATGGGAGGATATATCTGTATGTTTCACTTTGAATACTTTTTTATATATATATATATATCTCAGATTCCTGTAGGTAGATTAGTTGTGAACTCTTTAAAAAAATTTTCACAATGAGCATTAGGATCTTGACATTGAAGATTGAATTATATAGTCTTGTTGGCTTTAGTTCTGTCTCGGATTGTTGAGCCTATTTCTACTCTTTGTTGTGTTGGCTAGTGATACTGTACAGTAAAAGAAAGGAGGCATGTGTGTGATTGCTGATCTTTTGTTTGTGTGCTATTTTTTTTTCATTCAGCCTCACAGTCTGTGAAGAAGATTATCGAAATTAATCCGTATATGCTTGGTACAATGGCTGGTGGAGCTGCTGACTGCCAATTCTGGCACCGGAATCTCGGAATTAAGGTACCGAACCTTAACTTTCTTAGCTTTCTGAATTGGTGAATTGGGTCTGTCATTTGCTAATTAGGTTACTCATTTTCTGTCCTTTGATCGTATAGCTAGTTTGTTGATCTCTGAAAGCAGTTGAGTTATTTGCGTTTTTGTAAACTATCTGTTTCCTAGAATGAGAAAACTTATCTTATCTGAGATTTACCCTAAGAACATACCTTTTATTCTGCGTCGTTAACACCTGAGGGATGAGACTTATTGTATGCAATGTCGTTAACACCTGAGGGATGATGAGACTTATTGTATGCAAGGGCATACAGTCGTTCTTCATTTGAGTTGGGTTCTTCAATTTCTTGTGTCTAATTTTTGGTCTTAGTTAGTTTTATCCTGTTAACATATTGGCGTTTTCTATCTCGTATACCAATTCTGCACTATGCTGGATCACTGTCTCTAATAGAGAGTGGTTTATTTGTCTATGCAGTGCCGTCTACACGAGCTAGCAAACAAAAGGAGAATCTCTGTTTCAGGAGCTTCAAAGCTTCTTGCCAACATGCTCTATTCATACCGTGGAATGGGACTTTCTGTCGGCACAATGATTGCTGGATGGGATGAAACAGTCAGTACACCAATCTTTATATCTTTCCCCGTCTATAATTTCACTAGAAAAAGAAAAAAAAAGAGAAATGTTGAAATACTAAAAATCCCTCGCTTTGTGGAACAGGGCCCTGGATTGTACTATGTTGACAATGAAGGAGGACGGCTCAAGGGAGACAGATTCTCTGTCGGATCGGGTTCACCATACGCTTATGGTGTTCTTGACAGCGGGTATTTCTCTGTTTCTAGAAACATCATTGCCCAACTTCTCCCTTAGTCCAATCCCAAACGAAAATCTAGTTATTGATCTGTTTACACACTCCAAACACTTGGTATTGTTACCAATCTTATGGTCCTTTTTTCTTGTGCGTGTCAAACAGATACAAATTCGATATGTCGGTTGACGAGGCCTCGGAGTTAGCAAGGAGATCTATCTACCATGCTACATTCCGTGATGGAGCTAGTGGTGGAGTTGCTAGCGGTAAAAGAACAAACCCTCTCTTGTTCTTCTGCAAAATGCATCATCTTGTGATTCGAAAGATTTATTAAACTTTCCCCAATCTATATATTATGATCAGTGTACCACGTTGGGCCTAATGGGTGGAAGAAACTCTCTGGAGATGACGTTGGCGAGCTACNGAATTTCACCCAGAAAAAAAAAGAGAAATGTTGAAATACTAAAAATCCCTCGCTTTGTGGAACAGGGCCCTGGATTGTACTATGTTGACAATGAAGGAGGACGGCTCAAGGGAGACAGATTCTCTGTCGGATCGGGTTCACCATACGCTTATGGTGTTCTTGACAGCGGGTATTTCTCTGTTTCTAGAAACATCATTGCCCAACTTCTCCCTTAGTCCAATCCCAAACGAAAATCTAGTTATTGATCTGTTTACACACTCCAAACACTTGGTATTGTTACCAATCTTATGGTCCTTTTTTCTTGTGCGTGTCAAACAGATACAAATTCGATATGTCGGTTGACGAGGCCTCGGAGTTAGCAAGGAGATCTATCTACCATGCTACATTCCGTGATGGAGCTAGTGGTGGAGTTGCTAGCGGTAAAAGAACAAACCCTCTCTTGTTCTTCTGCAAAATGCATCATCTTGTGATTCGAAAGATTTATTAAACTTTCCCCAATCTATATATTATGATCAGTGTACCACGTTGGGCCTAATGGGTGGAAGAAACTCTCTGGAGATGACGTTGGCGAGCTACATTACCACTACTACCCCGTGGTTCCAGCCACCACCGCGGAACAGGTGATGGAAGAGGCGGCCGAGTAAATACTTTGATTATCTATTTAGCTTTTAAGAGTTTTATCACAACTCTTCTGCTTTGAACAGAATCATAGATTCATGTTTCTTTTGTATTGCGAATGATGTAGCTAAAGGTCTGGTATTTGAAGATTAGGGTCTCCCATGATTCCTCCATGCGGATAACGAATATTATTGATATTTTATCTTTATAATATCATGTTTGTTTGTTTTTTTGCAAAGATTTTTTTTGCTGTCATCTTTTTTTTTTTTGCAATGGGATTCGTTCTGCTATGTAGATCCAAGTATCCAAAATATGTTGCTTAGTGCCTGAATTTCATTCATTCTCTTATGAATTACATCCACTGTAATATAAAATTTTATGTATAAAAATTCTATTCACGGTGATCTTGAAATATGACATATACAGTATGTCTATAGCAAACGCTTTAAATAGCAAAAGTATCTGGTTTGTATTAGTGTACACTACATGCATCATTCTAAATTGGATTAGCAACACCAATGATTCAAATTGTATATAATTTTTCTACGGTTTCCTTTTTCTTAGTGACGATAGTTGAGCTATTAGTGTTTCTAATATGAAGTTAAAACTCTACTCACTAATGATATAGACGACTCTCGACACTGTTTGATTAATACGATAAGAAACAAAGGAACGCAAGATATACTTTTATTTCGGTACAATCGGTGCTACATTTTATTTTGTAATCTCATGATCAAGAACTTATATAGTTTTAAGTGATCATTGATCTCAATACTTAACAGGAACAAGTAGAAGCTCATTTTTCTTGCCCACAGTGAGTCCAGGAGATTCTTCCATGTCGATATCTTCGACCGACATGCCTTTTGGTAATTCCCAATCAAATTGATACAACATATTCGCCAGACCAAACTCAACCATTGTTGTCCCCATGTACATTCCTGGACAGATTCTCCTTCCACTTCCAAATGGTAACAGCTCAAAGTTCTGTCCTTTTGCATCAATGTCATTATCCATAAACCTCTCCGGGAGAAACACTTCTGGGTCTTTCCAGGTATCCGGATCACGCCCTATAGCCCAGGCATTCACATAAAGCAGTGTCTTGGGTTGAATCTTGTAGCCGTTGATCTCAAATTCAGACATTACTTCTCTTGGAACCAGTAGAGGTGCTGGAGGTTGTAGCCTCCATGTTTCTTTGATCACCATTTTAAGGTAATGGAGCTGATCTGTGTCATCCAAGGTGATCATCGATTTGTTCCCCATTTGGTTTCTGATTTCAGATTGTACTTTCTTCATCGCTCGTGGGTTTCTCATAAGTTCTGCCATTGCCCATGTCATTGTTATTGCAGAAGTATTGATGGCTCCAAGAAGAACGTTCTGTAATAAGATAAAAAAAAAATGTTAGAATCTCAAGTATCGCGTTACAGTAGTTCTTACAATTGGATTGCAAATCTTTGTACAATTTACCATCAAGATTGCTTTGATATGGTTTCTTGTGAGCTTTCCATATCCAAGAACAGTTTCTTCTTTCTCCAACCTCAAGAGCAAGTCCACGAAATCTTCAACTCCTTCTTTGTTTCCTTGTTTATGCAAATCGAACATTTGCTCGTAGAAAGCGTCGAGATCTCTCACGCTTCTCTCTCTCCGCCCTTGTAATCCCGTGAGCCGGTCAATGATCCAGCCGCCATTTGGGAAAAAATCAGAGGCAGAGAAGCTCCCTAAAAACAGAAATGCCTCTCGGATTAACTTGTCGAATTTGTCGTTGTTGAGCACAGTTCCGTGGAAACTCAAACCAAACGCTGCCTTGCATATCACGCTAACTGTCAAAGCAAGAAACTTCCCGCTCAAGTTGACCGGACTTCTCTGAGAAGCGGATTCCGCGAGTGAATCGATCAGTTTCTTGACTTCCTCGTCTTTTATGGGTTGAATCGAGTGAACTCGTTTAGCACTGAAAAGCTCTTGCACACACATCCTCCTTAGTTCTTTCCAGTAATCATCAAAGGGAGAGAAAATAATGTCCAGGTAATTGTAAGAGAGCCCTCTTGGCCCTGAGAAATGATCAACAATCATCGGTTATATTGAATCATGTGAACAGAGCAAAACAAAACTTTCGTTTGTGTTGAGTGAGAGTTATGGTACCTGCTAAGCTTGGACGGCTACAACAATGGAGGTCATGGATTTTCAAAGCTTGTTTTGCTGTTTCGGAGGAAGAAACTACGACCGTTGGGACTCTTCCAAGCTTTAAAAATATGACAGGACCGTACTTTTTGGAGAGTCTCCATAGAGATTGATGTGGTAATTCTCCGAGCTGGTGTAAGTTTCCGATTACCGGAAAACCAGGAGGAGATGGTGGTCCTCGTTGCTGGTTCTTGCGTTTGAAAGCGGCGAGAAGAAGACAGGTGAGAAAGAGAATTGACAGAAACCAAATCGTAGCCATCTTTTTTTTGTATAGCGTACGTCTAAAGTTCTCTTGAATGATGATGATGATGATGATGAAGGAAGAAGCTTGTGCTTTTATATATACACATTTCTCACATTTGTGTTCATTGCCCTGTTTTTTTTTTTCAGGACTGATTTATTATTTTATTATAAGTTATGAGAGTTATTACATGAGGATTCTACATCGGACAATTTTATCGTCTTATAAGAGCATGTACAATGGTTAAAATTTAAGAAGTGGTTCTTAGTTAATATTTAATTATAAAAGGAAAGAGAGAGAGAGAGAATTGTAAGAGAGAGATAGGAAGAAAGAAGTTAAGATATGGTTCTTAATTAAAAATCAAGTCTTCACTGTTCATTCAATTTTAATCTTTTTTTATTTTAAGAACCTTGTTAAGAAGCACCATTGCACATGGTCTAAGGATCTATGATTGATTCCACAACGAACAGGTTCCACTTGCATCATCTCACGTAAACTTGTCTGCATAAATCTGCATTTTTTGGGATTTGAAACCTAAACCTCTTAGTGTAGAAACATTAATGAACCCTTGATTAAATATTGGTCCCAAAGGTTCATGTTCATGGCTCTGTTTTGACCAATTTTTTTGTTTTATTTCCAAATTTTTTTTATAAATAATTTAGTTGAAGTTTCGAAGAGAATGCAAACTATAATAATCAAGACAAACCGTCTAATTGACGAGGATAAGGACAGCTAGCTAATTCCTAACTATTTGCAGGTCGTTTGAAATTTTTACTCATAAAAGAATATCAAATGAGGAAGAATTGTGCTAGAAGCCAACTTTTAGCTAAATGGAAGCATCGCGATCTGAAAACCAAATACTTAGATATCCAAAAAAATAATATTATTGGAATTATGAGATAATTTACTTCTTTTTACGAAGATATTCACTAAGAAGTTTAATCATATGATATTGTTGGGATCGGTTTTACGAGAACCAATTCTGGAGTGCCACGTATGAAAAGAAAGACCTACCAAGTAGTAATTTATCTGTAGGTTTCATACCCGATTTGACGGACGCCGAAGATAGCCGGAAGATCCGGCTTACGAAAATTAATCGGTTCCAAGAGAAAATGAAACTAATCGACAGGATTGGCGTAACCAATAAGAAAAACCCTCAGAAGTGTATAAATGGAAAGGATGGTCGTAAGAAAAAGGGGATACTAGCCCCGGAGAGCACACCAAGACTCTCCAAAACTACCAAAAAAACCTTTTACCACCCAGAATCTTAGTCAGATACGTCCCGAATCACGAGTCAGTCATAATCTCCTCTTCACATCTTCTGAGAACACCGTTCAAGGTTAGTGAACTTCTTATCACTTTCATATTCCGGTATGAGGGCTTTTAGACCAACTTTCATGCCGATTAAGGGACAATCTACTTTCTCACTAAACTATCAGATGGGCACTACGATCTACGGACGTAGCGTCTCACTCAACCCACTCAAATTTTTCCTTCCGAGCATATGTTTGTAGCTGTGCACATCTGACTTGAGCATTATAAAATATTTGGGAGGGAAACCCCTTTTGTTCTTCCCGAAGGCTGCCGCACCCATTTGAAAGATCACGCGCCCGAATACTGCTCATACCCTAGTGAACGAACATACTATATGAGACTCGACCCCTCCGAAAAATACACACTTCGTAAATATATGTAAAATGCTTCCGAACAGATATACATAAATTATACATTGTTTTGTTAAAGTGATGAATTATATCTTAAACTGTGATTTAACATTCAAGTAATATGGTTCTCGACCATAATTTAATATAATAGACCCGCTGGCAATTCCAAAGTAAATATGGTTCACGAATATGACTAAACTTTTTCTATGACTTTTTTGTTCTATTAAAGTTTGTATTCAATAAACCAATTAATTTTTTAACAAATCAAATAAATAAACCAAATAATCTGTAAATGTAACTTGATATAGAAAGTGGTATTTTTAATCGGTTAATTGAATAATGAGTATGTTCAAATAATTGAATAAAAAAATATGGAGTCTATTACTAGTCTTACATTAATATAGATTCCAAATTACATGACCAAATAAATATATTTATATATTCCAAGTCGCTTGCCAATAGCCCAATACCAAACAAATGTCATTTGTATTCAGCTAATCTAACTCTTTTTGATAAATGAATACACATTTTAAGGTAAAAAACAAAAATCTTATTTCCGAAATTCATTTTTCTAACATTTCGATATTGACTAAATGAAAAGTCATTCTAAATGATTGTTTTTTAGATTTTCATAAACCATCTCATCATTGTCTCATTGTCGTGCTTTTTGGCTGGGACTTGGGATTGCTATATTTGCATACAAATTTAAGAGCTTCAAGTGTCCCAATTGAAAAAATGCATATCATAAACTTTAATTGCAAACCGAAAATAAAACACCGATACAAGTATATGTAACCAAATTTCTTTTACTCTAGTGGCCAAGTTCTGAAATATACGTAGAATTGAACTAAAATACTTCAATACAAATATCTAATTGTGACTAGAAAATTCATAGCATGCCAAGCATAAAACTGAAAATAATTTAATTTTGTAGTTAATTTCTAGGATGAGGTTTTTCATTCTAAAGGATTTACGATGAATTTTAATATTTTTGTTCGTTTATGAAAATTACGTACATTCTTAGACTGTATTTTGAATGAATTTAGTTATTCTGTTTATATATCTCTAATCCGTATTCAATCGATTGTAAAAAACCCAATATATTTAAGAATGTTTTTTATATATAAAAGCTATATATACTTTTTTTGGAACTTAAGTTATATATATACTTGGTTCAACATTGTATAGAAATTTCTGTGATCAAAATGTCTTCCACGGATTTAAAATTCCGTCTCGGATATGTTTGATTGGTAACAAATATATATTAAATAGAAGATTAAATTTAAAAAACAAATTTTCAAGAAAAATTGCTTCAGTTGGTGTATAAAAAATCACTATCTTGAACAGTAAGCTGTAGAGTACCTGGAGACTGATGGATAAAAATATCATCTATAAGAATATACCATGCATAATTTGCTTCTGTGAGTGAATTTTTTTAAAAAAATCGTCAACTCCATTGGAGTTTCATTGTATTACAAAGGGCCCTATTACAAACGCGTAATCTTTTGGTTAGTCAAATAAAGCGTACTCCTTATATAAAACCAACAGATCTAATATATCCGTTCCTAAAGTCTTATATTAATGCAATATTGGATATATAACACGTAATTTATTATCCAAAGGAATTACTAAACACTTGGGCAATGGAAAGTCGTATAGAGTGTGGGTTGATCGGTGGATCAAGGATGCTGCTGGGGAGAGGATTCCATTGATGAAAAATTGTCTAATTAATCTTTACTTAACAGTGAATGATCTTTTGGATGAAAATAGTTCAAATTGGAATTTTGAGAAGCTGCAGGAACATTTTTTTCCCGGCTGATATAAGTCTTATCATCAAAATGAAGCCCTTGGGAAACCAGAGTGATTACTGGTGCTGGAAACACAACAAAGGCGGAGATTTTTCTGTCAAGTCGGCTTATTGGTTAGCCCATTCGTCAAATAAAAGTGACCTATTCCTTGCGGCAGCGATGTTGCCTTCCCTTAATGAGTTGAAAGGAAAAGTTTGGCACTTACTCACGGTTCCCAAGATCAAATTCTTCTTTTGGAGAGTTTTGAGTGAAGCTATTCCGGTCACCGACAACATCATCAGAAGAGGGATGAAAATTGACTCTCGGTGTCAAGCGTGTGGGTATGAAGGTGAATCTTCTAACCATGTTTTGTTCACATGCCTTGTAGTGCCGTCTACACGAGCTGGCAAACAAAAGGAGGATCTCTGTTTCGGAAGCTTCTTGCCAACATGCATGGTATATCATCTACAAGAAATATATACCATGCATAATAAGTGCTCAATCCTAAATTTGCTACTGTGTGTGTTGTTTTTTAATGGTCAATGAATTACAACCGCATAATCTTTTGGTTACTCAAATAAAGCGTACCCCTTATGAAAAATCACATAAATTATAGTTATATATTCGTTGGGAAATTGACATAACAATAACTTATTAATGCGAATATTGGATTAAAAAGATAATGAAAGAGCACAATAACACGTAAAAGTGATACACGTACTGGTTAAATTTTTTAATGGTAAACTGATTAAACCTTATTTTAGTTATTACATATCTTGTTGATTTTTACCAGCGAAATAACTTATCCGAATTTTAGACCTGAATTTTCGGATATAAACTTGGAGCCAACCTAGGTCTCGCACATGCGAGTAGAGGCTTGGCCATGAACAAGTTGCTATCCGCTGGAACGAGCTCGACTTGACTTGTACCATTAGGGAGGGTCCATTCGAACCCCTGGAGAAGCCTGGCTAGCAGCATTATGGTCATAGATGTCCCAATCTTAGCACCTGCGCAGCCACGCCTACCAGTGCTAAATGTCACAAACCGCATCTCAGGCTCCATCAGAGTCACGTCGTGGCCAGTGAGGTGTCGCCCTGGCTTGAACACGTTAGGCTCGTCCCATATTTTAGGATTGCGACCAAGCCCAAGACGGCTCACAAGAATTTGACTACCTATTATACCAATCAGACAAATCACACATGTCATGTGATAATGCTCAACTATATCTATCCTGTTTGAATACTGCATCTCATTTAATTTCTCTCGGAAATTAATATCCAAGAAAGCGTTAAAAGCGCCGTTCTATTGGTCGTCAATTTTATCTTATACTAATGACGAAACGATTTTACTATTTTTTTTTGTTATGGCTATCATATAAACGGCTGGTCCTTCATTGTTACCAAATTAATTAATATTCGCTTAAGATAGTAAATATGAACATAGCAGGAAGATGTTAGATTGCATTTTCAAATGTTTCTTTTTTCATACACTAGATGATTATTGTCCATGCAAACTTAGACTAAAGCCGAACTCATCAACGTGTATATATATATTATGTGAACGGAATAAATGAATGACTTTTACCTTTGGGAACGAAATAACCAGCGAGAGTAGTATCTTGTCGGGCTCCATGAGGAGGCATGAAGGCATTTGCTGGGTGGAGCCGGAAAGATTCTCTACTACAAGCTTTGATGTAATTGAGTTGTGGTATGTCTGATTCTTGCACAAGTCTATCTTTACCAACTACCATATCCAATTCATTTGTGGCTTTCTCAAGAATCTCAGGATGATTCAACATCTCTGCTATCGTCCACTCTACGTTATTCATCGTATTGTCGATTGTTGCAACATTGATATCCTACATATAGGATAATACATATATACATAAGAGATTTAACCCTAATTTTACTGTCACAATTTGATAGTGTGAGCACCACTGACCTTGCATTGAGCCCTAATCTCATCAAATGTGAACAAAGGCATTCCTTGGTCATCTTTTAGCGTGATGAGAATATCGAGCCAGTCTTCTTCTGTCTCTTTTCCGCCTTTCTTTCTCCACAACTGCATCCTCTCGTGGATGATCGGGTCGTTGCATCTGTTGAGGATATCAACCGCTTCTCTAACCTCCGCCTCCTCTCCAACCATGTTCCATCCTCTAAGAAAAGGGATGTAATTCGTTACGTTAAAGCTGAAAAAACAATCTAGAGCCTGGTATATTGCGTCCATATGCTCTTTCTCTTTCGGCCCGAGACCTCCGTCCTCGGCCGCTTCACCGAAATGCCTCTGGCCAAACATCAACCTCATCATCACGGCGTGACAATAAGTTAAGATAATATCTCTCACGTTAACTGGCTTAGTCAGGGATCCTGATTGGGGTAGATTGAAGAGATACGTGACGATATTATCCGCTTCTAAGGTCCTATCACCAAGAGTTTTGTTCAACGTTGCCGTAGACATTAGTTTGGTGGTCATCATTTTCTTCATCAGCTTCCAATTCTCGCCGTAGGAAGATAAAGCAACGTCTTTGTAGCCATGGCTTATGAGATTGCTCGAGTACGACTCCGATCTGTCTGCGAGAGCCTCGTCTTTTTCCCTAAGCACTTCTTGGGCTATCTCGCTTGATGTTACGGTGATGACGTTGACGCGGGCGAAGCGGAAGCAAGTTATTTCCGTTTGCATGTCTTCCATTGAACGGTGGATCCACACGTGAGCCGGCCGGTTCATGATCACGTGGAACAAGTTCCCAATGATCGGCCATCCCCGCGGGCCCGGAGGAAGCTGACCTTTTGGTTTCTTGTATCTGAAGGAAATTTTAGCGAGAGCCGCCAAGACCAACGTAAAGGAAAATAAAACAAGTGTGAAACTAAACGGATCCGTAATACTCATGTTCATGGCCTAAAGGTTTGGTGTTTAGGATTTTTATTGGGATCAGGTGAAAAGAGGTTTTACTTTTAAGATGAATCTTACTACAAAATGAGTATATAAGAACGTTTGCCTTACTAGCTAATTATACAATTCAGGTGTCCATATATAACCGTATAAAATAGTATTGGTCTCAGGAAAACTATATATTAATCATCAAACCCTAATAAAGATTGACATAGCTAATGGCAATTTAAATAATAGTTATGGAGAGTTTATATATATATATATATATGTCCAAAGGTTTTTTTCTCGCCAAACATGAAGCCCAATATTTCGGAGGACAATTGTAATAGAAAACACGAGTTATAGGTCGCTTAAGCGGTGTAGTAAAAAAATAATGCTTTGGACTTGGAGGTTCGAAAAGAAGGGTAAAAAGCATACAGTGGTAAATGATAGTAGTGCACCGAAAATATTCATTTTGAAGAGATAGTAGTGCTTTGAAGCACAGCTGCACATGTACTTTAAAAAGTTGAGTAAAAATTTGTATGTGCTTGCTCCTATCTTCCGAAACTCTCGCGATTGATTCAGTTACTTGTATATACGTGAGTGATGCTCATGCTGAATCATGCAAGATATATCATGAATGGCGGATCTAAAAACAAATATTGTATGGGGCACATAATTTTTTATATAATAATATTAAAAAATAATTATGATTTTTAGAAAGCCTTTTTGTATATTTTAAAATCTGGGATAAAATCCTTACTAAAATTTGCACTAATTCATTTTTTGCATTGCATAAAATTTGGATTCTAAAATCTATATTTTTTAATAAAATATTTGGATGCTGAAGTATGATTATATAAGCTGGAAAAAAATATAATTTATTAAAACTTAAGATGGTCAATTAGGATTTTCTTCACATTAGTATGGGGCACGTGCCCTCACATTGAACATATAGATCCGCCATGTGGGCAAATAGTTGATATCACATGCAAGGTTGTTAAGATAGATTTCAAGATTCAAGTGACTGTAGAGTAATAACCATAAACTATATTTGAACTAAATTTTATCAAATGGCGATAGTTCGATCTTATATTTTAACGTTAACTTTACATTTATACAGCTTCTTCGACCAGAAATACAGCTCCGCAAGTGATTCCAAGTGATATGGTTAAGAACATGACTTAACACGTAGGTATTTTTGTACTGATCCCATAATAATTTGTACACTTTTTTAAGCATGCATTAATTAACTGCATCTTAAGTATGGTCAAATAACTGAATGAGAATTATGAAGTAAATTACTGGTCTTTCATTAATACAGATTCCAAATTACATGAAATAAAAAAACCAAATAAATAAATACTCCTTCTGTTCCTAAAAGGATGTAGTTTTACGAACAAAATTTGTTTCAAAAAGAATGTAGTTTTCAATTTTCTATGCACTTTTTATGAGTTAATAATGATAAATTGTAAATTTCAATAAAAGTAATTGAATTTATTGAATTGATATTGGTTTAAATTTATAGGAAATTGTTAATCACATAAAATCATACATTTATTATCAAGTTTTAATGTGTTTTCTTAATAAATGTAAAAATCTTAAAAATATTTTTTTAAGAAACAGAGGGAGTATATTTTTTTAAGTCGCTTAATTAAAAAAAAGTGGCAGCTAATCTAACTCTTTATGATTTACTGGGAAAGAACACCCGCTAACGTGCATGCCTAGTAATTTCTTTTATATACTCCCTCCGTTTTGATTTAAGTGTCGTTTTAGACTTGTTTTTTTGTTTACAAATAATTGTCGTTCTCGGATTTCAATGCAGATTTATGATAAATTTTCCTGTTTTATCCCTACTTTTTCAGCTTATTAATTATTCCTATCAAACAAAATAATGTTTTAATGAAGGGCAAAACAGAAAAATTTAATTTTTTCTTAATCTGTGTGAAATATCCTAAAACGACACTTAATTAAAAACAGAGGGAGTATTATTTATAGAATATTTACTTATTGTTTATATTTCTCTCGTTTATTCGTGTTAGAAATAATTTTTAATTTTTTCAATTTACTATTTTGAGATTTTGTTTTCACTCTATCTCATTTTTTAATGTCTTTAAATTCTTGTGTATTTTTGTGGTTTCATTGACTCTCTTTTGGTCTCATAATTATTCTTTTCTTTCACTCAATTATCTTTGTTGTTTGAAAAATCATGATTAAATCACACAGAAAAATATGGAAAGATGTATATTAAATATCGTATTATTTTATAGTTATATATTTACTATCTTTGTAAATAAAATTTAGATTTCATTTATTTTGTATTTTATGCTTTAATGATTTTTAAAATAATTAAATTTAAATTAAATGATTTTAATATACAATTAATATAAAGTTGGATAAATGTTAAATTTTCATTTGTTTTCAAATGACGAGGTGTAATGTTGGAGGGCTATCCTTTATTTTTATTATTAAAAGATGATTAATTTATGAAGAAACTATAAATGATCGATGAAAATATTTGAAGGTTTAAAACAAAATAAATCTCATTTTCGAAATCCATTTTTTAGTTTTTAGATATTGACTAATGAGAAGTCATTCTAAAGGATTGTTTTGTAGATTTTTATAAATCATTTCATATTCTTATTGTTGTAATTTTTGGTTGGGACAAAAGAAGTCAGATCGTATATTTTAGAAGTCAAATATTTTTAACGTTTTGTGATATATCTAGATTAGCCCTGAAAATTTCGGGAAACGAGACGGGAATTTACGGATACAGGACGGGAACGGGAAATTCGGGAATTGTTATTCAATTCCCGAAAGGAAATCTATAAAAATAAGACGGGAACAGGACGGGAATGGGACGGATTCGGGAAATTTCCTTACGTAAAATTTTTTCTCAAACGGGTAATTATTTTGGATAATTCGGGAAAAATTCGGGAAATTTCGAAAAAAATTGGGAAAATTTAGGAAAATTTGAGAAAATTTGGGAAAATTCGGGAAGTTCGGGTATTTCCGTTCCCTTCCCGTACCCTTCCCGTACCCGTTTGAAAAATATAAATGGTCTCGAATGGGAATTTTTTTGAATGGAAACGGAAACGGGACGGGAAATTCGAAACGGGTGGGTGGGAACCGGGTATCCCTTCCAAAATTTGCAGGGCTAATCTAGATACACGACGTAATAGATAAAAAGAAAATTTAAGCGGTTCATGTGTCCCTATTGAAAAATATCATATCATAAACTGTGTAGACCGGAAATAAAACACCGATACGAAAATGTCATCAAATTTGTTTTACTCTTGACTCTTGTCACCTTGTGGTTAAGTTTTTCCAATATACGTGGACACTAAAGTATTTCACTTGCACAATCGAACTGTGACTAGAAAATTCATCGTAATTCGTAAACCAAACATAAAGCTAATCTATAGGATGATGACCAACCATTGATAATTTTCTACATTTTTCTTGTTTTGTTTTTCCACAAGCACCTCTCTTGTTCAACTAATTGCAAGTTTTTGTTAAGGTCAACTAATTGCAAGTTGAATATTAACGACATTTGTTTTTGGCTTTAAATTAGTAGATGAATCACGCGGGAAATTGTGTTTATTTTTTAGTACCTTTTGTTATTATTATTGGGATTAGTAGAGGTTAATGGGCCATAAGGCCTTAATCTCTAGAGAGTGTGTGTAAGATTATCTCACATTGGAAGTTAGGAGGGACCTTGACTAATATATAAGGGACTTGAATCAATCCATTCATTGCCAATTGGTTTTGAGTTGGAAGCTTAACAATTATAAATTTTTATCATAAAAATTTGTGATTATTTTTTAGTGTATGCTAATTTAATATAGAGACAAATTTCGGAATTGACATTTTACAGTTTTAAAGCACCAATAATAACTTGAACCAAAGAGATAGAATATAGATTAAACACATAATTTAAATAATTAAACACATAATTTAAATAATTAAACACATAGTTTAAAATTTAAATAGACACATTGATATTTTGATAACCAATGGTAAGATAATAAGATAATCTGGCAAGAAAACAAAATTGAAATAGTAGCTATTGGAAGAATTATGTATGAATAAAAAAGACTAACCGAAACAGATAAAGAATTTTGTAGTAAGAGAACTAGTGGGATAATGGTTAAAACTTAAAACACAACAACACGTAAAGTGATACATAGAGTGTGATATTATGATATATGGTTGTAGATGTTTTAGTGGTAAACTAAACCTTATTATTACATATCTTGATGATTTTATCAGCGAAATAGTTTCTCATATTTAGATTTCCGGATATCAAGCATAGATTTCGCACATACAAATAGAGGCTTGGCCATGAACAAGTTGATATCTGTCGAAACTTTGGAGGTCAAATTGAATAATGGTTAAAACGCTATTGGATCGAAATATAAACTTTACTGAGAATTATGTTTGTTTTGATGCTTGATTACAAAATGATCTTGAATCATAGCGTATGGTATAAGAAACATTTGATAATGCAAACATTTTCTTGATATGTTCATGTTCACACTATCTTAAGCGAATATTTGGTAACAAGGAAGGCACCAAGTCACTAACCGTTCATATAACGGCGCTGTTTAACGTTATCGTGGATATTAAATTCCGACAAATCTAGTCAAACATAAAATTATATTGGTTGGGACCGTTGACGGCTATATTTGGATGTGAAACAAAAGAAAATTTAAGAGCTTCATCTGTTACAGTTGCAAAATTTATGAAAATTACATTTTGAGACTGTTACTATTTTGAGTGTATTTAAATATTCTATATATTTATTTCTTCTTTTTGACAAAAAGGAATTAATTATGGAAAATATTAAGAATAATTATATATATAATATCTATCTATACTTGGTTTAAAAAATGTATTGAAAATTCTGTGAACAAAATGTTTTCCATGGAATTATGTCTCTGTAGCACTTTTTCTTAGAAAATAGCTCATTGGCTTTTTTATCATTTATGAAGTAATTAAATATATAAATATAACCGCCATCTATATCATCTGAATTATGAGAAAGAGTTAGCTAAATAATTAAAGATACGTGATCGTTATTACACTGTTTTGTTGTTATGCTTAATTAGCCTCGTCCATTTCGCTTGTTCCACAATAATCAATCATGTTCATTTTCCCCGTAGTCACTTGTTCACTTATTACCACTGCATGTAAAATCAATTATAATTATGTCAAAGAAACTACAAAAAGTCCTTAATAGTTTTAAGAGGTGCTAATAGTAAAATAAACAGTTTGATTTCTAAAATCTTACATTTAAAACATTTTTATGGTTTAGAAGAAAGTATTACGGTAAGAAGTAGCTAGCAAGAGATAGCACAAATAGTCTATATATGTATCTATGTTTTTCCGGCAGACTATTTAAAACTCTAATACAGTTCCATTGCATTTAATAATATTAGAGTTATATAGGTTGAAAAATAATTTTAATTGGTAACTTTCACTGTTTTGAATAGTAAAATAAATGGAATTAAAAGAATAATAATGATCAATAATAATATATGCAAGTGAATAAAAATGACTAATTTGTTTAGTAAGTGCGTAAAATTATATACATAAAACGATTATGTTTTATATTAATTTGGCTTTAGATACATTTTCACTAACACCTCTCTACATTCATTTTTGGTTTTAAATTACCGTGTTTTTGGGACATATTACATTAGAATTTTTTTTTTTTTTTTTTATGTTTGCTATTGAATATAGAGAAAAAATTCGGAATTTTTATTTTAGAAATTTCAAAGCACCTAAAAACAATACGTGAATTTTTTTTAAAAAAATAATTAAAAAATTCAAAAGTGTAGGGCCTATATAGTAAACACATTATTTAATTTTGGAAACCAATTGTAGTTATTGGAAGAATTAACAACTATCGTAGATTTAAAAAGGTCATAGGCCATACACCTTTTTTAAACCCACGATGAGCAAAGACTTGGGCCACAAAGAGTCCATGACAAAACAGAAAAAAAGAACACATACATTGTCTTGAATTTGAGACTTCTATATTACTAATCCATTAATGAAAACATATTAAAATTTAGGCCCCCAAAAATTGGTAAATTTGGCGGTTCCAAAGTCGAGCTTCATTAACATCCCCGTTGGAAGTTTTTTCATGAGGATATCTCATAATAAAAAAAAGAAAATTAAAAAAGAAGAGAGAGATTGAAAAAGGTTCTCAAATGAGAGAACATAACTGTATTGACCATGTTTATGTTGCAGCATTAGTCCGATAGCTTAAAACCCATAAGGACTTGGAAACAACACTACTCCGAATTATAGCACATAAACTTTACGTGCGTTGTTTATTCCAAGCCCATAAAATTTTCTTCGGATAACAAATTCAACCGTATAAAAATTCACAATCTCACCAGACCAGAAACTATATGCAAAAAAAAAAAAAAAACATATATAGTTTTTCTAAAATAGAATTGTTTAGTACTATGAGTTAGCTCAGCTGTCTTTGTCCCACGTGATTTATGTCTTTTATGGCTTTGTCGTGTGTTCATCAATTTTGCTTTTGTTCCCTTCGTCATCATCATTTATTTGGGTTCGTATTTCTTTTAGTTGATTGGTTAATAATATTACTAATGAAGGTACGGCTTCTTGACTCTTATGTGTATTTTCTTCTAATTTTAAACTAATTTTCAAGAAAATAAAAATAGTTTAAAACAGAGCAAATGATCACTAATGTGAGAAATGTATATATAAAAGCACAAGCTTCCTTCATCATCAACATCATCATTTGTCGGCAGTTAAATGGCTCCGGTTTGGTATCTATCACTTTTCTTTCTTACCTGTCTTCTTCTCGCCGCCTTCAAACGCAAGAAACAGCAACAGGGACCACCGTCTCCTCCTGGTTTTCCGATCATCGGAAACTTACACCAGCTCGGCGAATTACCACATCAATCTCTATGGAGACTCTCCAAAAAGTATGGTCCTGTGATGTTTTTGAAGCTTGGAAGTGTCCCAACGGTCGTAGTTTCTTCCTCTGAAACAGCAAAACAAGCTCTGAAAATCCATGACCTCCATTGTTGTAGCCGTCCAAGCTTAGTAGGTACCGTAACTCTCACTCTCACTCAACATACACTAAAGTTTTGTTTTCCCCCCTTAATTAATGAAACCTATGATTTTTGATTATTTCTCAGGGCCAAGAGAACTCTCTTACAATTATCTGGACATTGCTTTTGCTCCCTTTGATGATTACTGGAAAGAAGTCAAGAAACTGTGTGTGCAAGAGCTCTTCTGTCCTAAACGAGTTCACTCAATTCAACACATCAAGGACGAGCAGGTCAAGAAACTGATCGATTCAGTGGCGGAATCAGCTTCTCAGAACACACCGGTTAACTTGAGCGAGAAGTTTCTTACTCTAACTGTAGGCGTGATATGCAAGGCAGCATTTGGTGTGAGTTTCCACGGAACTGTGCTCAACAATGACAGATTCGACAAGTTCATCAACGAGGCATTTTTGTTTCTGGGGAGCTTCTCTGCCTCTGATTTTTTCCCAAATGGCGGCTGGATCGTCGACTGGCTCACGGGCTTGCAAGGGCGGAGAGAGAGAAGCGTGAGAGATCTTGATGCGTTCTATGAACAGATGTTTGATCTACATAAAGAGGAAAAAGAAAAAGGGAGTGAAGATTTCGTGGATCTGCTCTTGAAGTTCCAGAAAGAAGAGTCTGTTCTTGGATATGGCAAGCTCACAAGAAACCATATCAAAGCAGTCTTAATGGTAACTATAATAATTAAATACAAAGCATTGCAATCATATACTGAAACAATAATACCTAAAGATTACAACATTTATTTTTATGATCTTGTGACAGAATGTTCTGATTGGGGCCATAGGTACTTCTGCAATAACAATGACATGGGCAATGACAGAACTTATGAGAAACCCGCGAGCAATGAAGAAAGTGCAATCCGAAATCAGAAATCAGATTGGGAACAAGTCAATGATCTCCTTGGATGATATAGAGCAGCTTCATTACTTGAAAATGGTAGTCAAGGAAACATGGAGGCTTCATCCTCCAGCACCTCTTCTGGTTCCAAGAGAAGTAATGTCTGAATTTGAGATCAACGGCTACAAGATTCAACCCAAGACACGGCTTTATGTGAATGTTTATGCTATCGGACGTGATCCCGACATCTGGAAAGATCCAGAGATGTTTCTCCCCGAAAGGTTTATTGATAATAACATTGATGTAAAAGGACAGAGTTTTGAGTTGTTGCCGTTTGGGGGTGGCCGGAGACTATGTCCTGCAATTTACATGGGGACATCAATGGTTGAGTTTGGTCTTGCGAATATGCTGTATCATTTTGACTGGAAGCTACCACAAGGCATGTCAGTCGAAGATATCGACATGGAAGAATCTCCTGGACTCAATGTGAGCAAGAAAATTGAGCTTCTACTTGTTCCTGTGAAGTATTTAGATCATTGATCACTTGAACTAAAATAAAACTTGTTACCTTGAATATATATATTTTTTATATATCCTGAATATATAGTTAATTGTTACCTTGAATATTTTTTTTTTTATAATTGGGTCTCTCTATCATTACTTTAGTGAGTGGATTTATCACATTAAAACCAACGATTGCGTTTTAAATATGAACGACCTTTCTAGTGTGAGTGCATAAAATAAGAAATTAATAATACTTGGAGAAATCATAAAACTAAATCACTTGATTGGTTTTAATGAAAGAAAAATTGCACTTGTTTTAGTGTTTTTGTTTGGTTTCCTTTTTATTTTTTTCTGTCGAAATCATTTTCGATTGAAAGGAACGTTAAAATAACTAAGGCCATCTCCAATGCTTAGGTTCCAAGGGCATTCGTAATGCACACTTTTTTAAAAATTCTTAAATTAAAAAATAAAAAAAAAAATAAAAAGAAATATGATGTGGCATAGATTTGTGAGAGAATCGACTCTCTGCCCAGAGGCGGAAGAAGCGGTTCTGAAGGAAAAGCTCGACACGTGTCAAAAGCTGATTCGTCGGTTTTTTTCTTTAATTTTTTTTTTTTGCGAAAATCGATTTTTTTTTTCTTTCAAAAATCGTTTTTAATTGTTATTAAATGTTAAAGAACCCCTTATGGGGTTCTGCAATAATGATGCTATAAAAATGAGTTTCTCATTTTTAATTTAATAATATTTTAATATAATAATATTATTTATTTAATTTTTATTTTCTTTTTAAAAGACAAACTAATTAGAAGGTGACACGTGACTTGAGACAGTTTCAAAAACTTTATATCTCTCATCTTTTTCGATTTTTTTTTGATTTTTTTTATTATTTAGAATATGTGTTTAAAACACTCCATTAGAGGTGGTCTAACAGTCTAGGGTTTTTTTATGTTGCCTTCTCGTATTCGCCAAACATATTATGGTTCGCCAACAAAAAGAAGGTAACGATGGTTAAAACTTTATTAATAAAGTAACCATGATTAAAAAATTTAAGTATATACAATTTGAATCATTAGTGGCGTGCTAATCCAACTTAGAATGATGCATACACTAATAATACTTTATATTATTTGTAGATATGATGTCTTTGTCGGATCTGATTTTCCGTCGATTAATCTGATTACGATACATGGACAAGCCACTCTGAACATATTTTATGAGCAAAACGACAAAAAAAAAATTGGACTTAAAAACTAGTATGCGACCATCCTCCGTGGCTTAACAAGAAAAATGAACCAGATATCAAAGTCATTTCTCAAAATTTTCCGGCAGGTGGACCATTGTCTAAACCACCCAAAGCCTATTTGAAGTCGATCCAAATATTTTTGCCACTAAACATCATATCTCCATGAATTAAGGACCTGGTCCCTCCGACGACTCCCCTCACCCGTGTGACTAATTTTGGGATTCTAACTTTTGTGCGCTCTCCAATGTGACATACTTTGGGGATAACCCTTTTTTTTACTGTATAAATTTTATAGTTCACAGAGCCGGTACCAGAACTTCTAAAATTTTTAGAGTAACTTCATCATATAAATTTATGAAGGCTATGGGAAATTGGTATGATTCTGAGTTGTGTCAAAAAGTTTCCCGTATTTATGGTTTTGGAACATATTATATTCAATTAATGGAAAATTAGCATTTAAGAGAGGACAGGTGACATTTTAGGATTGGTTGCATGTGTGGTTAGGGAGCTAATTAATCTAGGGGACAAACCTGCTAAGCTATTACTATTAGTGTGATGTGTTCTTGTGCATGAAGTTGTTTTGACAACTAAGTTACTTGTGTGTCAACACCAAGGTTTTGAACAAAACCATGCACTTTGCCAATTTTTGACTAACTTCTTAAACGTTTTCAACTTCATTTCATTTAAAAGTGAAAGTAAGTCCGAAATATCATCGGAGAACAGAGCAATGCTCACAAATGTTTATATATTAAACCAAAAGATTCCTTCATTATCATTCAAGAAAACCACAAGATATACAAAAATGGCTCATATTTGGTTTATGTCACTTCTCTTTCTCACATGTCTTCTTCTTGCCACCTTCAGACGAAAGAAGCAGCAACGAGGACCACCATTTCCTCCTGGTTTACCGATCATCGGAAACTTACACCAGCTCGGAGAATTACCACATCAATCTCTATGGAGACTCTCCAAAAAGTACGGTCCTGTGATGTTTCTGAAGCTTGGAAGAGTCCCAACGGTCGTAGTTTCTTCCTCTGAAACAGCAAAACAAGCTCTGAAAATCAATGACCTCCATTGTTGTAGTCGTCCAAGCTTAGTAGGTACCGTAACTCTCACCCAAGATATACTTAAGTTCTGTTTTACTTTATCTCTCATGATTGTTGATCATTTCTCAGGGCCAAGAGAGCTCTCCTACAATTATCTGGACATTGCTTTCGCTCCCTTTGATAATTATTGGAAAGAACTAAAGAGGATGTGTGTGCAAGAGCTCTTCAGTGCTAAACGAGTTCACTCGATTCAACCCATTAAGGACGAGGAAGTCAAGAAACTGATTGATTCAGTCTTGGAATCAGCTGCTCAGAAAACACCGGTTAACTTGAGCGAGAAGTTTCTGGCTTTAACTGTAGGCGTGATATGCAAGGCAGCTTTTGGTGTGAGTTTCCAAGCAACTGTGCTCAACAATGACAGATTCGACAAGTTAATCGGCGAGGCATTCTTGTTTTTGGGGAGCTTCTCTGCCTCAGATTTTTTCCCAGATGGCGGGTGGATCATCGACTGGCTCACGGGTTTACAAGGGCGGAGAGAGAGAAGTGTGAGAGATCTTGATGCGTTCTATGAACAAATGTTTGATTTGCGTAAACAGGGAAACAAAGAAGGAGATGAAGATTTTTTGGATTTGCTCTTGAGGTTGGAGAGAGAAG
Source organism: Alliaria petiolata (assembly GCA_020283515.1). Lineage (NCBI taxonomy): Eukaryota > Viridiplantae > Streptophyta > Magnoliopsida > Brassicales > Brassicaceae > Alliaria > Alliaria petiolata. The sequence continues at coordinate 176,743,879 of JAHZTW010000001.1, forward strand.
AAACTGTTCTTGGAAATGGCAAGCTCACAAGAAACCATATCAAAGCAATCTTAATGGTGACTACAAATACAAAGAATTGCAATCATATACTGAAACATCAATACATGAATATTATAACATTTATCTAATTATGATCTTATGACAGAATGTTCTTATTGGGGCCATCGGTACTTCTGCAATAACAATGACATGGGCAATGACAGAACTTATGAGAAACCCGCGAGCAATGAAGAAAGTGCAATCCGAAATCAGAAATCAGATTGGGAACAAGTCAATGATCTCCTTGGATGATATAGAGCAGCTCCATTACTTGAAAATGGTGGTCAAAGAAACATGGAGGCTACACCCTCCAGCACCTCTTCTGGTTCCAAGAGAAGTAATGTCTGAATTTGAGATCAATGGCTACAAGATTCAACCCAAGACACGGCTTTATGTGAATGTTTATGCTGTCGGACGTGATCCCGACATCTGGAAAGATCCAGAGATGTTTCTCCCCGAAAGGTTTGTTGATAACAGCATTGATGTAAAGGGACAGAACTTTGAGCTGTTACCGTTTGGGGGTGGCCGGAGACTATGTCCTGCAATATACATGGGGACATCAATGGTGGAGTTTGGTCTTGCGAATATGTTGTATCATTTTGATTGGACACTACCACAAGGCATGTCGGTCCAAGATATCGACATGGAAGAATCTCCTGGACTCAATGTGAGCAAGAAAAACGAGCTTCTACTTGTTCCTGTGAAGTATTTAGATCATTGATCACTTAAAACTTACACCAGATCGGAGAGTTACCGCATCAGTGTCTATGGAGACTTTCAAAGAAGTATGGTCCTGTGATGCTTTTGCAGCTTGGAAAAGTCCCCACACTCATAATTTCTTCCTCTGAAACAGCAAGACAAGCTCTGAAAATCCATGACCTCCATTGTTGTAGTCGCCCGAGCTTAGCAGGTACTAAAGTTTTGCATTAATATCTTGAATCTTGATTTAACAAAACCCACGAATCTTGAATCTTGAATCTTGAATCTTGAATCTTGATTTCAACAAACCCCCTGAATCTTGATCATTCCTTAGGGTCAAGAGAGCTCTCTTACAACTTTGTGGACATTGCTTTCTCTCCTTATGATGATTACTGGAAAGAAGTAAGGAAGCTCGCTGTTCAGGAACTATTCAGTACGAAACAAGTGCACTCGATTCAGCCTGTAAAGGAAGAGGAGGTCAAGAAGCTGATCGATTCAATCACTCGATCAGCTTCTCTGAGAACTCCGGTCAACTTGAACAAGACGTTTCTTGCTTTGACTGTAAGCGTGATATGCAGGGCGGCATTTAGTGTGAGTTTTGAGGGAACTGTGCTCAACAGCGACAGTTTCAACAAGTTAGTCCGCGAGGCACTCGAGATGTTGGGAAGCTTTTCTGCCTCGGATTTTATCCCTCATGTCGGATGGATCATCGACTGGTTCACGGGTTTGCAAGGGCGGAGAGTGAAGAGCATGAGAGATCTTGATGCGTTCTATGAACAAATGATTGATCTGCATAAACAGGAAAAGAGTCAAGGGAGTGAAGATTTCGTGGATCTGCTATTGAGATTGGAGAAAGAAGGAGTTCTTCTTGGAAATAACAAGCTCACAAGAAACCATATCAAAGCAATCCTAATGGTAATTTACAAAAGATTTGGCAATCCTTGTAATAAATAACACATGAGAGATCCTGACATGTTTTTATGATCTTGTCACAGAACGTACTTCTGGCGGGAATCGATACTTCTGCAATAACCATGACATGGGCAATGACGGAACTCGCGAGGAACCCGCGAGTGATGAAGAAAGTTCAATCCGAAATCAGAAACCATATGGGGAACAGATCAGTGATCAGCTTAGATGACGCAGAACAGTTCCATTACCTGAAAATGGTTGTCAAAGAAACATGGAGGCTACATCCTACAACACCCATTCTACTCCCAAGAGAAGTAATGTCTGAGTTTGAGATCAACGGCTACACGATACAGCCCAAGACACGGCTTCATGTGAATGTCTGGGCTATCGGGCGTGATCCGGATACCTGGAAAGACCCAGAAGTGTTTCTCCCGGAGAGGTTTATCGATAGTGACATTGATGCGAAAGGACAGAACTTTGAGCTGTTACCGTTTGGGGGTGGCCGGAGAATCTGTCCTGCAATTTACATGGGGACATCAATGGTGGAGTTTGGTCTGGCGAATCTGTTGTTTCAGTTTGACTGGGAGTTACCAGAAGGAATGTCGGTCGGGGATATCGACATAGAAGAAGCTCCGGGGCTCACTGTCAACAAGAAAAACGAGCTTCTACTTGTGCCTGTGAAACATTTAGATCATTGATCCCTTAAAACTAAGTTCATCATGAGATTACGGAATAAAATATAGCATCTGATGTTACTCTGTTTCTTTAATTAGCCCAATAAGTGTTCGATGAAATGTCTGTGAGAAAATTTCCATTTATGCAATTTGCTTTTGGTTAAGAAGAAAACTTTGATTTGTGTTAGATTCAGAACAAGAGATATATCTCTCTAAGACCACCTCCAACGGTGAGATAGGATACAAGGTATTTTATAAATAAAATATTAATAGTTTTAATATTATTTAATTAAATAATTAAATTTTAATCTATAAAAAAATTAGAACCAATTAGAAAGTGGCAAGTCATAGAAGCGTATCTCAACATTTTTTCGTTGAGTTTCTCCAATAAGAACCCGTGTATATGAAGCAGAAAGAAACTCACCTTCTTCTACCACATTAAAGAAAATATTTCTATGCTTTTTTTTCACACATAGGATTCGAACCCATAATCTCCCCCCCCCCCGATAAAGGACAACCATTTTTACCATCATGCCATGAGCACTCTTTGACAACCTTCTCTAAAAACTTTTGATATTGTCTCTATGTTTTACATATTAAATTGGAAGCATTTTTTTAATCATTTATATTTATATCAATTACAAACTTCACATGATGCCCCAAACACATAAATAAAGAAATTCCCAAAATGATAGATTGAAAAAACAATTGTTTTTTTTTAAAACATCAGGTAACATAAATGAATATTAACATATGTACAATTAACTATATATAAAACCATTAAATTTGAATTCAACTATTTAAAAATTATTATAAGTAGATGAAATTCAAATTTAATTTTAAAAATAATAAATATATAAAGCTTATATAATACATAATTTTAAATATATCATTATGTTTTTTTTGAGTAATTTAATCCTTATTTTCAAATAAATTTGGATAATTAAACTTTGTTATAAGTGAAAAATTTATGATATTAAATAAATTAAGATGTTAACTCCAACCTATAAAATTTTAAGACAAAACAAAATATTTAATGAAAAATCGAAAAGATAAAAAATTATATAGAAAAATATAGAGAAGAAGAAAAAAAAACAAAGAAGAATGGATACAAAAATATATAAAATTTTATAACACGAAAAAGACATGGATTCAATGCAAGATATGTACAAGAAATTCTAAAAAGGATAAATTAAAAAAAAAAATTATTATAATATTAAGATTTAGACAAATAAAAAGAATATGAAAATTGAAGAATAAATAAAGATTCGTAAAATAGTGTATCAAAGAGATTGCACATATCATCAAGAAAAAAGTAAAAAAATTAAATGATTAAAAAACAAGATAAAATCAATAGTCAAAATATAGATCTAAAACATAAATTAAAAAATAAAACCCGTGCGAGAGTAAAAAATTAAAATTATTAAAAAACAAGATAAAATCAATAGTTAAAATATAGATCTAAACACATATTATTTAAAACTCAAACTAAAAAATAAAATCCGCGCTCTCCTAGTAAATTAATAAAAAGGAGAAGAGAGAACTAGAAAAAAAAATAAAAAACAACTCTTATTTAAAAGTTTTTAGAACATGTTCTTATTCATATAAAACAGCTGTCATTTAGTTATTGAGTCAAATTAATATTTTAAATATATAAAATCAAAATATTATTTCCTCTGTTTCATAATAAGTGTTATTTGGAGAAAATGTATTTGCAATGTATCTGAATGTATTAAACTCAAAACATATCCAGATATATCCAGATACATTACAGATACATATTCTCCAAATGACACTCATTATGAAACGGACGGAGTAATATTTTATAGTTTAGAAACTCAATTTAAGAATCTTGCCGGTGGAGGTGGTCTAACACATCTCTCTTATGAAAATTTGGTAGACAGAATCTCTTATTTTATTGAGAAATGAATTCTATAACCAGAGAGGAGGATCTGTATTTATTTTATTGACAAGTGAAATTTGGGAGTATTTGTTTACGAGAGCATCTCCAGAGAGGAACTTTATTTTGTGGGTGGTTGGTATATTCTAGGGTGTTTTGCTTTAAGTCTTTAAATTTATCTCAAAATAATTTATAGTTTGTATTCAAGTATTTAATATTAATAATAGTTAATTATAATGATAAAATTTCATAAATAAATGTAAAACATATATTTAGAAAAAATGATTACGAACTATATACATAGTATTAAGTAATACGTACATGGCTACACATTCCAAATATGGCAATATCATTAGTTACATAAACAAAAATTAACACTTGAAATTGAAAGTATATGTTTTTAACAAAAAAAAAATATGTTTTAAACTATATTTTGGATATTTTCTGACCGAATCAATTATTTATGGGGTCAAATTGAATTTACAAAAACAATTGAATGGTCAGACGGCGATGTTTTGAAGGCAGAGAGGTATCGCTTCGATGTATCAACTACAATCTAAAGTTTCTGAAAGGATTCGTACACAAACTCTAGATTCATTTATCAGTTAAACTAAGTTTTTCATGTGATTACAAAAAAAAATACAGCATATCGATTGTATCAAATGTTCCTATTTGTTTCTTTAGTTCGACTAAATGTCCAACAAAAACTTTCCATTTCTGTAGAGGTGAAGAAATAGAAGATGAAAGCTTAATCAAACAAAAAAAAAACATAAAACACACAATCTAAAGTTTGTGTACGAATTCTTTCTGATGTAATAATGAAACAATTTATTATAAAAATATAAATTATATAAGTGTCGTTTTAGATTTTTTTTTTTTACAAATAATTGTCGTTTTTCGCATTTCAATACAGATTTATGATAAATTTTCCAATTTTATCCCTAACTTTTTATCTTATTAGTTATTTATATCAAACAAAATGATATATTTTAATAAAGGATAAAACAGAAAAACTTATAAGTGTAGTGATGAAGAGTGTAGAAGTGTGGGGTTAAAATAAATTATCTGTATCTTAAAATATCTGTTTCGAGGGGAACTGTTCTCAACAGTGACAGATTCAATAAGTTAGTCCGTGAGGCACTAGTGTAGTTCTTAATCTGTATAAAATATCTTAAAATAAATTTCCATCGCTCAAAGTCATTACAGCAACAACGAGGAAAACAACTGTCACAAGCTAGGAGCTTCCTCAACCTTTAATTGTTATTATTTTGTCAGTTTTCACTTTTCATCAACTAAGACCTCGTGCATTAATAATATCTCACCAAATCTTTAATAATTAAAATAAATAAATAAAAATACTATTTTTTTAAGTACATGAATTCTCATATGAAAAATTATGAAAATTTCTTTAAAACTTTTTACATGGGACATATGTTTTTTATGAGTGATCTAAATTTTATTTTAATAACTTAAATTCTTTATAGTTTAAAAAATTAATTAAATCATTTATATGTTACTATTTTTTTTATAAATTATAAAATATAATTATCTGTTTAACAAACTTTATTATGCATGAGTTTAAATTATATATTAATATTATATCTAATTAATAAAAGTTAAAATTAATAAAATAATATTAAAAATACTGTTTTAATTAAAACAATAATAAAAAACTAATTTTTTAATTTAAAATAATTTTTAAAAATATATATATTTAAATTAAATTACATTATAATACTAATTTTATATATTAATAACAGATTTAATGAATCTCCCAGTTATAAAGACAAAAAAATTAAGATAAAGTTTTCAAACTAAAATATATTAAAAATAATAATATTATATTGATGAAACGGCCCAATAAAGATGCTCTAAATTATCGAGGTGAGCCTTGCTCAAAGTTATATATATCTTGAAAGCATGAGTTTTTTTTTTTTTTTTTGTCATATAACGCAGAAAAAGAAAAAAATGTATATACAGATAGCCAACATTTGGCTTCTATCACCTCTCTTCCTAATCATTTTTCTGCTTCTCGCCGCTTTCAAACGCTCAAAGAGGCGGCACCAACGGAAACCACCTTCTCCTCCTGGCTTTCCGATCATCGGAAACTTACACCAGCTCGGAGAATTACCACATCAACCTCTATGGAATCTCTCAAAGAAGTATGGCCCTGTGATGCTTTTGAAGCTTGGGAAAGTCCCAACACTCATACTTTCTTCCTCTGAAACAGCAAGACAAGCTCTGAAAGTCCATGACCTCCATTGTTGTAGCCGCCCTATGTTGGCAGGTAATGTAAATATCACAAGTCACAACACATACTAAAATTCTGAAACTTATACTTCATGGAATCTTGCAACAATCACTCCTCAGGGCTTAGAGTCCTCTCTTACAACTTTGTGGACATTGCTTTCTGTCCGTTTAATGATTACTGGAAAGAAGCAAGGAAGCTCGCTGTTCAGGAACTATTCAGTACAAAAAAAGTTCACTCGATTCAACCCGTAAAGGAAGAGGAGGTCAAGAAGCTGATCGACTCAATCACTCGATCAGCTTCTCTGAAAACGCCAGTCAGTCTGAACAAGGCGTTTCTTGCTTTAACCGTAGGCGTGGTATGCAGAACAGCGTTTGGTGTGAGTTTCGAGGGAACTGTTCTCAACAGTGACAGATTCAATAAGTTAGTCCGTGAGGCACTAGAGATGTTGGGAAGCTTTTCTGCCTCGGATTTTTTTCCGTATGTCGGATGGATCATCGACTGGTTCACGGGTTTAAAAGGGCGGAGAGAGAGATGCGTGAGAGATCTTGATGCTTTCTATGAACAAATGTTGGATCTGCATAAAGCGGAAAAAGAAGAAGGGGATGAAGATTTCGTGGATCTGTTATTGAGGTTGGAGAAAGAAGAGACTGTTCTTGGAAATGACGACCTCACAAGAAACCATATCAAAGCAATCTTGATGGTAATTATAATAAATTTAAATTTCCGATAAATTAAACATACTATTAGTATAGAATTCTTTTTTGCTTTTACAAAGTTTTAACTTTTCTTATCATTGAACTCCAACAAAACTTTAATTTTAAGAGATAAGTATGTGTTACTTGTACTTCTATTCCCGTCCACTTGCAATTACTATATGACATTTTTACATGTTTCTTTTTATTTCTTCTTGTAAATAGGATATTCTTTTAGGAGGTATCGACTCTGCTGCAATTACAATGACATGGGCAATGACAGAGCTTGCTAGAAACCCTAGAGTGATGAAGAAGGTTCAATCTGAAATCAGAAACCAAATGGGTAACAAATCCATGATTAGCTTGGATGACGCAGACAAGCTAAGTTACTTGAAAATGGTGATCAAAGAAACATGGAGGCTACATCCTCCGGTACCTCTCCTGTCCCCAAGAGAAGTAGTGTCTGAGTTTGAGATCAACGGCTACACGATACAACCCAAGACACGGCTTCATGTGAATGTTTGGGCTATAGGACGTGATCCTGATACCTGGAAAGACCCAAAAGAGTTTCTTCCCGAGAGGTTTATTGATAGTGAAATTGATACAAAAGGACAGAACTTTGAGCTGTTACCGTTTGGGGGTGGCAGGAGAATCTGTCCTGCCATTTACATGGGAACAACAATGGTGGAGTGTGGTCTTGCAAATATGTTGTATAATTTTAATTGGAAGTTACCAGAAGGCATGGTGCTTGAAGATATCGACATGGAAGAATCTCCTGGACTTACAGTGAGCAAGAAAAGTGACCTTTTACTTGTTCCTGTGAAGTACTTAGATCATTGATCACTTAAACTATATATGTCCTTTCATCGATTGTACCTTAAATAGAACAAAATCTCTTTTTCCTTTGTGCGTCGTCCTATTGGTCAACGAAGAGTTTAAGAGAATTTACAATTGTAATCATTTGTTTATGTTTTAGCAATTTAGTTTTACAATACGAATCTCCTATATATAGGTCGTTTGGCTATACATAAAGAAGAAAACGATGTCGGTATCTAAAAATCCAACAAAGTCTCATTCGTTAAATTATGTATTTTGCTTATTTATTTAATTTTATCAGAAGGAGCTAAGTGAAATGAAATCAGGGAAATGTTTTAGTCCAATGCAAGACGATATAATATGTGATGTATTATGTTGTTATTATGTCGTCTTGTGTGATCAATGTGAATTGTGAACCATGAGCCCGAGATATTTTTAAAGGCCATTGAGAAAAACAAAACAAAACAAAATAGGGCATATATAGAGATATGCTGTTGACAAAAATAAAGATTACTAAAGATTTTTGAATCCTGTGATAACTCAGTTCCATTAATTCATTATAACATTATTTCTGATGTCCACATCCTATGGAATTCCATGGCTCCAAATTCACTATTACGGTATACGTTTATTGTAGTAACGTTAGAAATCGAGCTTAGCTTGGCTCTCTTTTCTCGTCATCAATAACTTGTGTTTTCTTTTTTTTTTTGCCAAACTGCCTCGCCTAGCAATGAAATTCTTGAATGTGTGTCATCTTTTTAGTTAATCCTTTTTTATTAACTTTTATAATCAATTAGTATACGAATCTCGGATTGGTACCAACGGTTACATATAGGGATTAAATATATAATCCACATTTTTTACAAATGTGTAGTCAATAGAGAAACCAAAATTTGTTTCGACTAACGTGGTGAATCATAGAACTAAATCATTCCATTGTGGTTGTTTTTTTTCAACAACGTTTTTGTTTTCATAATTAAGAATATCCAAAGCTTAGAGCTTTGAATGATGTTAAGTGTCGTGTTGGGTAAACACATTATCTAAAAATGGAATTACTTGAATTTACAATTAATCAGCAAGTAGCCTGTAGCCATAGCCATAATTTATATCAACGATAATGCTATTCTAAAAATTGTCATTGTATACTTTTAAAAACTGTTGATTGTGATTTTTAAAATTGTTGATTGTGTAATGGTTTTTCAAATAAGAATTTTTCGTTTGTAGGAATTTTTATGAATTAAAAAAAAAGGAATCTTAGCTCGGTTGAGTTTGTTGTCATCAATCACATATTTAGGTTGCTTCCAACTTTAAATTCCACCTCTAAATAGCCATAACTAGCATAAGTGTCTTACATATATTCATTTCTATAAGGGATTGAGTGAAATTGATTGCTTAAACGTCTGTATATAAGCATCACCGCATAAGCTTTGCTTCATCAGTCAGCCATCAATCAGAAAACAAATGGCTAACTTTTGGCTTCTCTCACTTCTCTTCCTCATTTGTCTTCTCCTCACCGCTTTCAAACACAAGAAGCGGCGGCAACAACATCAACGGAAACCACCGTCTCCTCCGGGTATTCCTATCATCGGAAACTTACACCAGCTCGGAGAATTGCCACATCAGCCTCTATGGAGACTCTCAAAGAAGTATGGTCCTGTGATGCTTTTGAAGCTTGGAAGAGTCTCAACGCTCATAGTTTCTTCCTCTGAAACAGCAAGACAAGTTCTGAGAGTCCATGACCTCCATTGTTGTAGCCGTCCAAGCTTGGCAGGTACTAAAGTTTTTCATTTTTATTTCTATGTTCACATGATTGAACAAAACCCATGAATCTTGAATATTCCTTAGGGTCAAGAGAGCTCTCTTACAACTTTGTGGACATTGCTTTCTCTCCTTTTGATGATTACTGGAAAGAAGTAAGGAAGCTCGCTGTTCAGGAACTATTCAGTACCAAACAAGTCAACTCGATTCAACCCATCAAGGACGAGGAAGTCAAGAAACTGATCGATTCAATGGCCGAATCAGCCTCTCGGAAAACTCATGTTAACTTGAACGAGAAGTTTCTTGCTTTAACTGTTAGCGTGGTATGCAGGGCAGCATTTGGTGTGAGTTTCCATGGAACTGTGCTCAACAATGACAGATTCAACAAGTTAGTCCGTGAGGCTCTCGAAATTTTGGGGAGCTACTCTGCCTCAGATTTTATTCCTTATGTCGGATGGATCATCGATTGGTTCACGGGTTTACAAGAACGGAGAGAGCGAAGCGTGAGAGATCTAGATACCTTCTACGAACAAATGATTGATCTGCATAGACAAGAAAAGAAAGAAGGGATTCAAGATTTCGTGGATGTGCTCTTGAGGTTGGAGAAAGAAGAAGCTGTTCTTGGAAAGGAAAAGCTCACAAGAAACCATATCAAAGCAATCTTGATGGTAACTGATCCAAATTGCAAGAAGTACTCAAACAATACCTGAGATTATTTCTGACATGTTTGTTTCTTCTTGTAACAGAACGTTCTTCTAGCCGGAATCGATACTACTGCGATAACCATGACATGGGCAATGGCAGAGCTCGCGAGGCACCCGCGAGTGATGAGGAAAGCTCAGTCCGAAATCAGAAACAAATTCATGAACAGAGAACTAATCACCTTCGAAGAAACAGATCACCTTGACTACCTGAAAATGGTGATCAAGGAAACATGGAGGCTACATCCTCCAACACCTCTTCTGCTCCCAAGAGAAGTAATGTCCGAATTCGAGATCAACGGCTACAGGATACAACCCAAGACACGGCTTCATGTGAATGTCTGGGCTATCGGGCGTGATCCAGATACCTGGAAAGACCCAGAGGAGTTTCTTCCAGAGAGGTTTATGGATAATAACATTGATCCAAAAGGACAGAGCTTTGAGCTGTTACCGTTTGGTGGTGGCCGGAGAATCTGTCCCGGAATGTACATGGGGACATCGATGGTGGAGTTTGGTCTGGCGAATCTGTTGTATCGTTTTGACTGGAAGTTGCCAAAAGGCATGACAGTGGAAGACATCGACATGGAAGAAGCTCCGGGACTCACCGTGAACAAGAAAAACGAGCTTCTACTTGCTCCTATAAAGTATTTAGATCATTGAATCAGTTAAAACAAGTTCTTGATGAGATTTTAAAAAATCAATTGAAGTATCGATTATACCTAAACAGAACGAAATCGAAATCTCTTGGTTCCTTTTGTTCTTTCGTTAGTCAACCAAGTGTTCGACGAAATGTCTAGCAGAAACTTTCACTTTCAACTTGTTCTTGTCAAGTGTATAGATCATTGATCGCTTAAACTAAGTTTTTCATGAGATTGAAAAGCAAAGTTTAGCATCGAATGTACCTTAAAAAGAACGAAGTCTCTTGTTCCTTTGTTCCTCTGCTTTTTAGGCAACCAACTGTTCGACAGAAACTTTCCATCTGTTTAACGACCGTTTCGTCGAACTAATGGAACCCTAACAATGTCCCAGAGACCTTTCATTTACTTTTTCCTCGTGGCACTCGAAGCAGGAAGCTTGCTCCGCGCGTTGAATTTACTCGCGTCCGCACCTTTCGTGTACCTCACGTTTCTCTTCGTCTCCGAAACTCTCGCCATCAAAGTCCTCATCTTTATCACATTCGCTGGCCTTGAAATCCGCCACGTTGGCCTCGTGGCCCGCCACGTCCTCACAAGATTCTACGTGGAAGACTTGAGGCTCGACACGTGGCTTGTTTTCAACGCGCTCGGGAAACGGTACATCGTGACGGCAAGTCCTCGGGTCATGGTCGAGCCGTTCGTCATGACCTTTCTTGGCGCTGATAAAGTCATTGGTACGGAGCTCGAGGTCACTATACCGGGACGGTTAACCGGGTTCGCTACTAAACCTGGTATCCTCTTGGGTCAAGACAAACGCGACGCCGTTTTGAGGGAGTTCGGTGGTGGTGGGGTTGGGTTACCCGATTTGGGGCTGGGCGATAACAAGACTGATCTCGGTTTCATGTCTCTCTGCAAGGTTAATTTTCATCATTTTATTTGATCTCCTTATTTTACTTTAAAATATATTAAAATACCAACAACAACAAAAAAATAGTTCAAAATATTTCATAATTGTGAAAATTTTAAAAAAATTCAAATATATTTTCAAAGTTTAGTAAACGTTGGTCATTTAATAATGAACTTAAATCCCCACCACCACCAAACTCCAAGTTAAAATCAATTCTCTGTTTTCAAAGTTCAGGTACTATATATATTTAGTTAGTAAAATGTGATTGCAGGAGGCTTACATGGTGTAGCGTACCAAATATCACAGGGTTTCTCTGTTCCTTATCTTGCTATGCAACAAAAATGTTAATTTGTAATAAGTAATTCCATTGTATTCACACAAAAAAACTCATTCTAATAAAGTTATCCGATTACTGTTCATTTCTTTTCGATATTTTAATCTGTTTCTGGTCCAGCCGTTAGTTTACTTGGCAACGAAATGGGTAACGAGTCAATTGGAGTTTAAGTCATCATAGAAAAAAAAGCTGTGACAGCGCTAAACTCATTATCGTTATAGTTTCTTATTTTAGGACTCCTATCGGCGCCATGATTCATTCATCGACAAGTCATTCCTATGCAATATTTCTAAAGTTTACACATATTTTGATAGAGGTGTATAAACCTCCTTAAAAAGAGTTTATAAACCTCACTCGCAGTCTTGATCCCAAGGCTTATCCTCACAGTCACAGCAACGTTAATAGTAAATACATATTAATATATATTATATTTAACCGACTTGTGTTGTCGAAATAAATGATATATAGTATTGTTTTGTCTTATACTTCTAACTTTGTATATATCCAAATTCCAAACCGAACTGCGTTTTCCGTATTCCAAAACGTGAGAACGGTGTTGTTTTGTCTTGATACTTTGTTTCTTTATCTCCCAGAAAAAGAAAAAAAAAAAACAGAGCACAAAACAGAGGAAAACGTAAACAATGGTGATTCTTCTCTCTTTCCTCTTGCTTCTATTCCTTTCCGTTCTCTTGTCGTTAATTTATACCAAGAAGATCATAGACTCGAAACAGAACCTTCCTCCAAGTCCACCAAAGGGGCCGTTCATCGGAAACCTACACCAGCTCCGAGGACTGATTCACAGAGGTCTTCATGATCTCTCCAAGAAACACGGTCCCGTGATGCTTCTTCGCCTAGGGTTTTTACCAGCTGTCGTAATCTCATCGAGTGAAGCAGCTGAAGAAGTTCTTAAAACCCATGACCTAGAGTGTTGTACACGGCCCAAGGCTCTCGGAATGCAGACTTTTTCGCGTAATGGTAAAAACATTGGTTTTGCGTCATACGGTGAGGACTGGAGAGAGCTGCGCAAGCTTGCCGTTCTAAAGTTCTTCAACACGAAAAAGGTACGATCTTTTAGGTATATTAGAGAGGAAGAAAATGACTTGATGATAAAGAAACTGACAGAATCAGCTTTGAAGCAATCTCCAGTGGATTTGGGCAAAACCCTTCTCTCTCTAACTGCCAGTATCATATTCAGATCTGCCTTTGGACAAAATTACTTCGAGATCAAGAAAATCAATAAGGAAAAGATCGAAGAACTGATGTTTGAAGCTCTAGCAAATATGTCTTTCAAATTCACTGATATTTTCCCTGTTGCTAGTATTGGATGGTTTATAGACTTTGTGTTAGGACAACATAAGAGACTTCATAACGTTTTCGTCGAGGTTGATACTTTTGTGAAGAAAGTGTCTCATTATCACTTGAAGAGTAAGCATGGAGTCACAACTCAAGATCGTCCTGATATTGTCGATGTGATGTTGGATATGATACATAAACAAGAACAAGATAATTCATTCAAGCTCACAATTGATCATCTCCATGGAGTCATCTCAGTAAGTAAAGAATCTTTAGTTCATGTTTCTTGAATCTAAAACCTGACCTGAACATCTTTATTGACCAGGATATATTTCTGGCTGGAGTAGACACAAGTGCAATCATCATGATTTGGGCGATGGCAGAGCTCATTAGAAACCCGAGAGTGATGAAGAAAGCTCAGGAGGAGATTCGAGCAAGTATAAAAATCAAACCAAAAGAGAGAATCACGGAAGAAGATCTCGATAAGCTTCAATATTTGAAGCTTGTAGTGAAAGAAACCTTAAGACTACACCCAGCTGCTCCTTTGTTACTCCCAAGAGAGACAATGAGTCCAATTAAGATTCAAGGCTACGATATTCCCCCGAAAACCCTTCTGTTGGTTAACGCTTGGTCAATAGGACGGGATCCTAAACACTGGAAAAATCCAGAAGAGTTTATCCTAGAGAGGTTTATGGATGGTCTTGTGGACTACAAAGGACAGAGCTTTGAGATGTTACCTTTTGGTTCTGGTCGAAGGATGTGTCCAGGGATGGCTTTTGGGATTGCGACGGTTGAATTGGGACTCTTGAACTTGCTTTACTACTTTGATTGGAGAATGGCTGAAGAAAAAGATATGGATATGGAAGAAGCTGGTGATGTTCTTGTTGTTAAGAAAGTTCCTCTTGAGCTTCTTCCTATTCTTCGCCAGTAATGGGGTCACATAATCTTGAGTAACAAGAAGTTGTGCTGTGTAATAGATCAGACTTGAGACTAGATGATGTTGTTGTTTTTTTAAGAGTTTTAATTAATGTTGTCATTTTGCTAAAAAATGGTTTGATGCACCGGTTTGAAACTCGATGTTGAATCTACTTACTACTTTCAACACCCAAATGTGTTTCATCGATAATAAGTATTCAGATATTATTTGTTTTTGAAATCGTTTTTGTAGTTAGATGTTGATTGTTGCATTTCGATTCCCCCCGCTTGGAAGGAAACAAAGTTCTCGAACGGAGAGATGTATTGGCTAATTTGTCTTCAGGCCAAAATTTCAAGTATTAACCATAATATATCAGAATAAGGATGCACATTCCGTCGGAATATTTTTATGGTTGAATAGGATTAGAACTGCTCGAGTTTTGAAGTTTTGATTGGTCTAGGTTCAGAATCTTCAGATAATTATTAATTTTTGACTAAAATGGTTCAGATATTTTACACGAGTTTTTAAGAGAATGTTTCTTAACCTCTCAAAGCTTATCTTCACAAATAGTAAACGACATGTTAACTTCAAAGACATCTCTCACTTATGTTGCCATAGTCAAGACGCCTTTGGCTTTAAGTATGTTTGTTTGTTTTATTGTCTTTGTTTGTTTTCTTCTTTCTAGTTTCTTAATTATTATTGCTTTGTTTTTGTACTTTACATTTTTACATTAATTTTTTTTCAATATAATGTTCTTTTATATAACTTTTTACACCTGTCAAAGCGTATTATTATGATAATTACACGTATTTACGAGAATCTTTAAACCTCACTCTCTGGGTTTTTTTTTTCCACTCACTCTCTGAGTTTCATACCAAGCTTATCCTCGGACGAGTGAATAAAACGACATGTAAGATGTAACTTTGTATCTAAACCAACCAGTGTTTCCGTATATAACAACGCTTTCACATTATTATTCTATCAAACTTGCAAAGAACTTGCTGTTGCGTCTTAAAACTCTGTTTCTCTATCTCCGGAAAAACAGAGCACACAATAGACGAACGAAAACAATGGCGATTCCTCTGTTTTTCCTCTTGCTTCTCTTCACTTTAATTTTCTTGAAGAAGATAAAAAACTCAAAAAAAAATCTTCCCCCGAGCCCACCAAAGCTCCCGTTAATCGGAAACGTACACCAGCTCCAAGGATTGCGTCACCGATGTCTTCACGATCTCTCCAAGAAACACGGACCCGTGATGCTTCTCCGTCTAGGGTGTATCCCAATGGTCGTTATCTCATCGAGTGAAGCAGCTGAAGAAGCTCTTAAAACACGTGACCTGGAGTGTTGTACACGGCCCAACACTGTCGCCTCAAGGCTTTTCTCGCGGAACGGTAAAGACATCGGCTTTGCGGTATACGGTGAGGAATGGAGAGAGCTGCGTAAGCTTGCGGTTCGCGAGTTTTTCAGCGTGAAAAAGGTTCGATCTTTCCGGCATGTTAGAGAGGAAGAGAATGACTTGATGGTCAAGAAACTGAGAGAATCGGCTTTGAAGAAATCTCCGGTGGATTTGAGCAAAACCCTTTTTTGCTTAACTGCAAGTATCGTATTTAGAACCGCCTTTGGACAGAGTTTCTTTCAGAACAAGCATATCAACGAGGAGAAGATCGAACAACTGATGTTTGAAGCTCAGAGAAATATGACTTTAAAATTCTCTGATCTCTTCCCCATTGCTGGTCTTGGACGGTTTATGGACTTTGTGTCAGGACAACATAAGAGACTTCATAGCGTTTTCTCCGAGGTTGATACTTTTCTAAATCATATAATTGATGATCATCAATCGAAGAATTCAACTCAAGATCGTCCAGATATCGTTGACTCGCTCTTAGATATGATACATAAACAAGAAAAAAATCAATCTTTCAAGCTCACCATTGATCATCTCAAAGGAGTAAGCCAAGTAAGGAAGAGAATCTCTTTACTTCATGATTCTATAATACAACCTATATATCCTTAATTACTAATCTAATGTTTATTGTTGACCTAGGATATATATCTCGCTGGAGTAGACACAAGCGCCATCACCATGATTTGGGCGATGGCAGAACTTGTTAGGAACCCTAGAGTGATGAAAAAGGTCCAAGACGAGATCCAAACTTGCATAGGAATAAAAGAAAAGGAGAGAATCGTGGAAGAAGATCTTGATAAGCTTCAATACTTGAAGCTTGTGGTGAAAGAAACCTTAAGACTACATCCAGCAGCTCCTCTGTTACTCCCAAGAGAAACAATGAGCCAAATCAAGATTCAAGGCTACGACATTCCGCCAAAAACCCTTCTAATGGTTAACGCTTGGTCGATAGGACGGGATCCTAAACACTGGAAAGATCCAGAAGAGTTTATCCCGGAGAGGTTTATCGATTGTCTTGTGGATTACAAAGGAATTAGCTTTGAGATGTTACCATTTGGTTCTGGACGGAGGATGTGCCCAGGAGTGGCTTCAGGGATTGCGACCGTTGAATTGGGACTCTTGAATTTGCTTTACTACTTCGATTGGAGATTGCCAGAGGAGAAGAAAGATATGGACATGGAAGAAGCTGGTGATGTTACTGTTGTTAAGAAAGTTCCTCTTGAGCTTCTTCCTATTCTTCGCATGTGATGAAGTTGAAGTCGCAGAGTCTTGAGACTAAAGTTATGTTGTTTATTGTTGGGAAATTAATGTTGTTATTTTGCTTTAAAAATTGGTTTGATGCACCGCTTTGTATAAGATATTATTTGTTTCTTAGAATGTATTAGTACTTTGATGTTGCATTTGGATTCAGTTTTGTTATCTTTTGAGATTTTGTACAACGAAATGGATGTATTCTGTCTAGATATCGTTGTGTTAATTATAAGTGATCAAATTAAATTTTATAACCAAGAATTCATAATTTAATAAAATGATCAGATAGGTTTTGGTAAAATAACTTGGTTTTGATTGGTTGATTTTGGTAAAATGATCGTAGTTAAGTTTTGAACAATTGATTTAAGAGCACTGTTTTATGTTTACTTGGTTGAAAGGGTTTAGCCTAAGTTTTGATTGGCTAAGGTTCAGATATTTTACATGAGTTATGAAGATAATGTTTCTTAACCTCTCAAAGCTTATCTTCAAAAACAGTAAACGACATGTTAAATCTATGTTGACATGGTCAAGACGTCTTTAACCATGTTTGTTTTATTGTCTTAATACTCTGTTTTTTTTCTGATCACCAAAAACAGAACACGGAAGAGAGAAAAACGAAAACAATGTCGATTGTTCTGTATTTCTTCTGGTTCCTGCTTCTCCCAGCTCTTTCCTCATTAGTATTCGTAAAGAAAATAAAAGGCCGGAAACAAAATCTTCCTCCGAGTCCATTAAAGCTTCCGATCATCGGAAACCTACACCAGCTTAGAGGACTGCTTCACAGATGTCTTCACAATCTCTCCAAGAAACACGGACCCGTGATGCTTCTCCGTCTAGGGTTTGTCGAAATGGTTGTGATCTCATCCAGAGAAGCAGCTGAAGAAGCACTTAAAACACATGACCTTGAGTGTTGTACCAGACCTAAGACTAACGCATCATCAAAATTCTTGCGTGACGGTAAAGACATTGCCTTTGCGCCATATGGTGAGGGTTGGAGAGAGTTGCGCAAGCTTTCTTTTCTCGATTTTTTCAGCACGAAAAAAGTTCGTTCTTTCATGTACATTAGAGAGGAAGAGAATGATTTGATGGTCAAGAAACTGATGGAATCGGCTCAGAAGAAGTCTCCAGTAGATTTGAGCCAAACACTCTTCTGCTTAGTCGGGAGTATCATATTCAGATCTGCCAATTTGAACAGCGTTTCTACGAGAGCAAGCATGTCGATAAGGACAAGATGGAAGAACTCATGTTTGAGGTCCAGAAATTTGTGTCTGTAAGTAGCTCTGACCTTTTCCCTGCTGGTTTGGGATGGTTTATGGACTTTGTGTCAGGTCGACATAGGAGGCTTCACGAAGTTTTCGTCAAGGTTGATACTTTGCTGAATCATATCATTGATGACCATTTGAAGAACCCTGAAGACAAAACAAATAAAGATCGCCCTGATATCGTCGACTCGATCTTAGATACTATTCATAAACAAGAACAAGATGAATCTTTCAAGCTCACAATTGATCATCTCAAAGGAATCATCCAAGTAAGCATAGAATCTTCTAGCTGATCATTTTTTTGGTCAAAAGTCATGGGCTTCTATCAAGAAAATATATCTTATATAATCTTACAATAGGTTTTCTTTTACTTTTATCGATGTGAGATTCATTAACACTTACTCGAATTTCTGACTCTGATAGGTGTTAAAATTTATGGATAAAATCAATTGAAAATGAATGGAATTATTCATATAACTCCTGGTTAAATTTTTCTATTTTTTATTGGTGTAAAATTCGTAATATACCTTGATGAGTGCAAATATGTCCTTAACCATCTTGTGTCTTTGTTGAACTAGGATATATATCTTGCTGGAGTAGACACAAGTGCCATCACCATGATTTGGGCGATGGCCGAACTTGTTAGAAACCCGAGGGTAATGAAGAAAGCTCAAGAAGAGATCCGAACATGCATTGGAATCAAACAAAATGAGAGAATCGAGGAAGAAGATGTCGACAAGCTTCAATACCTAAAGCTTGTGATCAAAGAAACCTTAAGACTACACCCACCAGCTCCTCTTTTGCTTCCAAGAGAAACAATGGCTGATATCAAGATCCAAGGCTATGACATCCCCCAAAAAACTCTTCTTTTGGTTAATGCATGGTCGATAGGACGAAACCCTAAATTCTGGAAAAACCCTGAGGAGTTTAACCCCGAGAGGTTTATCGATTGTCCAGTAGACTACAAAGGGTCTAGCTTTGAGACCGTTGAATTGGGACTCTTGAACTTGCTTTACTTTTTTGATTGGAGATTGCCTGAAGAGAATGAAGAAGCTGGTGATACCACCATTGTTAAGAAATTTCCTCTTCAGCTTCTTCCAATTCTTCATCATTAAGTGATGGTCCCAACTTAAAAGGAACAGAAAAGAGCATAGTATATGTTTCTATTTTTTTCCCTCCATATATCTATCGTATACTTCTATTTAATGATTATCTGATGTATAATCTTGATGAATGATCTTTGCATCTTGTTGATGAAAAAGAGAGTTTAATTTTCTAATATTCCAACTTCGATGCTTTCAACGAATTATTAGATTATTACTAATAGTTGGTGTTTTTTGTAAGTGAATTAAAATATGTGGTGGATATACTTATTAAGTAGTAATAATGATTGTACATAAACTACTAGAAAAGTAACACATTTTTCAAAGATTCTATCTATACTATAAAATAGTATAAATCTGGATATCCAGAACCCGATTTGATCCAAACAAGTTTACATTTAGGCTTGTTCGTTTTTTCGGTGCATCTAGATGCAAATGCTCAAATGTTGTTCGTTTAAATATTTTAAAATCTGTATCTGGATGCTACATCTAAATACAAAATTTAAAAAATCTAAAAAATCTAGATTTTAAGATACTAAAAAATAGATTTTGGATGCTAATTTTATATTTTTTTTAAAAAAAAACTAAAATATTCTTATAATAGAAACCTAAATAAATTATGTTTTTTATTTTTATTACATACTAATATTTTATATTTATTATTAAAATATTGTCATTTTGTAACATTGTAGTTTCCCATCAAAACTTGAAAATCGCGTTTTTTCGTCAAAACTGCAAAATAGCAATTTTTTGTCAAATTTGAAAATAGTGGTTTTCCACAAAACCGCAAAATCACGTTTTTCGCACAAAACTGTAAAATTGTGATTTTTTGCCAAAACAGTAAAATCGTGTTTTCCGCCAAAACCGTAAATTAACATTTTCCCGCCAAAACTTAAAAATTATGTTTTTCCGCCAACACTGCAAAATCACGTTTTTCCACCAAAACTGCAAAATCACGTTTTTTCGCCAAAACCGTAAAATCGTGTTTTCGACCAAAACCACAAAATCACGTTTTTCTGCAAAACCATAAAATTGCGTTAAAACATAAAATTACGTTTTCCGCTAAAATTACAAAATTACGTTTTTCTTCCAAAACTCCAAATCACGTTTTTCGCCAAAACCGCAAAATCACGTTTTCTCGCAATTGCATTTTCCGCCAAAATCACGAAATTACGTTTTTCCGCAAAATCATAAAATTATATTTTCCACCAAAGCTGCAAAATTACGTTTTTTCACGAAAACCGTAAAATCGCGTTTTTATGCAAAACCATAAAATTGTGTTTTTCGCCAAAATCGCAAAATCACGTTTTTAAGAATACTCGTGTTTTAGTGCCAAAACCGCAAAATAACATTTTTCCGCAAAAAACGTTGAATTATTCTACATAATTTTATGGTTTTGCGAGAAAATGTGATTTTACGGTTTTGGCAAAAAACGTGATTTTCCCAGTTTTGGCGGAAAAACGTAATTTTACAGTTTTAGCGAGAAAATGTAAATTTGCGGTTTTGACGGAAAAATACGATTTTATGGTTTTGTCAAAAAACACGATTTTACGGTTTTGAGCGGAAAATGTTATTTTGCAGTTTTATGGAAAAACAAGTCAACAGTTGTATAATAACTAAACAGTTGTAAAATAAACCAAACGTTGTAAAATAAGTCAACAATTGTAAAATAAGTCAAAAATTGTAAAGTAAGTCAACATGTGTGAAATAAGTCAATAGTTATGTAGAATAAGTCAACGGTTGTATAAAATAAGTCAACAGTTGTAAAATAAATCAATGATTGTAAAATAAGTTAACAATTGTAAAATAAGTCAACGCTTATGTAAAATAAGTAAACATGTGTTAAATAAAACAATAGTTATGTAGAATAAGTCAACGGTTGTGTAAAATTAGTCAAGAGTTACAATAAGTTGAAACTTGTAAAATTAGTGAATAGTTGTAAAATAAGTCAACATGTGTAAAATAAGTCCAAAATTGTAAATAAGTCGATAGTTGTAAATTAGGTCAACATATGTAAAATAAGTCAACAGTTATGTAGAATAAGTCAACGGTTTTGTAAAATAAGTCAACAGTTATAAAATAAGTTTATATTTATAAAATAAGTCAATAGTTGTAAAATAAGTCAACAGCTGTCAAATAAGTTTATATTTGTAAAATAAATCAATATTTGTGTAATAAGTCAACAGTTGTAAAATAAAGTATTGTTCGTTTTTGTATACTGATGTTATATCTCAATGCAAATGCTCAAATATTCGTTTAAACATTTTATAATCTGTATTTGGATGGTCCATCTCAATGCAAAATCTAAAAAATCTGGATTATTGAAATGCTAGAAAAAGTAGAGTTTGTATGCAAATTTTGCATTTCAAAAATAAAAAGACTAAAATACCCTTATAATATAAACATAAGTTATGTTTATTTTCTATTACATACTGATATATTATATTATTATTAAAATATTATTTTTTGTAAAATTGTAATTTTCCAACAAAACTAGAAAATCGCATTTTCCCGTCAAAATTGTAAAGTGATATGCTCTCAAATTTACCCTAGAGCTACTCTCTCAAATTAAGAGATCACTGTAGTATTTAGGGATCGAATCCACAGGGAATGGATAATTACTCAACAAATTTCTAAGTTCGAATTAAGGTAAGAAGAAATAATTAAAAGTAGAAGACAACGAATAATTAAAAGCGGTGTAAGTTCAGGAGACGAAACGCTAGGTTCAGGGAAATTCTCAGGTGAATCCAAATTGGAGGTCTAGACAGAATATCAGGAATTATTAAGCACTGTTCTTGAACTTGAAACACTAATGTAAAATCAATCAACTCTCGCTGCAAAGATTATCTATGTCTAAACCCGAGAATTCCAAATCTCTTTGCAAATTCAAACAATTCAGACAAGCATTAATAACAGGTTCAATTGTTCACAAAATCCCTAAACCAAATCTCTTTGCGAATAGGTACTTTGCTCATCTAACATTAGTTCATGCAATTAATAATACTCTCGCATCTATTAATCAACCTAAGATCAGATTCTAGGTCATGAAGCTAGAATAAGCATTAATCACAAATCCATATGAAGAACTCTAATGATTTTATCCTAACAATTCAATTCAACCTAACAATTCATCAATCACCTTTGAAAAACCCTAAACCTAACAAGCAAACTACTCAGACATGGTGAATGAAGAAAACATCATGAATAAAGTAATTAGCAAAAAAGAAATCAATAGAAACAAGGGAGTTCCAAATCTGCTCTAAACGAGTCTGATTTTTCTCTCCAAAAACTCTATACAAATCTCTCTATAAAATAATGTGTGTGTTAAAACAATGACTCTAAAAATCCTTAAATAAGAGTTAAAACATGAATTGAGGCACTTTTGCAAATAAGGAAAACTTCTGGGCAGTTTCCTTTTCTTCAGAATCTTGTAAAGTCGCGATGTCTTCTGAAAATATTTGGTGTCGATCGACACCATCAACACTGTTTATCCAACTTCAAATCCGACTTCATCTTTTCAGCAGCTTCTTCCACAATGCTCCAGAAAGCTTCAAAATCTCCAATTATGCTTCTAACGTAGTTCAACCTGCAAAGACTCTTATAGGACTCTAAAAATACCAAAAGACTCTATAAAAACACTTATATCATGGTCCAAAAACCGGTAAAAACCATGATATATCACAAAGTCGTGTTTTTGATCAAATTTGAAAATAATATTTTCCACAAAATCGGAAAATCACGTTTTCTACTCAAAACCATAAAATCGTGTTTTTTCGCCAAAACCATAAAAATTATGTTTTCCCGCCAAAAACGTAAATTTACATTTTCTCGCCAAAAATGCAAAATTACTTTTTCCTCCAAAACTGGGAAAATCATGTTTTTCGTCAAAACCGCAAAATCACTTTTTCCCGCAAAACCATAAAATTTTGTTTTCCGCCAAAATCGTGAAATCACGTTTTTTCGCAAAACCATAAAATTATATTTTCCGCCAAAACTGTAAAATTACGTTTTTCCTCCAAAACTGAAAAATCACGTTTTCCGACAAAATCGCAAGATCATGTTTTCCCGCAAAACCATAAAATTGTTTTTTTCGCCAAAATCACAAAATCGCGTTTTTCCGCATAATCGTGTTTTTCTGCCAAAACCGCAAAATCACGTTTTCCTGCCAAAACCTCAAAATCGCGTTTTTCCGCAAAAACCGCATAATCGTGTTTTTCCGCCAAAACCGCATAATCACGTTTTTCTGCCAAAACAGTAAAATCGCATTTTCTTGTTAAAACCACAAAACCGCGTTTTCATGCCAAAACTATAAAACCACATTTTCCCATGAAAATCATAAAACCGTAAAACTGCATTTTTCTTTAATTTTTTGCTAAAATTTAGATTAATAAATTATTTAAATATATTAATTATTTAATTTTAAGTGTAATTTTAGATATATTTACGTAAGTATGATAGTTATTAAAAAAATTTCAAACAAAATAATTCATTTTTAGTCTTTTTCAATTAGTTGCATATGGATGTTTCAAAATGAAAAACGAACAAATTAACTTTCAGATGTAAAAATAAATAATATTTAAATACAGCATACATACAGATACAGGGTTCAATGCAGATGTAGCATCCAATAATCCAATTATGTAGAAACGAAGAGGCCTTTAATTATATTCCCTCCGTTCCATAATAAGTGTTGTTTTGGGAAAATATATCTGCAATAAACTGGATGTATATAGATGTGTTTTAAGTTTAATACATCCAGTTTATTGCAGATACATTTTCCCAAAACAATACTTATTATGAAACAGAGGGAGTATTATCCAGATGCAGTATTATCCAGATGCAGACCCCTGCTATTGAAG
The DNA here is from genome assembly GCA_020283515.1 of Alliaria petiolata. Lineage (NCBI taxonomy): Eukaryota > Viridiplantae > Streptophyta > Magnoliopsida > Brassicales > Brassicaceae > Alliaria > Alliaria petiolata. The sequence goes on from JAHZTW010000001.1 coordinate 176,768,284, forward strand.
ATATTTAATGTTTTCTGGGACGAGTCGGCATCTAGAAGATAATTTGCCCTAGATATACCCACCATTTAAATTAAGCTAAGAAAAAATTGCCTAGGAATTGAATTATATTTTGAAATCATGATTGTATCTTTGACTTTTTAACTATTATCGAAAACGACACGTGAAGTAAGAGTAGCCGTGCAGAAATCATCCTCTAAGTCTGAACTCTTATTTATCCATGATTCCAAGTTTGAAAAGTCTTTAGCAAAAAAAAACAAAACTTTGAAAAGTCTAATTTCATTTCTCTTTAAATTTAAATTTTTCTTCACTCGGAAAAAAAAAGAAAAAAAAAACAGAGCAAGAACACAAAATGTCAACTTTCCTCTGTTTTCTCTGGCTTTTGCTACTTCTCTTAGTAACATCAATCTTCACGAGAAAATTCCAATCCTCAAAACTAAAACTTCCTCCGGGCCCACAAGCACTTCCGATCATCGGAAACTTACACAACCTCGAAGGATTACTACACAGATGTCTCCAAAAACTCTCCGTAATCCACGGACCAGTGATGAAACTCCGCTTCGGATTTGTCCCTATGGTCATAATCTCTTCAAACCAAGCAGCGGAAGAAGTTCTCAAAACCCATGACCTAGATTGTTGCAGCCGACCAGAAACCATAGCGACAAAGAAAATCTCTTACAACTTCAAGGACATCGGATTCGCTCCTTACGGCGAAGAATGGAGAGCCTTGAGGAAGCTCGCTGTGATCGAGCTGTTCAGCTTGAAAAAGCTCAACTCTTTCAGGTATATAAGAGAAGAAGAGAATGACTTGTTGGTCAAGAAAATCTCTGAAGCTTCTCGGAAACAATCTCCTGTGAATCTGAAGAAAGCCCTTTTCACTTTGGTTGCTAGTATCGTGTGTAGACTTGCCTTCGGTCAAAATCTCCACGAATCCGAGTTTATCGACGAAGATGGTATGGAGGAGCTAGCTTCTAGGTCGGAGAATCTTCAGGCGAAATTCGCTTTCTCTAATTTTTTCCCTGGAGGTTGGATTATCGATAGAATCACTGGTCAAAGCAAGAGCTTAGAAGGACTTTTCTCAGAGCTCGACGGTTTTTTTAACCAAGTGCTTGATGATCATCTAAAGCCTGGAAGAAGAGTTTTAGAGATTCCAGATGTTGTGGATGTGATGATTGATATGATGAATAAACAAGGCGACGATGGTTCTTTTAAGCTCACTACTGATCATATCAAAGGAGTCATCTCTGTAAGCAATTTAAATTAATCTCTCTTTCAGTGGTTTTGTTAACTTTCTTGCTTAATTTTAATTGTGTTATCTGACTCAAGTAATCGTCTAGTGGGTTTCATTAGTATCTATTTCCATGCAATGTCACAATCCGGATTCAAGCGGTAGGTAGTTTTTGTGTGTGCAAATGAAAAATGGATAAACTAGTTTAATCCAATTTCTAAATTATTTAATCTCTCTGAAAGTCGTTGAACATATAGTATGAGCTGTATCTAGATAAATGTATGAAAAAATCAAGATTTATAACATTAAAAAATATAGAAATTGTATATTAGAATAAGTTATGTTATGTTATGATATTTTTATAAATTTTGTTTGCTTATCATCTTTATATATTACCGATTATCATATACCTTGTGATCCAAGGCTAAATCGAATGCATGGTAACAATCAATTCGGTCGTGAATTAAAATTCTTTAAATCTTCAAAATTCAAACAATCTTGAATCGAGACTCTTGAACTAGTATACGGCATTATGAATTCATCTTATTTACACTTCTTTTTGCTTTTTTGTGCGATTGGATTTAGGATATATTTCTTGCCGGGGTAAACACAAGTGCGACGACCATACTTTGGGCGATGACAGAGCTAATAAGAAATCCAAGTGTGATGAAGAAAGTGCAAGATGAGGTACGGACAGTACTTGGAGAAAAAAGAGAGAAAATCACGGAACAAGATCTTAACCAACTTAACTACTTCAAGCTAGTGATAAAAGAGACATTCAGATTGCACCCAACAGCTCCACTTTTATTACCAAGAGAGACAATGTCACCAATCAAGATTCAAGGCTACGACATTCCCAAAAAAACCCAGATCATGATCAACGTTCACGCGATAGCACGCGATCCGAAGCTTTGGGAGGATCCGGATGAGTTTAAACCGGAAAGATTTGTTGATAGTTCTGTTGATTACAGAGGGCTTAACTTCGAGCTTTTGCCCTTTGGTTCTGGTCGAAGGATTTGTCCCGGTATGACTATGGGGATCGCGATGGTCGAATTGGGATTGTTGAATTTGCTTTACTTCTTTGATTGGGTATTGCCTGAAGGGACGACAGTGAAAGATATCGATATGGAAGAAGAAGGTGCTGTTATTATTGGCAAGAAAGTTTCTCTTGAACTTGTGCCTATTAGTCGTCATTGAACCAAAGAATAAAAGAAAAAAAATCATCTTACAGTAGTAAGAGAGAGTGCTTCCTTTTTCTCTATATGCTTCAATGTATAATGAAGTAGTGTCAGTCTCTTTTTTCTTCTAGGATTTGTCAGTCCTTAGATCATAAATTGCATTGTGGCCTCACTATTATATACTCCCTATGTTTATAAAACAAATATTTTTAAACCACATAAAATATATAAGCCTAATTGCTCAGAAATATATAAATATATAAGTCTAATTGCTCGAAAGCCTCAGATAGATAAGCCTATTTGCGCCTCAGATATATACGCCTACTTGCTCACAGAGATGAGCCTATTTGCTCATATTGATAAACTTATTTGCTCAGAATACATTAATAAGCCTATTTGCTTGCATATACACACACACACACATATATATATATATAAGCCTAATTGCTCGATGGTAGCACACTTAGTCCAACTAATCTCATTCAAATCAAATAACTTAATCATTGAACAAATAAATTCACCAATTCACAACTATATACTTGGAATCTCAAAGTACTCACATATTTAAGTGATTCAATTAATAAAATACTCCATCAATGAAAAGATAGGATAGTATACGAACAAAACATCGATCATAAGATACAAATTTGAAAAGAAACTTATGATCACACAGAAATAAGAAAAGAACATAAATTCTAACTGTTTAATTGGATCGATCAAATATAGGTTTGCTTTATAAACCAAATTCTTTTAAGCATCTTATGTTTGACCAAATTCTGCATAAAGTTTATTACTTTCGACTTATTCAAGTAATCAATCAAACCAGTAATAAACATGACAATTACACGCTGAATAATATATACTATATACTATTTGTAATTCAGTTCAGTAATCAGCTCTAATCAAGTCAACACAAGTTACATTATTTCAATACAAGGAAACACATGGAAGTAAGTACTCACAATAAAATACAAAATTCAAATAAAGAAAACTCACTTTGGTTTAGGACTCGACAAATTGACTAGAGGAGGAAGAGGAGACGATTGTTTGGGGAAAGAAAACCAGAGAATCTTAACAATGATCAACACCATTTAGAAGCGGCTAAATAAATATTTACTTTAACCCTAAACTAATTAGGGCCTAAGAAACTAATTCAATACCAAACTATAGGCCCAAAGATATTATATTAATTTAATCCAACAACAACTTAAAGTCATAAGCACTACTACAACTAAAACTAATTTTTATGCGATTCAATTAATTTAACTAAAATATAAGAATTAAAGAAACTATATTTTCGTTAGTTTCTTTCTAAATCAAAACCTGCATAAAATTATAACTCATATAATAAAATCCACTTTTAAAAATTATTAAATTTCTATTTAACTAATAATATAAAATCTAAATTTTCGGTCGTTTCAAAAAAAGGAGTTAGAAGATTTTAGATTTCTCAAATATGGTTGTATTTACAGTTTGAAAGATTATTTTGTCGGTTTACAACTCGCATACTATCCAATTAGAATTCGGATTATAATATAGTGACGATATTAGCATAAACCGCTAAATTATATTTTTAACACAATTTAAAGAGTTTACTTACTAAAAATTTAAATTGTGATACATAGTAAATATTTAGAATTAATGTATATACATATATTTGACTTAGTGAATTCTATATGTGGTTTAAATTTTTTAGCTCTTAGAAACATAAATACATATAATATACATTTGTTCACACATATAATATATATACATCTTTTCTGTCAACACAATTACAATAACTAAAACGGTTATGGGTACAAAGTTTATATAAATTATATCGAATGAATAAAAATAAACACTTTGTAGTTGTTTATCCGCATTTGCAGTTGTTGCATGTGGAATATAAACAAAATAGAAAAAAGAAAAAAACCTCCTTATTCTTTGCGAATTGTTCCAAATATACCAACAATGCATGCTATTCCTCGAGTGCAGGCACTATTTCACTAACTCAAAACAGTGTATTGTAAATACTATTGTTCTCTTGTGTTGTGCAATCATACAATTCGTTGTCCAAATGAAAGCTTCTCATTCAAACTGTAGAACATAGAGAGACTCATGCGTGCGTAAATTTTCAACTCCCATCAATAATTTTGTACACCTTTTTGAAAGTAATATCAGTCCAAACCTAAAACATCTATTTAATTTGTTTTTTTTTTTTGTCATCCGAAATATTATGAAGAAAAATATCTATATTTTGAGTTATATAAATATTTATATAACACCGATACTAATCCAAAAACAAAAATTTGAAAAGGAAACAAGATGTTGTGGCCCCATGTTGTGATCCTCAACTTGTGCCAAATGCTTCAGTTTCCATAAAAAAATTTTTTTTTTGTCATCTGATATTATTAAAACTTTCAAAGAAACATGATTTGGAGGAATACAAAGATGAGATGCAGTTGTTTCTAGCGATTTCACAAAGTAATGGAAATCTCAGATGCACAAGACCGAAACATCGGTAGACAAAAACTAATACAACCAAATACCCATGAAACAAAAACGAAAAAGAAACACAAGATTGAAACCAAAAAACTGATTGGAATAGAGCACACCCGAGGCTAATGGAAGTGAATAGAAATAGCTACCTCTGCATTAATAAGCCTAAGGATTGGAGACCTTTCAGTGCCAATCTTGCTCCCAATCTATTGAAGCAAGAGACACAGATCTATACAAACCACTCGAAAACCGCTCTGACCCATGATTGGGTTTCGGAATCCGCCTGCGAAGACGCAAAACTACACAAAGAAACCAACAACCGAACAGGCGGGCGACAAGAGAATGAACGGCGACAGATCCATCACCTGCTCCTCACCAACGCTGCAGATCCGCCGAAACGAAACTCACACACTCTTCAAAAAACCAGATCTGACTTCAAATCACCACCGAAAACCGGCGACGCTTCTCCTTCTAGCCACACCACCGCAGGACACGCCTGAACCCGGAGACGCCGAGAAAAACCAACACCAGAAAGAGGATGAAATCTCTTGCTTCCTTCTCGCCGAGGAAATCACATGCGCTCAACAAACCAAGAAAGAACATAAACAAAGAACAACAAAACAAAACGGAAACCACCTTCTCACAGTGCCGGCGAAGAGCACCGGTCACCGGAGAGGCAAAAGAGGAATCGCCTTTTTTCTTCTCCTTTCTCTCTCTAGCCACTGATTTAATTTTAATAATATAGCTTCAGTTTCCATAGATATATATATATATATATATATATATATTTTTTTCTTTATTTTCTCAAAGTTCTAAAGTTTTGATATATTAAAGCAATCGAATTTTGTCATTTTCATTTTAATGTATCTATACGGAAGATAATATTTTTTTTTATACATAAGAGCATTTTCAACCCTATTCTATTTTTCACTTTAAATACTATTTTGAAATAAATTTCTCTCAATTCTTATTCTATTTTTTACTCCATTTTGGAGTAAAAAATGAATTTGTTCCATATTTGGAGTAAATCTATCTTTTACTACACTTTAAAGTTAAACTTTTTATTTGCAAACTGATCTTTTAAATATTATATATTTTTATTTTATACTATTTTATCAATACAACAATAATTATCGTCAACATATAAGTATATATTTGAACACTATAATTTTTAAATAATATAAAATAGATAATCATAAATATTAGAATATAACACTTTTTATTTAAAAAAATTATAAAGTAAAATAAGTTTAAAAATGCATAACAAATGCTGATATTAAAGATAAGTAACATAAACAAATTTAACACAATATATACGAACAATTTAATAATCCTTTTTTAATAGTTTTTTTAACGGTCAATTTTAAACCGCTTCCTTAGTGAGCTGTCAAACGCCGGGCATAAAGAAAAAATCAGTTGTAATAGACAACAACATAACTTTTTACAAAGAAAAAAAATGACAAGCGACATGGAAGATCATGTTATCTATAAGAGAATTGAGGGGAGAGAATATAGATCGTCTTATATTTGCAACGTTATTTCTAAATGATACAAAGTTTTAGATGAACGTTCAATTTTTTTTCAAAAATGCAATTTTAAAAAAATAACATTTTAGAGAATTTTTTTAATAAAATATGGTTTCACTAAAAGAGACAACTGAGCCATGTTAATTAGTGATTGATGAAACACACTTTAAAAAATAAATTTAATAACAACTAAGCTTGAAAAAAACAAATATTGATGTACTAATCTTGAATATTTCATATTAGTTAAATTATAGTAATTTGTATATGTAATTTAAATTTATTATCTCTCAGCTGGAATAAAAAAATATGGTCTCTCTCTTTTTGGAAAAAATAATAATATAAATTGTTGTTATAAGACCACCATTTTCATACAACAAATACATACGATTTTAAACAATCGAATTTTACCATTGTCATTTTAAAGTCTTTTATTGTGTACACATTATTTGACCTTTTTGTTGGGCAGATAACCAATAGTGGACTGATAAACACCGGCCACAACAAAAAAAAATCAACTATAAGATTAATTAAGTTTTAGACTGCCTTTACAAAAAAACTAAGTTTTAGACTGCGTGTTCAAATTTGTTTATATGTAGACTAGACTATACTTGGCCCAAATGCATAGGCAGAAGCGCACACTTCTAAAATTACCTCAAAATCAAATATGTACGTAGTGTTACTTTTAATCAAGAGCCAAACAAAAATGATTATACCTAAGACTCCTAGTTACGTTTATGTTGGGCTGGCTCTGTTCTTCACTCTACACCAAAATCGCTTTTTATAAATTAAAAAATCTTAGCGATTATCTAAAAGTGACTCTCTCTCTATTTATAAAAGAAGATGGAAACTTAACAATCGGAAAGGTGTTGTTGTATCCGGTATCCCTTTTTTTTTTTTTGTCAACGAAGAAACAAAGTATCCAAAAAGGGTTTTTACTTTCTTGTATAGTAAACGGCGGCTTAAAAATAATATTCGGATAGTCGCTACTCTCATTAAAAAATGTTATCATCGCATTTATGGCTCTTTGTTAGTATATGGTTATGATCGATTTTAATGCAAGCAGAGTCGTATCAAGCACCAACATGTGTTCCAATTATTTAGCAAGTGTACTATCAAGAATAGTCCAATTATTAGAATCGTCAAATTTTTCAAAGAAAAGTGAGACAACTATGAATTTGTTTCTCAACTATAAGCATTTATGTCTTCTACTATATATACATATATATATATATATATATGTATGTGTGTGTATGTAAAGAAAACTAGTTGGATGATTCCATGTAATTGAAAATCGTTTTCAGGATCCAACCATAATTTAAAAAAAATTCAAAGGTTTGATTTTATCTTACGAAAAGAGTTCGTTTGGAATTATTCTTCTACGAGTTTGGTGGTCCAGTTATGAAAGTGAAGAAAAAGAGAAAATTTTTAATGATTTAAATGGATTGATATGTAAGAGTTTGAAAAAAAACTTTTGGGAACGAAGTTCCAGTATAAAATCAATTTGATGCACCACTACATTGCGATGATGACATTTCTTAATGAGTCGACGACACAACGGTTGACAAAATTGTAAATATTAGGTTGATTTATTTATTTTTTGTATTTTTGAAAATTAAAAATTTGCTTATGTTTTTGTTTTGGTTTTAGTTTATGGTTTTATCATCGCGTGTGTTTTTTTTTTCAAATTTGACTCCCAAAATCCATAACTAAATATTTACAATTTACCTTTTTTCATTGTTAGAGATTGTTTTTCCAATTTTTCATTGATACTTTTATACAAAATCCATTTAATCATTTTGAAAAGCAATAATGGATTTTTGTTTTTACGTACACTAAAGTGGTTAGTTTCCCAAAATGTTTTATAAAACTGCTGTTCTATAAGGAAAAAACTATTTTAAGTAAAAAAATGAATTTGTAAGTCACTTGTCGAGACTCGAGAGCTACATCATCATAGTGCTGCGGGCCGATGGCCATGCCAATATGTCACAAGCGGCGCGTGAGATTAATCACGAGCGTTACGCGCGTGGGGAATGTCACTTTTGTCTTGATTGTCTGTCTCATCTAAATTATCTTGGAGGCCCTGGCCCGCCTATTAAATTTGGTGTCTCACTATGTTTGTGGCCCAAAATCTACAAAATTAGTTGCTTTAATTTAAAGATAATGGTTTCAACGTTTTGAAAATTTGGCGTACTTTGCTGATTTTAGTTGAGCTGTTTTTTTTTTTTTTCTCCTTATCTTTTGTACATGATTATTGGAAATTATGAGCTGAAAAAGTTTCACATATGCATATGCTGCAACAAATTAAACGAGTGTCATATTTTGAAATTTTAGTGTTTTTGTAGGAATTCAGTTAGCATTGCAATACCACCATGACTGAGATAAATGGGATTATGCGTGCCCAAAGATGTAAAAGAAAATGTTTTAAAGTTATTTTTTATTATTTTGTTATAACAACTTACGATAATTATATAAAGATTAAAATATATTCAAAATATGTATTTGTAAGATTACTATCTATAATATTTGAACTAAAAAAACATACGATGTTTTAGTTCAATTATTATGAGTATTAATCTCACAAATTCATTTATCCAATATATAGATATACTCAATCTTTTTTTATGTACTTTCTAAGATATATAAACCGGAGTAATTCTTGTAGTCTTATGTCAATTTCAAACTGATTTTTATTCAAACAGTCGCGTAAATAAACTTTGAACGATACTTGATAAAGGAAAAGATGATAACAACCACCGTCACAATCGGAAGTATTTTTATTTATTTATATTGAGAACATGATTTATACACAATGAAACATTAAAATCTACCGACCAGCTAAAAAAACTCATGATGAACTAAAAAAAGAAAAAGCAACAAAATCAAAATAAAACCGATTGCAAGAGAGCCACGCAAAGAAATCTTAGACCTTTTTTTTTTTTTTGAGAAATCTTGATATTTTTTCATATTATTATATTATTTGCCTTTCTTCACGACTTCACCATTGATGTGGAGTTGGTATTAGCTCAAGAGGAACTTTCTTGGCGACGACGAAAGCCCCAGCTTCTTCCATGTCTATGTCTTTAATGGTCATTCCATCAGGCATTCTCCAATCGAAGAAGTAGAGAACGTTAAGTAAACCGAGCTCGACGATAGTTATCCCCGTGGCCATCCCAGGACAAATCCTGCGACCAGCACCAAATGGCAACAACTCGTAATGTTGACCTTTGTATTCGACAGGGCTATCGATAAATCTCTCGGGGATAAAATCGTTAGGGTTTTCCCAACAGTTGGGATCACGTCCTATTGAGTAAGTGTTGATCTCGATCATTGTGTTCTTGGGGATATTGTAGCCTTGAATCTTTAACTCAGACATTGTCTCTCTTGGGAGCAAGAGAGGAGCTGGTGGGTGTAATCTGAACGTTTCTTCGATCACAAATTTCAAGTATTGAACTTTCTCTAGATCTTGTTCCGTGATTTTTTCTTTGTTGTCTCCAAGCGTTTCTCGAATCTCCTGTTGGAGTTTCTTCATCACTCTAGGATGTCTCGTTAGCTCTGTCATCGCCCATATCATCGTGATCGCTCCTGCGTTCACTCCTGCTAAAAACACATCCTGATCACACACACAAAAAAAAAAACATTAGTTACAATATCTGATCGTCAATTAAATTTATACACATAGACCTCAAAAAAAGATGGCTCCATATTAAAAAAAAAAAAGGAAAGAAAGAAAGATTGATATACTCACCGACATAACTCCTTTTAGATGATCATAGGTGACTTTAAAAGAACCGACTTTGCTTTGTTTATTGATCATATCCAACATGACACCAATGATGTCCGAGTGATCTTGAGGTTGTCCAGGCTTCAAATGATCATCGATCACATGTTGAAAGAAATTACTAAGTCTGGCAAAGGCTTTGTGCAACTCCGAATGTTGGCCAGAGATCCGGTCTATAACCCACCCAAGACCAGCGGGGAAGAAGTCAGTGAACGCGAATGAGCCAAGATTGGTCTCAGACTCGAGCACAAGCTCTTCAACTTTGTCCATATCGACAAAATCGCACTCGTGGAAGTTCTGTCCAAAAGCGAGTCTACATATGATACTTGCGGTAAGAGAGAAAAGAGCCTTTCTCAAATCCACCATAGTTTGTGTCTCTGCAGATTTCGAGAGTTTCTTGACGAGCAATTCACTCTCTTCTTCTCTGATATACCTGAAAGCTTTTAGTTTTTTCGAGCTAAAGAGCTCGAGCATCGCAAGCTTCCTCATCTCTCTCCAATCATCACCGTATTGAGCAAAGCCAATGTCTTTGTAGTTGTAAGAAAACAACTTGGTCGCGGCTAGCTTTGGTCGGGTACAAGTCTCGAGATCATGAGTCTTGAGAACTTCTTCTGCTGCTTCTTTTGTTGAGAACACAACCACTGGGACCACGCCGAATCGAAGAAACATCACTGGTCCATACTCTTGAGAGAGTTTATGTAAAGATCTGTGGAGAGATTTTCCAAGTTGATGCAAGTTTCCTATGATCGGAAGACCTATAGGTCCCGGAGGAAGCTTCCCTTTAGAATGTGAGAGCTTTTTCAAGAAGATTAGAAGAAGAGGTAAGAGTAGGATGAAATAGACAAAGATAGACATTTCTTGTTTTGCTCTCTTTTTGTTTCGTAGGTTTGTTGATTATGTTTTGAAGTGAAGAGCAATGAGATGTGGGTACGTAATATATAGACAATAAATGTAGCTAGTGGTAAAGTTTTGACTAATTCAATCTTTTGTATTTATTGAATTGGAAAAGTTGAATAATGATGGCAACTCGCTCTAAGGCACGTGGTTGATGCGATGGGATGAACATAAATGTGTGTGTTTTTTTTTTCTCTTCGGTCATAATGAATAATGACTCCAAAGTTTTTTTCCCCTCTTCGGTCATAAACAAAAAAAAAAAAAAAAAAAAATCAAAATTCCCCCGATGGCCCAATGTTGTACGGATGAAGAATCCGTTTCAAGTGGCTGGCCAATTAACTTGAATGGACCCGGAAACGATAATGGCGAATTATAGATTTCTAGAATACATTTATTTTATTTTTAATTTCTTCTAGTTGGCATGATTTTTTTTTCTTCAACAATTTCAATTCCTAAAACGGTTCAGATATCTAAATCGCTGAAACTGATTATGAGTATAAATAGATAAAAAAAAAAAAGTTTGGAATGATATAAACTTGACTATACAAAAATATATTAGACTTTTAGGTATGATTATAAAAGTTTGTTAAATGCTTCTCTTTAATATTATTTTGTACTATTCTAAAAGCTAATATTTTGAGTATTTTATGTTTCAGCTCTCCCTCTTTTTTTTTTTCTTCACTACAACTTCTTTTTAATATCACTGTTAGATATATCATAAAAAATTACGAAATCTAAAATTATTGAAAGCATACAAGTCAAAATAATCGAACTTCATCGAATATTATCATAAATATCTTAGATTTATCATTTAAATGGTGATGACAACTTGATCTCAACTATATCGTTATCTACATTAAATTTGTATTTTAGTAGTCATGATAAATGTGTTGAGTTATACGGATGAAAAGGAAATAGAAATTTGACAGATAAAAACATAATTATTAATAAAGAGAAAACAAAATTAAGAAATTTTGCACATATAATCAGTAAGTGTGGAGGATATATAAATATAATAACAATGGAAAGTGAGGTTAAAAAATAGTTTACGCTAAATAAAGAGATGTATTTAGATATTTATATCTATATATATACGATACTTTTTTTGTCTTCTGTGTGAGACAGTACCCCACTGACCACATCATTGTTTCAATGTATTTTTAGTTATGATAATACTTATACTTTATTCACTTTCTAATAATAGGAAGTGATATTAAAACTTTATTTCTACTACTAGATTATCTACAGAAAGTAACCTCAACGCTTTTTTATGCCACTTCCTTTCATATGTAAACAATTGACTTTGTAAAAAAACCAACCAATTAAAATAAAATCAATTAATTTAAAATAAATTGTTTTTTAATTAAAAAAAATAAATAAATCAGCTGGCATGAAATATAAATCAATAGTTTAAAATGTCAATATTTTTAATAAAACAACAAATAATAATATAAATGTAACAAAAAAAATTAAATCGAAAATAATTAAAAAAAAAAAAAAAAAAAAAAATAAGTCAATTGTTTAAATAAGTTGATTATGTGAAATATCAACCAACCAAATATGAATCAATTGTTTTAAAATAAATAGACATATAATGAAAATAACTTTTATATAAGACAGCAGTTCAAACAAATCAACTTTATTAAAAATTAACATTTTATAATATTTTAAATATAATAATTTTTTGATTTTTTATTAATTTAAAATTATTTATGATTTGTTTTCAATACTATTAATACCTAAAACAGTTTAAAAGTCCAAACCGGTGGTATAAAAATCTTATTATATAAAATTAGATGCGTCAAAGTTACTAATTAACATTATCGTGACACGTGTCAAGTTAATCGATTATATTTTGATAAGTGTTAAAAAAATCAAACCAATTAGATTTTAACATAATGTTTACAAAAATCTAAAATTAGTTTTAAAAACAAAAAAAAAATAATGTTTTTAATAAGACACGCATAAAATAGAATTATATGTATAATAATATAAAATAGAATTTTATGTATATTAATATAAAATTTTATGTATTAAATAGAATTCTATCTTATTCTATGTATTAAAATAGAATCGTATGTTTATTAAAATACTTCTATGTGTATTAAGATAAAATATTATATGTATTAAAATAGAATTCTATGTTTCTTAATATAGAATTTTATGTTTATAGAATCTATGTATAATAAAATAGAATTCTATGTTTCTTAAAATAGAATTTTATGTTTATTAAGATCGAATTCTATGTATATTAAAATAGAATTCTAAGTTGATACGATCCTCTAAGGCTGAGGCTCGTTTGGGTGGATGATGGAGGCTGAAAGCTGGACTAAAGTCACTCTCTTTCAGCCGGTCGGATGGAATATGGTCGAAGTGGGAAGATGGCGCCTCTCAAGGGACTAAAGTCACTCTTTGAGAAGGCTGATCGGATGATGATGAATAGATGGTGGATCGAAGAACGCCACTAAGGAGTGTGAAAGCTCTTGTGATGAGTTCACAAATCTAGTCTCAAGGAATCACACACAAGAGACATAGATTCAAACGTTTACTAAGTGTAGAAATCCATCTAACTTAGATAAACAAAACAAAGCCAAAGCTTTAGAGAAAAATCTCTTTTAATTTCCAAAAATTTCTATATATTTTTACAATGAGAACAATTGAGCTTTTATAGCTCTTACAAGAGATCTTTACAATAAATTACATTTAAAAGAAATTATACACATTTAAAAGAAATTATACACATTTAATAAAAAAAAGCAAAATAAGCTAAAAATCTTCTTGCCATCAATTTTGCCTTGAACTTGAATGAGGATCTTTGACTTTCTGAAGTTATGAGCATGATATTTTGATAATAAATCCACATATTGAAGACCTTTGATTTTATGATTTTGGATATTGTATCATAAGTTTATTAAAATAGAATTTTATGTATTAAAGTAAAATTTTAAGATTAAATTCTATGTATATTAAGATGAGTTCTAAGTGTTAAGATATAATTCTATGTTTATTAAAATATAATTTTATGTATTAAATATAATACTATGTATATTAAAATAGAATTATATGTTTATTAATATGGAGTTTTATGTATTAAAATATAATTCTATGTTTATTAAAATAGAATTTTCTGTTTATTAAGATTTTATGTAATAAACTAGAATTTTAAGTTATAATTATGTGCATATTAAGATAGAGTTCTATGTGTGTTAAAATAGAATTATATGTTTATTATGATATAATTCTATGTATATTAAAATATAATTTTATGTGTACTAAAATAGAATTATGTATATTAAAATAGAATTTTATGATTATTAAGATAGAATTTTATGTGTTAAAGTAGAATTTTAAGTTATAATTATATGTAAATTAAGATAGAGTTCTATGTGTATTAAAATATAATCTTATGTTTATTAAGATAGATTCTATGTATATTGAAATAGAATTCTACTATTTTTATTAAGATACAATTTTATGTTTTAAAGTAGTATTTTAAGATAGAATTATATGTATATTAAAATAGATTTCTATGTGTTTAAGATATAATTCTATGTGTATTAAAATAGAATTATGTATTAAATAAACTTTTATAATAAAAAATTATATCTAGAAAATCAACAACAACTTAAAGTCATTATATCTAAACTAATTAGAAACTAATTCTTTACCAAACTATAGGCCCAAAGATATTATAAAATAAATAGACTTATAATGAAAAAAAAATCAGTTGTTTAAATAAAAATAAGTCAATTGTTTAAGATAGATTCTACGTATATTGAAATAGAATTCTACTATTTTTATTAAGATACAATTTTATGTTATAAAGTAGTATTTTAACATAGAATTATATGTAAATTAAAATAGAGTTCTATGTGTTTAAGATATAATTATATGTGTATTAAAATAGAACTTTATGTATTAAATAAACTTTTATAATAAAAAATTATATCTAGAAAATAAAAAAAAAAATCAAAAAGTTAAATAAAAAAAAATTAGAAAAACAAAAATAAGTTTTTTAATGTTTTTCATTGTTAAAATAGACTTAACCATATTGGTTATCCGTTTGGTTTGCTCGGTTCACATTTCGAATTAATCATGAATTATATATTTAATTCAATAAATGTTTGGTTTTTTAATTCACAGAATAACAGTTATTCGAGAGTTAAAACACAATCATGATATAACTTAAATAATAATTTATTGTTTGAATAGATTTAGCTATTTTCGTTATTTGTTTGGTTCACTACGCTTCACACTTCAAATTAATCATAAATTATTTATTTAATTTAATAAATATTTGGCGTCCTTATTCACATAATAACAATTATTCGAGACTTAAAACACAATCGTGATATAATTTAAATAATAATAAAATAAAATTGTTTTTTATAAACAGAACGTCTTAAAGAAAAATATGTTATTTTTATTATTATAAAAATATATTATTAAATAAAATTTTAGATTAAAAATTTATATAATCAAGTAATAATCTTAAAAATAAAATTATTAAAATATATATATATATATATATATATATATATATACTTCAATGGAAATATAAAATAAAAACAAAAGTAAATAAAATTAACTCCAATTTAGAAAATTATAAAATCTTATTATATAAAGCTTGATGTTTCAAAGTTGCTAATTAACATGATCGTGACACGTGTTAAAGTCTATCGATCAAATTTTGACACTCTCAAGTAGAATTTGTTTGAGAATATAAAATTTTTATTTGTAATTTTGACACTATAAATTTTTATATTTCCTTTTTAATTTTATTTTCTAATAATTTTGTACCATTTTAAAATATTTTATTCAAAACCCGCATATATGCGGATCCTATTCTAGTAACATATAAAATATCTTGATTTAGTACATATAACAAATAACATATAACATATAAACCAATTAATTAAATTAGGTAATAATTTAACAATGTTAAATTTAATTAATTTAGATAATGATTAGTTAAATACTAAATCAATTTATTTTGATATTTTTATATATACAAAGTGTATTTTTCAAAATTAAAAAATAACAGTGTATCTTTTTAACTTTTTATAAAATTAAGGTATTTATCAAAATTCCATATAAAAGATGAAAAGAGTGTATTGAACCAAATATTTGCATAGATTTGAGTTTTAAAAATAATTTTGGGTGAATGAAGAAATTTATTATGATTTGTTAGTTTGTTACTAAAACTTTTTACAATTTCATTTAAAATCATGAGATTTGGAGTTTTGTATTTTTTTTTTTTAAACCGTAAGAATTCCGGAATTTCGGTCTAAACTCCTCCAATATCGGGAGTCGGCTTTTAAATATTCCGATTCAAAAATAATTCTTCGTTTTAAAGAAAACTTGAGCCCGAAAGACAAAAACATCAACCTCATAACACTACCACTAGGCCACCACTTTTTAGTTGGAGTTTTATATTTTGACTAAAAAATTTATCAAAACATATTGAAATCACTAAAAATTTACTCTTTAGCATATTTTCAGTAATAGTAGATTTAAAGTACATTTAAATCAGTATTTTATTAATATGGGATTTTTTTTAAATTACATATAATTTATTATTTTATTATAAATCCTTTCAAATTCTGGATTGGGTACACCGAATCTGATTATTTTTTAAGTCGGTGTAGATCATACCTCAGCTATTTTCATACACCAATACGGTCTATTGGCTCGTATAGTATATAAAAATAATAATCATATGATTATAATAAAGGGTTATATCAATAGATATCATCAGTTGACCCATAAATTAAGTAAATGGCAAAGGAAAGTTGAAAATTAGATATATAGGAGAGAGAATCAAATTTTAAACCAAAAAACTCCTTCCCTGTTCGAATTAATTACAACAATGCCATTGATCTGGAAACTCTGTTAGCGACGTAAAATCCCGACAACACTGTTCAATTCTTTCCCGACAATACTGTTCACAACCCTTTGGAAAACATTGTTCACATCTGTCTGGAACACTGTTTACACAAATCGGTATTGTTATCATGTAATTAACATGTTAAACAAGTTAACAAATTATGAAAATATACATGTTACACCAGTTATCTATTTACATGTTAACCTAATTATCGATTTTAAAACATGCTAAACGAGTTATACAAATAAAATTATCATGCTAATCGTGTTATCGAACTAATATTATCGGGTTAATCGTATTATCCAACCAATATTATCATGCTAATTCGATTATCATATCAAGAAAAATATAAATTGTTGATTATATAAGACCATATCATATCAAAAAAATAATATAAGTTATCATATCATGCTAATTCAATTATCCTCGCCGTCGTAGCCACCACCGTTACCGTCGTTAACATTGTCACGACCATAAGCGTAGTCACCATCCTCGTCGTCTATCACCACCGTCGCCACCACCACCGTCATCCACGCAACCATCATCACACCCCATCACCGACCTTCATCTTCACTGTACTCCACCATTTTTTTCTTCTCCTCCCTTCTTCTTTCTCCTCCTTATTCTTCTTCCTTTTTTTCTTTTTTTTCTCACCACCACATTCCACCGTCATCATGACCACACTTTTTTTCTTCCGTTTTTTTTTTATTTTATGTTTTCAGTTTTCATCGCTAAAGTAATTTGAAAAGAGAGAAACAAGAAAAACAAAACTTGTAATTAGTTAGCAAACATGAGGGCATAGGAGACTTTACTATATGTAAAGTATGAAAGAGAAATTGATGAAAGATGAAAACTAAATACGTTATTATAAAATGCCATTCATTGGTATTTCCCTATAATAAAAGCTGAATATCGTTCGTTGACTTTGTTCTTCGATAATATATATCCACGTTGCATAGTTCGAAAAAATGATTAAAAAAAACTGAAAACTGAAAACTAATAAAAGTCAAGCGTTGATTTTTGTGGGGTTTATTTCGTTCGATCACGTGACCTTGTCACCTCCGGTACAGCAATACTAGATTTTGTGGCGTATACGAGTCGTTGGTCAAACAAACGTCAAAAAGAAAAGCAAAATTATATACGTGACATATTTGTGAACAAACAAAACAAAAAAATAAGTGACGTAAGACTGTGTTATTGTGTTATTTTAAATGACCTACCTATTCACGTATTTTATAACTTTTTCATTTTACGAGATTTGAATTTTACAGTATCTTTATTTCAATTCAACAATAGTTGTGTATGTCCTGACTTTATACGATGAACCAATTATTTTTCTAAGAAAAAGTCACAAATTGTGTCGCGGCGGTTCCTAAGCTGCGTGAACTAGGTTACTTGTAGTCGTTTACTTTTCCTAATTCTTAAAAGATAATTGAATTACAGACGCGAGAGATGTATAACATTAATTATAATGCATTAGTTTGTCAGATCTAGTTCCCTAATTTGTAATACTATTGAAAATTGGTGATGTTAATAGTTTAGGGTTTTCTTTAGAAAAAGTCTTGATGCCGGTTCTACAAGGGTACCCGTACTAACATATATATATTATCATAAATATATAAATGTGATATTTTTTTTGTCAACCGTATAAATACTTTTGATATTTAAGTATATAAATACGGATTTATGTGTATCTTGAATTTTAAGTTTATTTGATTTCTAGAAATTTTAATAGTATAGTATATATTTCAAACATTGACCGTCAATGTAATCTCTCGAGGTTGGAAACAAAAATGTAATCTCTCGAGAAGTTTTAGTGCACAACTTTGAATTTTCGATCTTCGTCGTACCATGTTATTGTTTATAACGTTTATAGATTTTCAAAAATACATATAGTAGCCAAAAAAACTTCAAAATAAAATTATATAGTTATAATGCCCGTTTCAAACAAAATAAAAAAAGTATATAGTGTATGCGTTATATGATTTATTTTATTTGGTAATCAATCCGTGAGAACTCTATATATACATATAGAATCCTTGAGCCATGGAAAACAAAAGGATTGGTGACATGTTAATGAGAAAGTGAGGGGATGTGTCATATGCGTAAGAAAAAAATCACGGTGATACAAAAAGCTAACCGAATAAATGTTCACAAATATATCCTAATCCCATCAACTGGTTTTCATCAAATATATCCTAATCCCATCAGAAGTTTTTAAGATCTATTCCTTCTTTTTGTAAACAAAACTCTTACCTTTCTTTCTCCAAGATTCCATTTCTTTCAAATTCTAGAGTCCGTACGGTTCCGCATGATCAAAGTTGAATGTATAGGCTAAAGAATTCCGATGCACTTCTAGACTGATCCTTTTGCGGTAGCACTAAATGTCCACAACCTCTAAAATTTCCGTCTTCAACTACCACATACTTGTATAGGTGGCATCGATATTACACTGAACTCCATAATTTTCAGGTGGTCACCAATTCTAGCTAATACTGTATATGTTTTCGACACTTAGGTTAGATGAGACGACAGATGTAAGCCATTCCACGTCAAACTTTGTTGCTTTCTGGATCGTTTCCAACTCTAATACCTTTCTTTTTCTTTATTGTAGACAAGATTATTCCAAGTGAACTTTTTTTTTTGTCCATAAAAAGTGTGTTTAATTAATTAGAGATTTACTTTAGTACCAAAAATCCTTTTACGCAATTCATATGTGTTATATTAGGTAATTATTTTTGCTGGTTTTTTATAGATTTAATTTAAATGTTTAGGAGAAATTTTAAAATACCAAAGTTCAACCAAAAAAAAAAAAAATTAAATACCAATTTTATAGTATTTTAAAAATACTATTATTTAGTGCCAATTTTCAAAAATATTATTTTCTATAAGTGTTTATTGAATCATTTATAAAAATATAAATTTATAAACGTTCATAAATCATGTTACTTAATATGTTTATAATTTTATAAGGTTTTAAAAGAAACATTATAAAATGTTGTATAAAGTTTCATAACATATTTTTAAAATTTTAATTATAAGGTAGTTATGAAAATGGAAAAAAAAATTATAAACGTTCATAAACTAAAGTATAAAATTTAATTTTATAAACAAGCCAATTTATAAAAAATAGTATTTTGAAAAAGAATGTATCTTAGTGGTATTTTTGAAAATTCGTATCATAAAATTGATATTTTTTAAATATATATATATATATATATATATATATATATTTTTTTTTTTAATTCCTTTATTAGACAACAATGTGTATTTTATATTAAAACATTAGATTATGCTAATTTTATTTTGATATTTTTAGTTCAATATAGTTAGATCGATATATGTTATTATCAAATTCTAAAATGCTTTTCTATTATTATTTTTTTAAGTTTTCTTTCATGTTATTAGAATAGTGTATACATTTTTTATTCTTATATCTTAAGTATTCTTGATAAAAAAGGTAAGACTAATTCAAAAGTTTCTATCTTATCTTTTTACCATATTCAAGATTCAACTAATATCAATCTATAACTATTGAGTGCATGTAAATATTGACATGGTATTGACATGGTATTGTTATATCTAATTATCTATGGTCCGGATAATGTCGAGGATTTCCGCAATATCTACAAAAAATAATACATATGGCCAGTATAAAAAGAATGAAAGATAGGCTATAATATAGTTAATTATAATAGTTTTAGTAACAATTGTTAAGAATCCACCTAACAATTAAAGGTCCTTTTAGTTAAATAGACATTAGAAAACCAAAAATATAATTCGATCTATGAGTTATATTTTTATCTTAGTGGAGGATATACTTTTGTTGAAAGTAGATTATTGATATTCTTTACGATATTTTGTTAAATAGATACCACATTTCTTTCATTTGTTAATGAAAAATCTAACCTAAACAGAAATGATTTATATGTTGAATGTTAAATTACTTTAATCTTAGAATATAATTGATAAGAATTTTGAAGGCAATTTTGTTTTATTGAGTCTACAAATTTGGATTTCTACAAACAATATTATTTGAATGATGAAATTCTAATTTTGGACCTAATCACGTGTTTTTACGTCTATATTTGTTTTACTTTCTATATATTTTAGTACAATAAAATAGCAAATATTGGGTGAATTTGGTCTTTTACGGAGTTTGGTCTTTTGCGGAGTACAAAAAGCGGTAGACGTTATCCGCCTATCGATAAGCACCTTGATCTCTTGATGGCTTTCAAATTCAATCAACTCTAACTTTCTAAGTAAAAGGATATATTAGTTAATTCCATTTGCTTAGTTACTTTCTAATGAAGTATCCAATAAATAGTTAAATACAAAGAACGTCTCTAATTGACCCTTCTGTCAATCGAAAAATCATAACTCATACGATTTAGTTAGTGTAAGTACGTAAGTATTCGTATTATTATAAACTAATAATAATGTGTAAGAAAAATAAATATTGATCTTCATTGATAAGATAAAACTGATTTTAAAGTTGAATTGAAACTTTGAAAGTATTGTGTCTAAGCTTAAGCAACTTGAAAGTATTGTATCTAAGCTAAAGCCGGTTTAATTAAAGCAAAACTGTAAATTTGTAATACATTAATTCATTAATTCAGTTAAGCAACTAAACCGGTTATTTTGTAATCAACCCGGTTATTTAAGTCGGTTAAAGGTAAATTTGCAGATGCAATCCGATTCTAGAAGATTTTAGCCGCCGGACATCGGAGATTTAAATTTATTGTCGTAGACGACATGCGTATTAATGGACCACATAAGTTGTCAGTTTGCTTTTATTATTATTAAACTCTTTTAATCTGATGAAAAATCTTTGACAGTCAACGTTAAGACCAAATTACGTACGGACATACCCATCTATATATAGTTCTTCTAACAACTCAATCTTCTTCACTCAAAACACAAAACAACTTAACAACAACAACACCAACAACAGAAAGAAAAAAAACATCAAATCAAGAATGTCGATATTTCTCTATTTCCTTTTGTTCTTGCCTCTCTTTTATGTTTTCTTGAAAAAGCTCTCACATTCTAAAGGGAAACTTCCTCCGGGGCCTATAGGTCTTCCGATCATAGGAAACTTGCATCAACTTGGAAAATCTCTCCACAGATCTTTTCATAAACTCTCTCAAGAGTATGGACCAGTGATGTTTCTTCGATTCGGCGTGGTCCCTGTGGTTGTGTTCTCCACAAAAGAAGCAGCCGAAGAAGTTCTCAAGACTCATGATCTCGAGACTTGTACCCGACCAAAGCTAGCCGCGACCAAGTTGTTTTCTTACAACTACAAAGACATTGGCTTTGCTCAATACGGTGATGATTGGAGAGAGATGAGGAAGCTTGCGATGCTCGAGCTCTTTAGCTCGAAAAAGCTAAAAGCTTTCAGGTATATCAGAGAAGAAGAGAGTGAATTGCTCGTCAAGAAACTCTCGAAATCTGCGGAGACACAAACTTTGGTTGATTTGAGAAAGGCTCTTTTCTCTCTTACCGCGAGTATCATATGTAGACTCGCTTTTGGACAGAACTTCCACGAGTGCGATTTTGTCGATATGGACAAAGTTGAAGAGCTTGTGCTCGAGTCTGAGACCAATCTTGGCTCATTCGCGTTCACTGACTTCTTCCCCGCTGGTCTTGGGTGGGTTATAGACCGAATCTCTGGCCAACATTCGGAGTTGCACAAAGCCTTTGCAAGACTTAGTAATTTCTTTCAACATGTGATCGATGACCATTTGAAGCCCGGGCAATCTGATGATCATTCAGACATCATTGGTGTCATGTTGGACATGATTAACAAAGAGAGCAAAGTCGGTTCTTTTAAAGTCACCTATGATCATCTTAAAGGAGTCATGTCGGTGAGTATATCAATATTTTCAAGTTTTATATGTGTACAAATTCATTTGACAGTCAAATACTAACGTTAATTTGTTCGTCATATGATCAGGATGTGTTTTTGGCGGGAGTGAACGCAGGAGCGATCACAATGATATGGGCGATGACAGAGTTAACTAGACATCCTAGAGTGATGAAGAAACTCCAACAAGAGATTCGAGCAACCCTTGGAGACAACAAAGAAAAAATCACGGAACAAGATCTAGAGAAAGTTCACTACTTGAAACTTGTGATCCAAGAAACATTCAGGTTACACCCACCAGCTCCTCTCTTGCTCCCAAGAGAGACAATGACTGATGTCAAGATTCAAGGCTACAACATTCCCAAAAACACAATGATCGAGATCAACACGTACGCAATAGGACGTGATCCCAATTCCTGGACAAACCCTAACGAGTTTATCCCTGAGAGGTTTGTTGATAACCCTATTGACTACAAAGGTCAGCATTTCGAGTTGTTGCCATTCGGTGGAGGCCGTAGGATCTGTCCCGGGATGGCCACGGGGATGACCATCGTGGAGCTCGGCCTGCTTAACGTTCTTTACTTCTTCGATTGGAGTTTACCCGATGGAATGACCATTGAAGACATTAACATGGAAGAAGCTGGGGCTTTCGTCATCGCCAAGAAAGTCCCACTTGAGCTCGTGCCAGTTCTTCATTATTGATGGATGTTGGCTGATGCTTTGAGAACACTACCGTAGTACCCGTGTACGTCTTAACTGCGTTTGTTTGGCTCTTTTGTAGTTTGATTCTTTTGTTCGTTTATTGTTTTGTATTGATTCTTAATTATGTCACTTTTTCTTTATTAAATTCTTGTAATAGTTTAATAACAGTTATCTTTGATTATCAATAAATTCTTTTCCATATGGTTTATTCGTATCCAACTTGTCGAACCAGATTTATTATACACACTTACAACGTTTCTTTCTTTAGACGTAAGGTCAAAAATAAACAAATTCTAAAGTCAGTATTATCACATAAATAATCTATATTGATGAAGAGTGTAGAGTGTAGACCTAATACTAATAGCATAATTATTGGGAGTCTCTAACTCAAAATCTTTCAAAGTGTGTATACCCAATGGAAATGATCCAACTCACGTAACCTATATAAATAATCTTAACTTGAGTAAATCACTCCGGATAAATTAAAGGGTGAATTTAATCAATATACACAATTTATCATTTAATTAAGAAAGTGGTAATAGTTGACCGAAAATTAGTTTGGATGTAATTTTGAATCCAATTGTAGTCTATTATACCCCTACATGTCAAGAAACTTGTGTGGCTACGAACATTTAATGAGGGGAGAGAGAGGAGACAATGCATTTAATGCAAAGATTGCTTTAAAAATTTTTTTTGCTAGTAAAGCCAAAAGTTTTCGTTGGCGAAAACAATGAAGAGATTTATAAAGTTCACAATGACTGATCTGGCGAAGAAAATTACAGTAATTATCAGTAACAACGTTATGAGTAAAATTTAATAGATACAACTAAGTTTCCAGTTTTAACGGTTATCAACAATTCAGATATTTAATAAATACTTGAGTAAAATTTAGGATTTACGGAGAAAATTGCAGCAACGATTTCAAACGATGTTAACAACAATCTGACTGTTAATATAATAAAATGTAACAGATGAAACGAATAACATAAAGAGTCTCCAAGATGTAAGTATACTTTAGTTATCATTTTTAATTAGTAATTCAGTTAGCTATAACATAGTTGAAGTACTACTTATCTCGCCAACCATTAGCTATAACACAGCTAAAGTACTCCTTATCTTGCCAACCATTGCTCGAGATTTTAAACTTAAATTCACATACTAATACGTAATCAAATAAGCGAATAGTAAAAAAAATTGCATATGCAACAAGACGAAATGATAACAACAATAATATTGCTAATAAATATAGATTTTAATAGATAATAGAAAAATATCGCTAATTTTAATAGAACGTAATTATTAATATATGAGTCATTCATTTGGCTACAATATAACTGTTAATCAATTGAAAATCACACATCTCTATAAGATAGCAACACAACCAGTAAAAATAATTATTGTCATGTAAACAACACAATAGTGGTTTATCAAAAACTCCAATAACAGTACAATGCCTCAAACCATTCCGAGAAGTACTTCTTTCTTTAAGCATGTTATCAACACCGACGTCATCTACGTCCTCAGACTATGTAAGGTCTTTTTTCACAGAATTAAAACCTAAATCTCAGAGTCAAAATCTGAATCTCTTAGTATTATATATTCTATAATGATCTTGCAAAGAAATATGCAATGATTAGCAATAACAACATTATGATCCACTCAATGAAAACTAGTTTCTAGTTATATCCAACATGTGATTGGGTTATCACCAACTCATAAATTTAATAAATTCATCAATAACGTTTATGATCTACTGAGAAAATTACAACAGCCATTTCAAATTCTGTTAACTACAATATGACTGCTATTATAATGATAATTTAATAGATAAACAAGATAACATAAATGAGTACACAATATGAAATGAAAGTATAATTTAGTTATCATTTGTTGTTAGTAATTCATTTAGCTATAACACAGTTGAAGTAATACTTATCCCACCAACTATTTCTCGAGATTAAAAACTTAAATTCACATACTAATACGTAATCAATTAAACCAATAGTAGGAAACTGTAACTGCAACAAGACGTTAACAACAATAATATTGCTAATAAATACTATTAATATATTTAGTAATTCATTTGGCTACAATATGACTGCTAACGAATTGTAAAACACATATCTCTAAAAAATAACAATTGTATTAGCAATACAAGCAATAAAAAATAACTATGTCATGTAAACAACACAATAGTGGCTGATATGATAACAGAAATAACACTCGAAATCAATAACACAATTATTTTAATTTATTAACATTCATATGTAGTTGTATTCCCCTCATAACTTAAATTAGCGTAAAATAAGTTTTACATTGCTATCTGGTTATGACTAATAATTTTGATACCTACAATACAAATTCAAAATTAAATATTCTAAAATAATTAATATATGCAAATGTAATCTGTTTATCGCTATATGTAATGTAAGCGTGTAAGAGTTTTGAACAACAAGAGACCATTAACCTCTTTGGTTTCATCAATATCATGAAGCTTGCCTAGATGGGACTAAGGAGAAATGCAGTTTCAATCGCCGAGATAAACTTCGGTCAACCATCTAAACTCAATAACAATTTAAAAATCAGAGGGGAAAACATTAAATCCAGAATCTCTTGTGTTTTCTATTAAGAATAAGAAAAGTTATTTTCTGAAATTAGGATTTCTATTTGAACCGTTGAATACAAAGAGCAAATAGCAGTTTCTCGATTGCAAATCGCCGTTGGTTCTTAATTGAGTTGTTTGTTTTCTGGAAAAATAAGCTTTTACACTCGTTTCTCCGTCAAATTATATGATGTGGGGTCCATGGTCTACATTAAAGAATTAGGGAGCTTGGTATGTTGGATAAGAAGAAGGAGGGGGTAAAGGAGACTTTTTAATATGAATAGTAGATGATGAATAGTTTGGCTGGAGAGAGAACTAAATTTGGAATTATTTGTTACCATTCTTTGGTATTTCCCTAAATTAAAAGAGTAAAGGAACACTAGGAGTCTGGAGAGCGTTTCTCTCCCAGGCACTCAGCCCAAGGAAGCCTCAGCCGCCGCACCTTAAACTGAAGATGGATCTCCACGGCCAGCACTCCTCCGACGTGCTCTCCTTCTGACCAGCGTCGTCTCCTCTTGCACGGGGCGTTTTGATTTCCCTTTTAAGATCTGTTTTTTCTTTCACTTTTCCGACGAGATCTACTCCGGTCAATCTTTCTCTTCGACGGCTTTATCGATGTGTTATGTGGCGCTTTTGAGGACTGGTTTCCCGAGCCTGTCTTTCACTCTGTCGAAGTTGTCAGATCCACCGCCGACTCCGCTGTCCTCCGTTCTTCCCGCAGGGCCCTTGACCGCTGCGTGTGGTGATCTCCTTGTATCGTCTCCGCCAGACCCACCGGATCCTCCAGATCCACCGGATTTTGGGTCGGTTGTGTTTGCTTCAAGCCCCTTCACGATTTCTTCTGGTTTTGACTCTTTGTCTCATGTGTTTTCTGAAGGTATTATCTCTCTTCGAGCATATAACTTCTTTGAACTAAAGACTTCTGTTTGGTATTTGCCTTTCTTTAGGCTTCTCTTACCTCTATATGAGGATGTTACTGGTTCGTTTGTTAGACTCCATTTACCTCAGTTTGAGGCTATTAGGCTGTCTGATTGCCTACAATTACCTCAATATGAGGCTGTGATATTTTGGGAATCTTATGCACAT
This sequence comes from Alliaria petiolata, assembly GCA_020283515.1. Lineage (NCBI taxonomy): Eukaryota > Viridiplantae > Streptophyta > Magnoliopsida > Brassicales > Brassicaceae > Alliaria > Alliaria petiolata. The sequence continues at coordinate 176,795,506 of JAHZTW010000001.1, forward strand.
CTCAGCCGCTGCTCCTCTGTAGAGTTTCAAAAAGCGTTGATTTTTTGCATTAATCTCTTATATCGTTTGTCTTGGCTGTGTTTTGGAAAATATAGTCAAGATTACTCCTTTATGGAGATGTTCGATCTCTCCAATGCTCTTTTAGAAGGGAATTGTTATTTTGCAGAGATTGTGATGTGCAAGAGTTTTGGTCATTGGGAGGAAGATTTGAATGTCACCCTCCAGTGTTCCGTTGCTGACCGCTTTTGGGATCTCACTTTGTTTCGGTCCAAGCCCAGCGAAGACTCCCAATCATCCCTGCAGCTACTGCTCCAAGTTCTGACCACTTCTAGTTGCAGCTGTGTTCTCCCGTCGGACTCTAATGTCCTCATCATGCTTACCCTTCGTTTGGGGTTGGATATGTATGAGATTGCAGTCTTTCTTTTTGTTAAGAATAACCTTGCCACTCTCTGCTATTCTCTATCTTTTCATCATGTTATCCGCTCTTTGAACTATGCAGCTATTATGCTTGTCAATTCTGCTTTGTATCGCCTTTTCCGTTTGGAAGGCTCAGTTGAATGTTAATGAAAATCAGTTGTTGATCAAAAAAAAAGGAACACTAGGAGTCTAGGACTAGAATTAGCCGAACAGTACGCATCATCCATTTTTTGTTGGGCTGAAATTATGAAATGTCTAGCCCAGTTGAGTGGCGTTTTATTCGACAGATTTGGAGATTTCTCAATTTCAAAATCGATTTTAGTATTCATCGTTTATCCAAAATTGAAGATTTTTGTGTTTGAGGATTTTAAAGATTCTAATCAGATAAATCACAGTTATTTACTTGTAATCAATTTAATTTTAGTTTAGTTTCGTGTTTAGACGGTTACGGTGTGATTGGTAAATAGTAAACTTGTATCACTGATTCGCGTATATGTGTAATTTGGTTTCAAACTTTGATTCTATGAGTATACAAATTTCAAACTTTCAATTTTTAAGGAAATAGATTTAAAACTTTCGATCTTTTCGAAACTTATTAGAAATTGGGTATTGATCTTGATATTTTTATTAATATTAAAATAACCCTCATGTGATGCCAATAAACCAATGACGTATTTTGTTAGGTTCCGTTTTGGGCACCAATTCTTGATCGATCGATGATCAATCAAAGATGTGGAAGTATAGATAATGTCGGAAGTTCGTATCCTTCTTTTTTTTTTTATATAAAATCGTTGCGTCTGCAACTTTTCATCTAGAAGATTATCATAAACGTCATAAAAGTCTACGCCACTCAATTTCAATAGCAACGGATATGTATTCAGGAAAAAAGTTGACCCAGGGACACCATTTATATTATTAGAAATATTTGACTAGATACATTTAAATAATTTTTATAATTGCATAAAAAAATCAAAAATTAGATGGGACATGTCTCTGTTCATCGTAACCTACGCTCTGTATGTATGCGTAGCCCTGCAAATTTCGGGACGGGTATCCGGTTCCTATCCGTATCCGTTTCAAATTTCTCGTCCCGTATCCGTTCTTTTTTAAAAAAATTCCCGTTCGGAACCATTTATTTTTTTCAAACGGGTACGGGAAGGGAACGGAAATGAGATCGGATACCCGAATTTCCTAAATTTTTCTCAAAATTTTTCAAATTTTCCCGAAATTTCCCTAATTTTCCCAAAATTTCCCGAAATTTTCCCTAATTTTCCAAAATAATTACCAGTTTGGAAAGATATTTTACGTAAGAGAAATTCCCGAACTCGTCCCGTTCCCGTCCCGTTTTTATGAATTCCATTTTGGGAATTGTTTTTCAATTCCTAAATTTTCCGTTCTCGTCCCGAATCCGTAAATTCCCGTCCTAATTCCCGAAATTTTCAAGGTTATGTATGCGATTAAAATAACTAAGCAATTTTTCTCTATATATACACTTATTTCATTATATGTAATTGTGTAAAATTATTATGAAAATTGCTAGTTCCGAAAAAAAGAATTTCCAGGTACTATAATCATAAAAACACTCTTAAACTATTTTGGATTGTTTTGATGAATAACCTAAATAATTATATTTAAAAAACTAATCAATATTTTTTAAAAAATAAAGAAAAAATTGGTTATATGGTAGATTATAATTTTTTTCGGTTATCCATCAAATTTTTCCAACTATTGTCTTAGCCACTGGACCATTGGCTGGCTCCACGCAATAATTGTATTACTCGGTTGGGATAAACGACAAGTTTCTTTTTTTTTTTTTTTTGTGTGCAAAAAACGACAAGTTTGTATGTTGAACTATTAATGGAACAAAAACAGAGCATTATCATTTTTTTTTCCTCGATAACAAACAAAAATGGCGATTTCTTTGCTCTGTCTTTGCCTCATTACCCTCGTTTCGTTAATCTTTCTCGTCAAAAAAATTAAGCACTCTAAATGGAATCTCCCTCCAAGCCCTCCTAAGTTTCCGCTCATCGGGAACTTACACCAGATCGGAGAAGAATTGCCTCATAGGTCACTTCAACGTCTCGCGGAAAGATATGGACCTGTGATGCTTCTTCACTTTGGGTTTGTTCCTGTGGTTGTAGTCTCGTCGAGAGAAGCAGCTGAAGAAGTTCTCAGAACTCATGACCTAGACTGTTGCAGCAGGCCCAAACTTGTCGGGACGAGGCTACTCTCGCGGGGTTTTAAGGATATCGGTTTTACGCCATACGGTGAAGAGTGGAAGGAGCGGCGCAAGTTCGCGGTGCGTGAGCTTTTCTGCGTGAAAAAGGTTCAGTCTTTTAGGCATATCAGGGAGGAAGAGTGTGACTTTCTGGTCAAGAAACTGTCGGAATCCGCGGTGGATCGATCTCCGGTTGATCTGAGCAAATCCCTTTTCTGGCTCACCGCGAGTATCCTCTTTAGAGTTGCCTTAGGACAGAACTTCCACGAGAGCAAGTTTATTGATAAAGAAGAGATCGAAGAGCTCGTGTTCGAAGCCGAGACTGCCTTAGCTAGTTTCACTTGCTCTGATTTCTTCCCCGTCGCGGGACTTGGGTGGCTCGTTGACTTGCTTTCCGGACAGCACAAGAGGCTCAACGATGTTTACTTCAAGCTCGACGCTCTGTTTCAACATGTGATCGATGATCATTTGAATCCTTCAGGAAGACCAAAAGATCACGAAGACATCATCGATTCAATGTTGGATGTGATACATAGCCAAGGCAAAGATGATTCCTTGAAGCTCACAATAGATCATATCAAGGGGTTTCTTGCGGTAAATCAAGAACTTCTTTAAACACATTCGCATTGAAACCAAATCTTGAAATTTTTGAACTTACTTTATTGGTTTGTTCGGTAGAATATATTTCTCGCAGGGATAGACACAGGGGCAATCACTATGATATGGGCAATGACAGAGCTCGCTAAAAACCCGAAACTGATGAAGAAAGTACAAGGCGAGATCCGAGAGCGCCTTGGCGACAATAAGGAGAGAATAACCGAAGAAGATATGGACAAAGTTCCTTACTTGAAGATGGTAATCAAAGAAACATTCAGATTACACCCTGCAGCTCCTCTTTTACTCCCAAGGGAAACAATGGTTCACATCAAAGTTCAAGGCTATGATATTCCCCCAAAGAGAAGGATCTTGGTCAACGCTTGGGCGATAGGAAGAGATCCAAAACTATGGACAAACCCGGAAGAGTTTGACCCGGAGAGGTTTATCGATAGCCCTGTGGATTATAGAGGACAACATTTCGAGCTCTTACCATTCGGGTCTGGTAGGAGGATATGTCCAGGGATGCCGATGGGGATCGCTACTGTTGAATTGGGACTCATGAACTTACTTTACTTCTTCGATTGGATGTTGCCTGATGGGATGACACATACAGATATCGATACAGAGGAAGCTGGTACTCTTACGATTGTCAAGAAAGTACCTCTCAAGCTTGTTCCTGTTCGAGTTCAGTGATCAGAACAAAAATCCAAACTTTGAAGATGTTTTGAATAAAATTATCAGGCAGGTCATGTAAGCACAATGAATATATGAATTAAGTATTTACACGTTAAAAGGTGATTCATGATGTTTACTCTTTCTTTCTTTTTTACTTCTTGTTTTTTTCTTTTTCTTGCGGGTGAATGTTTTGATCAAAAGATAAATACTATGTTTCAAATTTAGAGTTACTGGGCCGGTTTTAGAAAATCACGGTTTAGGATTTTTTAAACGTTTGCTTATGAACCAAAAAGTAGAGAAAACGTTGTAAAATTGTAGGTGCCTAGGTGGAGTGTAGAGATGAGAGTTATATATATATAAAAAAAAAAAAATTGTGTGGTCTGAAAGAACTCATCTTCATACAAATAATTTAGAATGAGTTGAAGCAGATAAAAGTCAACTTGAATCCAATTAAATTTTGTTTTCTTCTCGCCGCTTGGAACTATGAAAATATCTAAACAAAGCAATAATATCAATTTCATTTTCTGGACAGCCCAAAACAACAAGGAAAGAAAAAAATGGCAATCTCTTTGTTCTGTCTTATTCTCATCACCGTCGCTTCGTTGATCTTTGTCGGCAAAAAAGATCACGTGTCACGACGCGATTCGTCACGTATCACGACGCGATTCGTTACATATTTTGTTTTTTTTTAAATCGTATTTTCTTTATTTTTTTCAAAAATCAATTTTTTTTTATTATTATAAAATTTTAAGACACTCAAGCTAATAAAGTTCTTAACTTAAATTAATAATATATTTAATATTAAAATATGTTTAAGACCCTCAACAAAAGTTCTCCATTGAGCTTGCTCTTATGCTTGTTCACTTAGGATTTGTCCCCATAACTGTAATCTCATCGAAAGAAGCAGCTGAAGAAGTGCTTAGAACTCATGACCTAGACTGTTGCAGCAGGCCTAAGCTTGTCGGATCGAGGCTAATCTCTCGGGGTTTTAAAGATATCGGTTTTACGCCATACAGTGAAGAGTGGAAAGAGCGGCTTAAGTTCTTGGTGCGTGAGTTATTCTGTTCGAAAAAGGTTGAGTCTTTTAGATATATCAGAGAGGAAGAATGTTACTTCTTGGTCAAGCAACTGTCCGTATCCGCGGTGGATCGTTCTTCTGTTGATTTGAGCAAAACCCTTTTCTGGCTAACCGCGAGTATCGTGTTTAGAGTTGGTTTTGGGCAGAGTTTCCAGGAGAGCAAGTTTATCGATAAATAAAAGGTCGACGAGCTTATATTTGAAGCCGAGACAGCTCAGGCTAGTTTCACTTGCTCTGATTTTTTCCCCATCGCGGGACTTTGATGGCTCGTTGACTGGTTTTCGGGACAGCACAAGAGGCTCAACGATGTTTTCTTCAAGCTCGATGCTCTGTTTCAACGTGTGATCGATGATCATTTGAATCCCGAATGATCGATAGATCAAAGGGATATCATCGATTTAATGTTGGATATAATGCATAAACAAGGCAAAGATGATTCCTTGAAGCTCACGGTAGATCATATCAAGGGATTTCTCACGGTAAATTAAGCAAGACTTCTTCTTTTAACACATTCACATTGTGATTGGTTTTAACTTAGTTTTCGTGTGTTTGCTAGAATATATTCATCGCAGGGATAGACACAGGAGCTATCACCATGATATGGGCAATGACGGAACTCGCAAGAAACCCGGAACTGATGAAGAAAGTTCAAGGTCAAATTTGTGACTGTCTTGGCAACAATAAGGAGAGAATCACCGAAAAAGATATAGATAAAGTTCCTTACTTGGACCTCGTGATCAAGGAAACATTCAGATTACATCCTCCAGTTCCTCTTCTGCTTCCAAGAGAGACAATGGCTCACATCAAAGTTCAAGGCTATGATATTCCTCCCAATAGACGGATCTTGATCAACTCTTGGGCGATATCACGAGATCCCAAACTCTGGACAAACCCGGAAGAGTTTTACCCCGAGAGGTTTGTCGATAGCCTTGTGGATTATAGAGGACAACATTTCGAGCTCTTAGCATTTGGTTCTGGTCGAAGGATATGTCCCGGGATGGCGATGGGGATCGCAGCTGTCGAATTGGGGCTCTTGAACTTACTTTACTTCTTCGATTGGAAGTTTCCTGATGGGATGACACAGAGAGACATAGACATAGAAGAAGCTGGTAATCTTACTGTCGTCAAGAAAGTACCTCTCAAGCTGGTCCCAGTTCGAGTTCACTGATTAGACCACACTCCAGCTTCAGACTTTCAAGTTTAAGGTAAAGTTTCTCTAGTAATAATGGATACGTATGGAAGTATAACGTAAGATTATGCTAGAAAGAACACAATCCTCGCCACTTTTATCAAAAACTGTCTGTAAGATTAAGTTAAAAACTTGAACAGTGGCTCCATAGAGTCTCATGTTGGAGTCTATGCATTGTAGATATGCTTCATTAATCTCAAACTTCTCGCCGACGTCTTTGATCCTTATGACTCTTTGATATGCTTTAAAAAAAAATCTGAATCTGTGTTCTTCCAGTGTCAAAGTACTTTCTATAACTCGAGCTGATTTACCTTTGCATGCTTAATCAAAAGCAAACACCACATTCTTCAATATAACAAAGAAATAAAGAGTCCAAGGCATCGTGGTCAAGTGGTAGGAGTCGGGACTGGGATGCCAACACGTTTCAGGTTCGAGGTCCCTGATGCGCGAAACTAAAACACATGCTTTGGACACCCACACGGATATGAGCCTATAATTTCGACTCATTTGAATATCCGGAGGTGAGGGTCTATCCGTAGACTGCACTACCCCAGAGATTAGTCTGGACTCCTGCATAGGCATAGGATTTACCATGAGTTACAAAAAAACAAAGAAATAAAGACAATTGATAACATTTATCAAATTATCGTGAAGTGGAAGATCAACGCTTATCAATTTATTACACATGTATTGTCTTTATTAGTCAACTGAATTTGTCCAACATTTAGGTTATGTCATTGACCAAATTATTTTTTTGTGGACAAATTTCATTTATCTTTTTTTTTTTTGGTCAAAAGACAAATTTCATTTATCTTTTTTTTTTTGGTCAACAACTGATTTTCATTAACATTAAACTGAGCCTTCCAAACGGAAAATGCGATACAAAGCAGAATTGACAAGCATAATAGCTGCATAGTTCAAAGAGCGGATAACATGATGAAAAGATAGAGAATAGCAGAGAGTGGCAAGGTTTTTCTTAACAAAAAGAATGTCTGCAATCTCATACATATCCAACCCCAAACGAAGGGTAAGCATGATGAGGACATTAGAGTCCGACGGGAGAACACAGCTGCAACTAGAAGTGGTCAGAACTTGGAGCAGTAGCTGCAGGGATGATTGGGAGTCTTCGCTGGGCTTGGACCGAAACAAAGTGAGGTCCCAAAAGCGGTCAGCAACGGAACACTGGAGGGTGACATTCAAATCTTCCTCCCAATGACCAAAACTCTTGCACATCACAATCTCTGCAAAATAACAATTCCCTTCTAAAAGAGCATTGGAGAGATCGAACATCTCCATAAAGGAGTAATCTTGACTATATTTTCCAAAACACAGCCAAGACAAACGATATAAGAGATTAATGCAAAAAATCAACGCTTTTTGAAACTCTACAGAGGAGCAGCGGCTGAGATGTGCATAAGATTCCCAAAATATCACAGCCTCATATTGAGGTAATTGTAGGCAATCAGACAGCCTAATAGCCTCAAACTGAGGTAAATGGAGTCTAACAAACGAACCAGTAACATCCTCATATAGAGGTAAGAGAAGCCTAAAGAAAGGCAAATACCAAACAGAAGTCTTTAGTTCAAAGAAGTTATATGCTCGAAGAGAGATAATACCTTCAGAAAACACATGAGACAAAGAGTCAAAACCAGAAGAAATCGTGAAGGGGCTTGAAGCAAACACAACCGACCCAAAATCCGGTGGATCTGGAGGATCCGGTGGGTCTGGCGGAGACGATACAAGGAGATCACCACACGCATCGGTCAAGGGCCCTGCGGGAAGAACGGAGGACAGCGGAGTCGGCGGTGGATCTGACAACTTCGACAGAGTGAAAGACAGGCTCGGGAAACCAGTCCTCAAAAGCTCCACATAACTCATCGATAAAGCCGTCGAAGAGAAAGATTGTCCGGAGTAGATCTCGTCGGAAAAGTGAAAGAAAAAACAGATCTTTAAAGGGAAATCAAAACGCCCCGTGCAAGAGGAGACGACGCTGGTCAGAAGGAGAGCACGTCGGAGGAGTGCTGGCCGTGGAGATCCATCTTCAGTTTAAGGTGCGGCGGCTGAGGCTTCCTTGGGCTGAGTGCCTGGGAGAGAAACGCTCTCTAGGGCGAACTTGTTGCTGGATGTATGCCGCGACAAATTTCATTTATCTTATGGATCAATTTAGGTGTTTAAACCAATTTAGTTTATTTCCAGACTAAATAAAGCTTTTAATTTTTCTATTGACAAATTTAGGATCATTGGTTTGACCTATGATTATTGAGGAAATAAATACAGAAGAATTGAAAATATAAATTTTGAAGAATGAAAATCAAAAAATGCATAGAAAAAATGGCTTAGAGTGTTATTGTTTTCCTGATTTATTTCATATGAACCTATATGTGTTTTAGACAAGTTTAGTTTATTATTTGCACCAACTTTTTGCGAATAAATTTAGCTTATGTTTTTGTGGAAAAATTATTTCATGTCCGCAAATCCTTTGTTTATATCTTTTTAAAAATCCCCAACCTAAAATCTTGATTTTATAAGAAATCTTTTGTGTTTTAATTTTAAAATTTTTATAAAGGGTAAGAAACTTCAAAGTATGAAATTAAGGAATTCTGGTGGCTGCATTTGTTTAGTGGATAGTTCACTTTCTAAGAAACTAAGGAAGATGAAATTAAAAAATTCGAGGTAGTTTTAGACTAGTGGTAAAAATTTTATTGTAGTTATACGGTGCGGATGTACGTTGTACATCCAAGGGCACGTGCCACAAGCTGTTTTTTTTTTAATAACTAATCTTAATAAGTTTAAAATATGCCACATGCTAAATATGGTTTTTGTGCCACATGCCCAAAAGTTCCAAATCTCTTTTATTGGGGTTTTCTAAATTGGTTTTAGAAAATCAAAAATATTGTTAATAAACATATTAACCCATATATAAATCAAACAAAAAACAAAATAAATAAATTCACAATTTTAAAGCCCATACGACTACGAGCATACAAAATTAAAATTTAAAAACACAATTATATTAACTTAGCCACAAGTAATTTTTTTCCTCTGAAGTCTAAACGAAGACAACGAAGCATAATTGCATAAAGTAAGTTGGTCTTGAATGATGTAATTTTATTGATTTACACTTACATATTTTAGTCAAATTGGAAAATAAAAAATGCTAATATAGTTTTTTTTTATCAGGTATCAATGGAAAAATTTTATAAAAAAAAAATTATTTCGACTTCGTCTGAAAACGATTTGGATGATTTGCCTTCGAATCCTGCAGATATGGAGAACTGTAGAGTAATTTTATAAAATATTTTTAGTGTCTTTGGTGTTTCTTTTTTTAATTATTAACTTTTGCTGTTAGTACTATATTTTCTTTGATATTTTTATTTTATTTTGTTATGGTTAAAAAAAATATGTATCACAGGCTAAATAAGATTCCTGGATCCGCCTCTGCGGTGGACCAAATTAATATTTAAGTGTTTCGTTTATGTGGATCAAAATTAGATATTACGTTTCCATGAGCAAATTTGTTTATGTGTGGATCTAGTTTAGGTCTTTTGAACTTTGTGGATAAATTCATTTGACTAAGACAAAACATGCATGTGTTCAGTTTAGTTGTAAGTAAAGTTAGAAAATTTGAGAGCTTGTTTTATATTCGTGAGCTAGATGAGTTTTACAAATTTATGTGGATGATTGGTTGGGTCTTAAAAGAGTTATTTTTAGTTATACATCTGAACAAACGAATCAATCAACAAAGATGTGGTAATATATTGGTAGTATATTAAAGTTGTTTTTTTGTTTTTGGGTTCAAATCTTCTTTGGGACATAATATGTTTTTTAAATCAAAATATCTAAAATCTAATTTCGGATGGTAAAAAAGATTACGAGACCAAACTAACCAATCACACATTCACTTCTTTTTTTAAACTACAGCCCAAAAGTTTTTTGTATGGATGTAATAGCCAAATTTCCTACATGCCATTATTTTATTGTAGATAGTTGTAAGCATTTTTTTCTTAATTTAATACATGTCTATTTTTATTTTCATCCATTATACTTATCTTTTTCTTAATTTAATGATAACTTTTTGAACTTTTACATATACCTTTTTTCTCAACAACATTAATACATATATACTAATACACATTACATATATTAGCAATATATATAAATATATATATATATATATATATGTATGTACACACATAATATTATTATACATGCATACTCAATAGCACACATACTACTCAAATATCTTTTCTTTTTTTTTGATAAAATACTCAAATATCTTTCCCATTATGGATGTATGGATGTATAACAAGGATACGAGTAAAGAATATAATGGGAATAAAATATATTTATAAACATAAAATTATATATCTTTAATATATTTGTTATAGACTTATAGTATGAGATTGCTGAAATAGTATTATTATATAATAATATTATGTAATTATTATTTTTAATAGAGTATTTTAAAATTTTGAGTAAAAATTAATTTTTAAAAATTTAAAAATAATATACAAGCACATAACTAGCTACTTTTACCAATCATGTTTTGATTTAAGAATATCTACAACCAAAAACTTACAAGTATATATAGCCAACAAATCTACATCCAAAATTTAACTGCAAAAAAATTACAGATACAATCCTACCAATAATATCATGTGTACCAAATTTCTTTCTAAAATCTAAAATTTCCCACTTAATATAGGCAGTATTAAACTTACTAAAATAAGAATAAGTTTATACTTTTTTTTAATTTTTATATGAACTCTAAAATAATAATCTTTAGTTATGTTTATATTTATTTTAATATTGAAAAAAGAAAGATGAATATAATCCACATAAAATCTAGTGATTTGTATCAGTGCTGTCAATTTTTCACCACTTGAATTTAAGTATTTATTGTTGACAAAATAAAAAAGTATTATTCAAAAACGAAACATATATATGGAAAGGAACTCATGTCGTCACAGAATTCAATTTACCTCTAAATCTTTTCCCTCTATATATGTATATGTCTCTTCCATATGATTCACCAACACCAAAACAAAAAGAAACGTAAACGTCAGAATTTCAAAACAAATCTAACATGAAGACAACAAAAGTGCTAAAACGCATGTTTTGCTTCATCTCCTTCTTATTGTTCTCCTTCTTCTCAAAATGCATGGCCTATCCTCTCTCTACAAACTCTCGTTGGATCATCGACGATAAAGGACAAAGAGTGAAGTTGGTGTGTGCGAATTGGCCTGCGCATTTGCAGCCTGTGGTGGCGGAAGGGCTGAGCAAGCAACCGGTTGACGACGTGGCCAAGAAGATAGTGGCAATGGGTTTCAATTGTATTAGGTTAAGTTGGCCACTTGATTTGGCTACAAATGAGACATTGGCTACTAGTGTTACTGTGAGAGAGTCTTTTCGAAGTCTTGGTCTTGAAAGTGACATTTCTGGTTTCCAAACCAAGAACCCTTCCATGATCGATCTTCCACTCATCGAAGCTTTCAAGGTATAATTTCGAATTTCTTGGATTTTTTTGGGATGAACGAACAAAATTAACAAATCTAATAATTTATGCTTTACTAGTATTGTTTTCTATATGTTTTAAATTATAAGAAAATAAACTCGTATATATAAACTCATTAATGAATGTAAATAGCTTTTCAAATAGCAATCGTAAATAGCTTTTCAAATAACAATCGCTATAAATTTTGTAACTTTTCATATTTTCAACTCATGTTCTCATTAAATTTTGTTTCCTAACCCTTATTCTCATTAATTTTGTCTAACTCTTGTTCCCATTAAATCGCTATATATATATATATATTTTAATTCTTGTTCTCATTAAATTTTTAATTCATTGAATTTAGATCAAAAAGTTATTTAGCAATTAAAACATCAAAAAAATCACTCATTTCCTTTTGAAAACAAAAATTCTTCTTTTGTCTTTTGTTTTTGCAGAGTGTGGTGACTGCGTTGGGAAACCACAATGTGATGGTGATATTAGACAACCACTTGACCAAACCAGGGTGGTGCTGCGGCGACAACGACGGCAACGGTTTCTTTGGGGACACATTCTTTGACCCTGCCACTTGGATCGCCGGTCTGACCAAGATAGCCACAACCTTCAAAGATGTCTCCAACGTCGTTGGTATGAGCCTCAGAAACGAACTTAGAGGATCTAAACAAAACGTCGACGATTGGTTCAAGTACGTATATTTGTATATTCCCACTTGATGACTTAATTTCTTATTTTGGTTTAATTTGCATTGCATTGATAATATAACACGGTTACACACACACACAAAAATGCTATATTTTTCTAATAAAAAGAAATTAAAAAAACTTGCTCTATTTTTAATGTCTCATTATATATAGGTACATGCAACAAGGAGCCGAAGCAGTTCACGGAGCAAACCCTAACGTACTTGTAATCATTTCTGGCCTCGGCTACGATACCGATCTCTCTTTCGTCCGATCACGACCCGTGACCCTAACTTTCTCCGGAAAAATCGTCTTTGAGCTCCATCGATACTCTTTCACCAACACAGAAATATGGAGTTCCAAAAACACTAACGACGCATGCGGCGAGATCCTGAAGATGATCGACGACGGAGGCGGTTTCAACCTCCGTGACTTCCCGGTGTTTCTTAGTGAGTTTGGAATGGATTTGAGAGGCGGAAACGTTAACGATAACCGGTATATCGGATGTATATTAGGTTGGGCGGCGGAAAATGACGTAGATTGGTCGATTTGGGCACTTCAAGGAAGTTATTATCTCAGAGAGGGTGTGGCCGGAGCGATTGAGTATTTTGGTGTGTTGGATTCGGATTGGATTAGTGTTCGAAACCAGAGTTTCATGCAAAGATTGTCTCTGATTCAATCCCCGCTTCAAGGTACTTATCTACATGTTTTCTGATATGATGATCAAAATATTTTTTATCAGTCGAAATTTTTAAGAGTTTATAGGAGATATAATTTTTTTATCTTTTGTAAATTAATTACAACAGCGTAATTATATTCGAGATATCTTAAAAATCACAATTCAAAATTGTAACGAGTAAAGTGAAAATTTATTAATATTAGCTATTATTGATATTTAAGGTTTTAAATACAATTTTAGATTAGTTTTTTTATTTTTTTAATTAAATATGTATAGATACAAAGATATATTTCATAAAATACAAAGATTTGTTAGAAATAATAAATTTATTTATTTAGGAATTAGCTGCTATATTTGTTATGTTATACCTTCGTATTAAGAGCAAGTACAATGGTTGATTCTTAAAGAAGTATCTTAACATAGAAAAATAAAAACAATTCAAAAAGTAGGAGAGAGAGAAGAGATTGGTTCTTTAAAGTTTCCAAAATATCTTATTTAGGAACCAATTCTAACATTTAAGTACCACTCTTAGACACTTGTCATTTTTTAGTTGTTTCTCTTTATTTTAAATGCTAAATTTTAATTATATATATTAAATAATATCAAAATATTATATTAAATGGGTAAGATACTTTTTTTAAGGGATTTACGATTGCACATGCTCTAACATCTCACTATTCTTTGATTAAGTTGGTTTACCAGGACCGGGCCCTCTATCCAAAGTCTACAATCTTGTTTTCCACCCGTTAACCGGACTTTGCATGCAACAAACTTTATCGGATCCAACAAAGGTCACTCTCGGTCTATGTAACGAATCTCAACCATGGAGCTACAGTTTTGACAACACCTTGAAACTGAAGTCTCTATGCTTGGAGAACACTGGATCGGATAAGCCGGTGAAGCTCAGTGAGACGAGTTGCTCGAGCCCTGATTTGTCGAAATGGCAGACCATCTCAGCCTCTATTAATATGCACTTAGCTGCGAAGTCATCCAATAACTCGCTTTGTCTTGATGTCGATGGAGACAAAAACCTCGTGGCTACGAACTGCAAGTGTGTGAAGGGCGAAGACAGCTCATGTGATCCGACAAGCCAGTGGTTTAAAATCGTTAAAGTCAGTAAATAAATGAGCGTTTTATATATGGGAATAACAATTAATTAAGTAACTCATGAACTCGTAAACCTTGGTTATCCCCTATATATTAATTGAAAAACATTTTTAAAGAGTAGACTTACTTTTTGAACTATTTACAGTGGTGCTATTTTGCTTATGTGTCATCACCACACTTATTCTCCTATTATTTTAATACAAATTTCCTTTTTTGATTAGACTAATTATATTATATCCCTTTAACCATTTATTACTTTAAACATCTCTTTAATTTATGAAAATATAATTTATGACTAATTCCTTATATCATTTTTTACATCAATTTTCTTATATCATTTATTTATACATAATTTAACATTTAATTTATGAAGATATTCTCTTTCTTTCTATTTCTTACCAAAAATATATCATACTAATTATTTTTTTAAACACTATATTTCTTCTCTTATTTTTGTTTAAATTTAGATTTTAACAAAAACAAATCATCACAACATCCATATAGTAAAAAAATATATTTTATAATTCATGTGTTATAATTCAAATTTTTTTAAATGAATATAAATTACTCGAATGATTAATAAATATGAATATGTTTTAAAAAGTCACACATTGGAAATGAGGATGTGTAGATGGTTCAAAAATCATTATAAAAAACATAAATGATAAAAAAAACTGTAAAAGCAAGAAGTTTGATTTAATAGTCATCGGTATTTATAAATATTTGTTTGGTTTAATGTGATTTGTTAATAGAACCATATAAATTAACAAATAATATAAATATTTAAACTTGATAACAAGTTAAAAATATTATATCAAAAATTCTAAATATTAAAATAGTTTAATATGTTAAAAACAAATAATATTATAAATATTTTCTTTCTTTATGAAGAAAACATCATTTAATTTATGAAGATATTGTCTTTCTTTCTATTCTTTTACCAAAAATATATCATACTAATTATTTTTTTAAACATCATATTTCTTCTCTTATGTTTGTTTAAATTTAGTTTTGTAAAAAAAACAAAATCATCACAACATCCATATAGTAAAAAAATATATATTCTTTTATACATCTGTTATAATTCCAATTTTTATCATTTATATAAATTACTCAAATGATTAATAAATATGAGTATGTTTTAAAAAGTCTCACATTGAAAATGAGAATGCGTAGATAGTTCAAAAATCATTATAAAAAACATAAATGATTAAAAAAACTGTAAAAGTAAGAAGCTTATTTTAATAGACATCCATACATATTATTCATATATATATATATATATATATAACTCATTAAGTTATTTTTTATTTTAAAAAATTTCAAAATCATCTTTAATAAAATTCTTTATTATATATAACTCATTAAATTATTTTTATTTTAAACAATTTCAAAATCATCTTTAATAAATTTTTTTATTGATTTCTCATTCTGCGCAGGGCGCAGCTTATCACCTAGTTATATGTTATTTTTCTGTTCTCCATATGAAAATTCTAATAAAGACTATTTTGCTATCGCATTTGGGTTTAGTTTACAGTTTTTGCACCGCTACAAAACAGCAAACGAAATGTTATAGAGTTCAAAATCCGTCTAAAATTTTGTATGTTGTTATTATGTTATTCGATGTGTCAAAATACTCAAAACCAAATAAATCTAATAATGTGATTTAATTCTTTCAGCGAATTAGTTGTTGGTAAAAAAAAAAAAATTAGTTGTTGGTAATTCATTTGATTAACTCATGACTAGGCCCGTGCCTATCATATTATCATATACTCCTTCTGTTTACATTTAATTGTCGTTCTGAAAAATGTATCTGCAAAAAACTAGATGTATCTGAATGTGTTTTGAGTTTAATACTTCCAGATACATTTTATCCAAATGACAATTAAATGTAAACAGAGGGAGTATCTTTTAAAACATTGGTTTACTGCCATTTTTTGAGAAAAATAAATTAAAGACCTATATATGAAAATATTCTCTTGTGGTAATTTAGAGGTCATTCCATTGTAGATACTTAAAATACATATTTTTAATAACAACAAAAAATATAAATCTCTCACGCCGCGCAGGGTCCGGATTATCACCTAATATTGATTAATTTATTTGTTGTTTGTCTTTTGCTGAATCCATGTGTGACTTTGTGGCTAGGAGTGCTCACATAACATTTTAGAAACCTCCACGGTTCAAGTACCCATCTACGGTATGAAATATATTCCGTTTCACAAAGAGTGTCGTTTTAAGATTTAATTTTTGTTTCACAGAGAGTGTCGTTTTATATTTTCAATGCAAAATTTTAAAGAAAATTCAGTTTTAACCCTATTGTTTTAATGTATTAATTAGAAAGAGAAAGCTGTTTAATGAATTTATTAGGGATAGAAGAGACTTTTTATCAAATTTCTTAATTTGTGTGAAAAGTGTCAAGATGACACTATTTGTGAAACAGAGGGAGTAAAAAAAATCGCATGTGGCCTCCATTAAATGTAGACACGGTTCTGCTCATGTCCCATGATCCCAACCTACTTAAATATTTGAAATCATGTGTTACATTTTTACTCATTGTTAATTTGTTTATGTTATAGCAATACAATGTTCAAATTAAAAAATTGCTAGCTAGGGGCCGAATAACATTTTCTATTATTTTAAACAAATTTCTATTTTATAATAGAAAAAGAAAAATACCGTTTGAATATATACTAATCGGATACTAAAGACGATTTTGTTACAAGATTTATTTTTGTACATCAATTAGGCCAACATCATAACGTCTGAATTCAATCATCACACAAAGTTCAAAGGCGGCAGCGCACGTTTCATCTTTCTTGCCGGCCGAAACTTTAGTTATAAGAGAAGCTTTTCTCCATGCTGTAAGTGAAAAATTTGAGAGATTTGAGTATCAAATCAACAGCTGATTTTAGCAATTAATTTAAAGCTTCATATCTCAAAAATATATGAAATTTTACAAATATCACCAATCTATCTTTACTTTTTTCTGCATGTACCTTCGACTTTATTTTTAGATTCAAAAACACTAAAGTGGATGCTTTGGCAAGCCTCGATTGGACCTGTATAATCTGTATAGTAGAACATTTATAAATTAATACTCGATAAATTAATAATCAATATAAATTAATAAATTTTGTTGGTCTCGAATCGGACCAGTGTAAAAATTAGCAAAATTCGATAAGATAATAATTTTTTTGAAACTCCTATGTAAATATATGGTCCCATTAATATCATAAATTAATAATTTGTATATATTCCTTCCATTTTACAATAAGTAATGTTTTAAGGAAACTTTTTTTTCAAATTATATTATATTTTTAACTTTCAATAAAAAAATAATTATTTTTTTAGTGTTTTTAACCATTTGTATTCGATAAATTATTTTATTATTGGTTGAATTGTGTTTTATAATGCTTTTAAAACAATAATTATGAATTTATTGCTAAAAAATTATTTTGATGCTATTTATGGATATTTCTTATAAATTAATAACTTCTATAAATTAATAAAATATCATATTTCCAACATTATTAATTTATAGAGGTTTTAGTGTACTTTAATTTTTAATTAAAAGTCTGACAAAAAAAAGAATACTTTTGATTGTATAGACGGCTAAATCTTAACACATTATAAATTTTGAATCTTTTGGCATGATATTAGATTCGAATAAATGCTTATGGACATCTAATCCCAAAAGAAATAAAGTTTAAGCTAAAAATATAAATGTTCAAAGAATCATCATTTTCTTAGTAAAAGAAGAATGTAGTATTTAAAAAAAAAAAAAGAATTATCAAGAAAACACTACATACATGACCATTCCACTTATTACATAATTAAATAAAATTGGACAAATACACAATGTTTCGAACTATACATACATACGTACATATATACCTGTTGGCGGTAAAAGACAAGAGGTTAGATGAAGCAGAGAGACACAAATGGAAAGATTCTTCTTCATCTCTGTCTTTCTTCTTCTTCTGTTCGTCATCTTTAACAAAACCTCCTTCGCTTTCCCTCTCTCCACCGACTCACGCTGGATCGTCGACGACGGCAACAAATGGCAGCGCGTGAAGCTCACGTGCGTCAACTGGCCGTCGCATCTGGAAGCTGCGGTGGCGGAAGGGTTGAGCAAGCAGCCTTTAGATTCGATCGCCGAGAAGATCGTTTCGATGGGTTTCAATTGCGTTAGATTGACTTGGCCTCTCTACTTAGCCACCGACGAATCCTTCTCTGGGATTATGACCGTGAGACAATCCCTTCGCAAGTTTGGTCTTTCCGAAGCTGTTTCTGGTTTTCAAGCTAATAATCCCTCTTTTCTTGATCTTCCTCTGATTAAAGCTTTCCAGGTAAAATATATCAATTTCCCCTGATATGGGCTATTGAATTTGCCGGAAAGTTTTGACTTTTTTTCTTTTTGACCCCTAAATAGTCCAAAAATTAGAGAAAGATTTCCTTTTTTTTCTTCCTTGTGATTCTTGTATTCTTGCAGGAGAAATGGAGCATTGATTCTAGTTTATGATCTATATCTCTAAAGTTTGAGTTTTTTTAAATGTGTGCTTAGTCTTCTCTTCAACATTTTCCCTGGAAAATTCTGAGTGGTTTTTGTTGGGTTGTTGATCTAGCTTGTTAAGAAAGAATCATGATAATCAGTTAGGGTTTCTAATTAAAGAAAGATGAGAGTTTTGTTGTTCTGGAACAGGAAGTGGTTTCTAGTCTTGGAAACCACAGATTAATGGTGATCTTGGACAATCACATAAGCAAACCTGGTTGGTGTTGCAGTGACAACGATGGAAACGGGTTCTTCGGCGATAAAGATTTAAACCCAAATCTTTGGATCAAAGGGCTAACGAAAATGGCGTCAATGTTTTCCAACGTCTCATCAAATGTGGTTGCTATGAGTCTAAGGAATGAGCTTAGAGGTCCTAAACAGAACATCAAAGACTGGTACAAGTACATGAGAGAAGGCGCTGAAGCGGTCCACTCGGCGAATCCGGACGTTCTTGTCATTGTCTCGGGTTTGAATTACGATGCTGACTTATCTTTCCTCCGAGACAGGCCGTTTGAAGTTAGCTTCAAGAGGAAACTTGTGTTTGAGATCCATTGGTATGGATTTTGGAGCTCTTGGGAAGGAGATAGCTTGAACAAGATTTGCGGGAGAGAAACCGAAAACATTATGAAGATGTCCGGTTTCTTGCTGGAGAAAGGGTTTCCGTTGTTCGTGAGCGAGTTTGGGATTGATCAAAGAGGGAGTAATGTGAATGACAATAGGTTTCTGAGTTGCTTTATGGCTTTAGCAGCGGATCTTGATCTAGATTGGGCGATATGGACTCTTGCAGGAAGCTATTATTTAAGAGATAAAACAACTGGATCAGATGAATCTTATGGAGTTTTGGATTGGAATTGGTCAAGCGTAAGGAACTCAACCATTTTGCAGATGATTTCTGCAATTCAGTCTCCTTTTCGAGGTACACAATTAGGAATTGATGCTCTTATACATTTGCATTTTGACATTATAGCTAACCAAAAAGCTCTTATAAAAACATTGAAGTATTTGTTTTGTTAATACTCTATAGAGTTAAGTTTATCCATATGCATTAGAGCCTTTAGACTTATTTAAAAAAAATTGTAGAAACAGAGGTAATTTAGTTATAAAATGGTGTTAACCAATTTTTTTTTTTTTTTATCTCTTGATTAAAGTCAAACAACTTTGCTATATTCAGGACCAGGTCTAATGGAAACTCAACCAAAGAAAGTAATTTTCCATCCTTCGAGTGGACTTTGCATCGTGAGGAAATCATTGTTTCAACTAAAGCTCGGTTCTTGCGATAGATCAGAGAGCTTCAGACTTTCTTCTCATCGAGTTTTATCACTAACAGAAGAACAAATATTCTGCTTAAAAGCTTATGAGAAAGGAAAGTCTGTGAAGCTGCGTCTGTTTTTCTCAGAATCTCACTGCTCAAAATGGAAACATTTGTCTGAGTCGAAGATGCAGCTCTCGTCGATAACAAAGAATGGAGTCTCTGTTTGTTTGGATGTGGATTCGGATAGTAACAACATTGTCACGAAAAGCTGCAAATGCTTAGAAGGAAATGCGAGCTGCGATCCAAAAAGCCAATGGTTCAAGCTTGTTACTAGCACGAGAAGCAGATTCAAACAGAAACCTTTTCCTCAAATTAGTCCATACTCCAAGACATTTCTTCAGCAATCTTTATCGGTCTAATAAGGTATTCAAATAATGTGTAAGAGATCATCACACTTGGAAGTTTTTTTTCACAATCTACGAGATGTACCTTTTGATTGCAAATTCTTGTATAACAACATTTTAATCTGCATTACACATAATACACACACTGTACATTTTACTAACAAAGATTATTTGAGTGCCTAATTTACTAAAGATAGAACAAAGGGTGAAGAAGATCTTAACATTAGCCCATATATATAAACAAATACACACGCTGTGTTTTTTTTTTTTTTACCTATGAATCTTGCTGCTTCTTATCCTCAAGAGATCTCGGCATGATCCTGACTTTAAGACCATGTTTCATGTACAAAGTCGTTGTAACTCGCGGAACAACGACATGTTCTTGATCAACCTTGATTGAGTAATTCAACAAGATTGAAGCAACCACCATTTTCATCTGCAAGTAAGCAAATGTTTTCCCTAAACAAAGCCTTGGACCGCCATTGAAGACGACGTATTTAAACTGTTCATCACTCACATATTGCCCTCCTTGTATCCATCTCTCTGGTTTAAACATCTCTCAGTCTTTTCCCCAAATCGATTCCATCCTTCCCATTGCATAGATGGAGAAGTAAACCCTTGAACCTTTTCTCAAGAAAGTTCCATCTGGAAACACGTCTTCTTCGGTCGCTTGTTTCATCTCCATTGGAATCGGTGGATAGAGTCTAAGAGATTCCGACAATGCCGCTTGTAGATAAACCATATCGTTAAGTTCTTTGACTGTGAAGACACAACTCTTTGTTTCTCCGGATTCAAGATTGTTCTCTCTTTTGCTCAAGATTTCTCTGATTTCGCCGAGGTCCTTGTTTTCAACTTCCGGATGCTTTGTTATCAGCCAGAAGAACCAAGAGAGCGCAACGGAACTCGTGTCTCGTCCCGCTAAGATGAAACTTGTGCAGAACTGTCTGAAAAACTTGACGGTGAATCGATCATTCTCATTGCCTCTTTTGTGACTTTCGATATGGATTAGCCTCGAGAGGACATCGGATTTGTTCTTCTCTAATGCTCCTTTGTCTTTAAGCATCTTGATTCGGTCCACAACCATCTTGTCTATAAACCCGTGAACCGTCTCAACCGCTTTCCTCAGCCCTCTCTCATACCCTACATCGAAAAACTTCATAGGTTTCCACAAAAACGGCGGAATCATGAACCGAAACAGAGTAGACTCTGTTGCTTCTTCAAACGCTTTAGCGAATGGAACTTCGGGAAGATCATCATCCAAAGTCCCCGGATCATGACCGAGACCCGCGATACAGATATTATCAAACGTCAACCGCAGAAGAATCTCTTGAAGATCAAAAGGTTCTTGCGATTTGGAGAAACACTTCATCACTTTCAGGAGCTTCCTCTGTATCAAATCTCTCGTGGTCTGAAAAGAATGCTCGACGAATCGAGTCGAATGCATCTCGGTTATGATAATCCGTCTCTGCTCTTTCCAAGATTCATCATCCGCGTTAAAGATACCTTCTTCCAACAAATCGCGGAATCTCTCTTTGTAAAACTCTCCTTTCGGGAAGTTCTTGAAGTTGGTTTTGAGCATGTACTCGATGTTCGCCGGAACGCTAGTCATGGCTCCGTAAGATCCACTGAACCAGATCCCTTGGTAAGGAAACGTTCCTCGGCTTCTCGTTAAAGACCTTGTGACCCATCCGTACAAATCGTGAACTTGAAGGAAGAACTCGGGAGTGATCCCAAACACCGGCCATTGTATCGGTCCGCCTTTGTTGGTTAGCTTCGCTCGCAAGCAACAGAAAATGAATAGACCTAACAACGCGATTGATACGTCTTGAAGACACAGATGAGAAGAGATGCGATCTATCAATGACATTACAGAGTTTCCATCAGACATTTTCGTATAGTTTTTACTCAGTGGTTCTCTTTTGTAGTAACTACAAACAAACATGAAAATTGGTTTTCAAGGTTTTTTTTTAGTTTAATGTTTCGTAAAGATATGTAAACCGAAGATTCAAAGAGAGATCTCTCCATGCGTTTGGTGCTTTTTGCTTAAGGAGTACTCGCACAGTTTTCGGGGATTGGTCTATTTTCAAGAACACGACGTTTTCTTGTTTTACACGTAAAGTAATGTATAGGGTCGAAAATGCAAATCGTGCCGGTTAGGCAGTGCCGAAATGCCGTAAGAAACTCCAAAAATGTACAAATGCAAAATTTGCATGTCATATCTTAACTCTGTTTTAGATTAGTTTTTTTCATTTTTCTCAGATTTTTAAACAATTGCAATTAAAAATTCAGTTTAGATTTCCCCTTCGATTTTTCAAAAAAAAAAAAGAGCAGTTCGGTTTCTTTCTTCTTTTTTTTTTGGTCAAGGAGCAATTCGGTTAGGTTTGCAATCGGACGTCCCTCTAACCA
Organism: Alliaria petiolata; assembly: GCA_020283515.1. NCBI lineage: Eukaryota > Viridiplantae > Streptophyta > Magnoliopsida > Brassicales > Brassicaceae > Alliaria > Alliaria petiolata. Next base: position 176,818,275 of record JAHZTW010000001.1, read on the forward strand.
TCATACCATTTTAATTTGCTTTCACACTTTCGGATTGGGCCTATAAATTTATCGATAGCCCATCTATAAATTGGGCCATTTTCCAAGTATTTCAGGAAAAAACTTCGGAAACAGAAACAAAAACAACAAGAAGAAAAATAATGTGATAATGGAATCAGTGATATATATAGATATACCAGAAGACAGGTAACACTGTGAAAATAGAGATTAAACACAGAGCTGTTAAATTCTGGCCAGTTTAATCTTTGCTCCGGAAACTTGAACATCTCTCACTTTTTTTAATCTAAGAGAGTTCACCATTATGAAGCAATTCCATTCTAATCCATTAATTTCAAAAAAAAATTCATATTCAGATCTAAGATTAATTTTTGAACTCCAAAATCCAAATTTAGATTCGAAATTTCTCAACACGATTCATCGATGGTGAAAACAAATTAGCCATCGGATCGAGGTATGTTCATTCGAACGAATCCGAATTCGCATCCTATCGATCGGATTGAAGAATTTGGATGTACGCTTCCGGTGACACGCCCTTCAGGGTACGTAAAACCCTAAACGAAGAGCGCAACGCCTTTCGAAAGCGATCTCATAAAACATTCACAAGGAACAATCAAACAAAAAATAAAAAACAGAAATTTTGAAGAGGAAGAAGATAGTATATCGACGGCTATGGAGGTCGACTTGGATTTGAAGAGTTAGGGTTTAGAGGGTCTTACTCTTATAGGGAGAGGACACGGAGAGATCAAATTAGGGATATACCATTAATGGGCCTTTATTTTAAAGGCCCATATTGTTATGGACCATAATCAGTTGTTGGTTAAATTTTGATCACTGTAGTATATAAGTCTAAAGATTGGGCCGCTTTCTTAGTAGAATTAAGGAACATAGCGAAATTGAAAGTGCATTAAAAAAAAAAAAAAAACATTTCATTTTGTCTTGTTTATTTTGCTAGTGTTAAGTGAAAATTCATTATATAAATTTAGGCGCTGTGTTTTTTCGTAAATTTAAGTTTTACTTAAAGTTGATAGTGTTTTATGTGTAATTGTGAAAATCAACTGAGAATAGATTTTATGAGCTAGAATTTCAATTACTAAAGATTTTCAAACCTACTGTAATTGGATTTTCATATTTGCAGATCTAGATCAGCCAAATAATACCCTAAAGAATGATTTCCAATTCGGGATTCCAATACTTCATAATCCTAAAAATCTGAAAAAATAAATAAATTTAAACTAAACACATCCAGGAGCATCACAAGATTCATCTAACATCAGAAGATTAAAAGTTGTAGTCAACGATCACTATCAACTCTGCCAGGCACCACATGAAAGGTGGAGATCTCACCACGTGTCACTGCCCCATGAATCAGAGGGAGATACAGAATGTGATCATCACTAGCACAGAGTCCTCTTTTGTCCCTTTCACAGGTCACTGAATAAGACAGCTAAACAAAGATAGTATTTTGCCTGAAAAGGAACTCTTACCCTAGGTCAACCCAATGCTACTCTCCAATCCATTTTTTCACCATTTCTTTTTTTTTAAAAAATAAGGAATATAATTCTATAAAAATAATAGTTTCTTTGATCCATTGTCCAAAAAGAACACAATGTAGATCGATACATAATTATATAAATAATCATGAAATTTGTATAAGATTATGTGATTGACATAATTGTAACAAGAAAAAATTGTAAGGGAGATTTGGAAAACAACATATTAGCTCACATAAATGTCATTTGAGCTATGGAAAATAATGTATTATTCTAAAAAGAATAACACAACTTAGTCATATTATTCTATCCAACATCACACTATATATTCAACAGAAAAAACGATTATACAAAAAAAAAAAATCAAACTCTTATGTGCATTTAAAACGTAAAAAAATATAAATAAAATCGAAATGCTCCTTAATTACATTATTACCACTTGAATCAAAATTCATTGATATTTAGCTCATCACTTTGTAGAACTTTGCATGAGAAATTTAAACCTTGTCGAGTGACCTAAAAGAAATTCGGATTAAGGCATGAAAAATACAAAATCTAACCAAAATTATGTCTACTTACACTTATGATATATCTTAATATCTTATGGTTTACATTACAAACAACATATTCGAAACAAAGTATATCTACAAAGATGTATCTCCTTCCACGGCGACACTTCGGCCACCATCTATGCTACTGCCGGAAAATCCATCTTCCTGACTGTTATCATGGTCACTGCCGCAACATGATCCACTCACATAGTGTTCTTGACCGTCCATTGGCTCAAGATGATGGCTATTATCGAGTCTGGTGCAGCCGTTGATGTTGATAGAGACAGGTTCTGTTAACTGCTTCCCGTCTCGTGGAGGCGAGAAAACCACCGGAAGGTAAAGCTCAGCCTCGCACGGAAACTTCGAGCTCTTGAAGTGTTCCTTTAGATCCTCCAAACCCTTTTTGTTACGATTAAAAGTAACAAAATAAACACATTGTGACACCTAATGATCAAATTATTATATATAGTTCAAGACATTGGTATAACTTATAGCTTAAACTTCGGTATATGTGGATCTCGTGGAAACTAGAATATCAAGTTAATTATGTAGTTTGGGATTTCAAAACACTAATGTGTATGTATTAGTATACCTGAACCCTCGCATATGTGACTTGGCAAATCTTACGCGAATTAAAAACCTCCCAACGTTGAAGATGAAACGTCTTGTAAAGCCTCCAAGCCGCCTCCGGAGATGTCATGTTCACAAATCCATAACCAACATTGCACTTGTTGCTAATATCACAGCAAGAGAAAAGAGTTATGGTTATAGTTATAAATATAACCACTACTATACACAGTCAATGGATTTTGATGTTTGATTACTTGAAATCCATGGGAAGATACACAAAATCATAAGAAGAAAAGGGCTGATGTTCGTCGCTTTCTTCGGTAATCGCTTCGTTGATGTGAATGCAGTGATTATCTAGCATATTCAACAGCAGCTTTTGACTGTATAAAACAAACAAAAAAAAAAACAATATTGAACTAAGGTTCTGAAATATAATAAGAGCATCCGGGAAAATGTTAGTCAACTAATGTAATATCAAAACAAGAAGATAATTAAAAGCTTGATGGAACATAACATAAGAGAATTTTATCTAGAATATAAATCTTTGAATATATAAACAGCATCTTAGCACACGAATCCATGTGAATATTTTAATAAAAGATTAGAAAGATCTAAATCTTTAACCATCCTAGAGTTTGAAAAAGCTCCGAACTTTAAATCCATATATATATAAATTCTTTATTGAAAGATTAGAAAGATTTAGTCTTTGATTAACCATCCAAGTTTTTTCATTACTGATAATTGAATAAAAGCCTCGAAACTTTAAAATACTAATAATTAGATTATAGAGCCGAACCTGTACTTGTTTGGTATGTTCTTGATCATCAAAGTGGTACGTGGATCTCTGCAACTTGGATCATCCATGGTTTCTTCACTGATAAGAAACTCACTTAGTCCCATATTCTTCATCTGTCTTTTCTTCCCCCACTTAGCCACGTTCTTGCTCTTCGTTTCCGATTCTGGTCCTCGAGTCTTATTATCGTCATCATCGATGATACACAACGAACGCATTGAAGCTTCAACAACAACAACTTCATTATTAGGGCTCACATTCTTGTTTTTTATATCCTTCATGAGAGCAGTTGCAGACTGCCTCAAAGGCGGAGCTAGAATTGGTGGCGGTTGGAGCGGTTGAAACGGTAGCTGCGGTTGCCTAAATGACCTGAACTTGTTCTTAAGTCCACCTGGTCGGCTAAATTCGATCACAACTTGCTTCCCACAGATCTCTTCGCCATTCATTCCATCAAACGCTTTCGCCGCATCTCTTGTGTCGTAAAATTCAACGAATCTTTGATGTTTCTTGTGCGGTGTCTCTCTCAACTCTTTGATCGGACCTGAAGACAAAAATTACAATATCATCAAGTGTTCTCGCATAATTAAACAAACGGTCCGATATCGTCTATATCCAAAAACTAATTAAATGTCCATAGCATGTAAACAAGGCCATGCTTGATTTAATATTTGTAATTGAAAATGTTTTATTTCCTGAAATCGAGGAAACAAAACTAAAAAATCCAACAAAATCAAGACATAGAAAATTACAAAAAAAAAAAAAACCATACCGTAAACTTGGAAAATCTGTCTGAGAGCAATGGAAGAGACTTCAGGGTCTAAGTTAAATAACACCAACGTTCCTTGGTTACAACCGCCGGGAACGGCGCTTGAGGCCGGAACTACAAACTGGGCCCATACCGGTCTACCGGAAACAAACCCACGCGCCGATGAAGAAGACGGTGAGCTCCAAACGCTTACGCCGCCATCGCTACCGCCGAGCCTGGCTTGTTGCTGCATGTGTCTGCCGCAAATCTCTCGAACCGCTCTTTTGGCGTCACGGAGATCGTAGAAATGGACGGTCACGATTCCTTCTGAGATTCTCTCCATTTGCACGCCGCGCACGTCGCCGAACACCTCCAAGTCGCGTCTCATCGTCGTCTCGGTGACGTCACGCGGTACGGAGATCAGAGAAAGAGATCGCGTCGGAGAATTTGACGGCGGAGGAAGCCGTTGAACGGCCGAAGTGCCGTTGAAGCACGGACGCGGTGGTGGTGGTGGAGGAGGAGAAAACATCATCGGTTGTGGTGGGAGATTAAAGAACGTGAAACCTCTTGGCTCCGTCGGAGATAATCCGTACGACGACGGCGGAAGCGGCGGCGGCGGCGGAGGAGTGTACGGAAAGTAAAAACGGGAGGAGATAGGGTTTAGTGGTACAAACTCTTGAGCTCGAGGGTCTAAATTTCCGGCGAACGGAAAAGCTCTAGAATCTTCCATTGAAAGGGGTTTTTTTTTTTTTTTCTTACGGAGTAATGATTCTTTTCCGGCGAATGTGAAGTTTTCTTGATCGTGCGAGAGATACTGTGTGTGTAACGTCGTCTCTCTCTTTACTCTATAGACAAGACAGTGGAAGAGAACAAATGTTTATTTCTGTTTATTATTATGTCTTTCCAATTTGTGTAAGCATTTAAGTTTCTCGAAAATGACTGTTTAAAAAAAAAAAAAAAAATCGGATTCTTTTATTGAAGTTACGTTAATACCCCTACTCACTTTTTTGTAGGCTATAGTTTCTTGGTTTACGAGGCAATATAGATGTAGATTAAAGTCCCTACGCGACACGAATACTGAGTACGTGGAAAATGTTCAATCTTTTAATTTTCAGTTGTGCAGGCTTTTTTTGAACATTTGAAGAAATTTGAAAACAGAGAAAAATAAAAATAAAAAAGTATCTGTGAAGGAGAAATCAACGATATGGTAAAGTTTATAAACGTCTAAATAAAGTTCTTACCGTATTGTTGAACGGTTTTTTTCTTTTCTAAAAAGCCCATATTATTATTAAGTATTAACCACGTCCACGAATTGGGGGTGTTTTTTTTGTTCATTGAGTAAACAAAAAAGAACTTTTCATATTTTATTATTTAAAACTTACGTATGTGTCTAATCTCCAATTCATTTAAGAGTAAGAACAATGGTAGTTCTTATAAGAACTCTTAATATATATTAAACAAATAAAAATTATTATAATAATTAATAAGGTTTTTAAGAACTTAAGAAAAACACTCAAAAGTTCTTAAATAAGATACTTTCTTAAGTTTTTAAGAACCAATTCATTATTATAATAATTTTTATTTGTTTAATATATATTAAGAGTTCTTATAAAAACTACTATTGTTCTTGCTCTAAGGTCGACACTAGTTAGCTAGAGTCTTAACTCTTAATTAAGATATGTACTTTCTTTTCGTGAGCCTAAAGGTTACAATACTACTCATTTCACAAAGAAATAAGAATCAAGGATCTTTAAAAGCAATCGTTTTGTGTTTTTAACAAATAATTTTGTTTAATGTGGATATTGAAGTGTTGTTAAACACGAAGTAGTGACCAAACACACGTGCACATGAACATCTCGGTTCGAGAAGAAGACTCCCCCAAAACCAACGACCAAAACCATAATCTTGGTTTTCGTTTTTTTTTATTTCAGATAAAATAATAATATTACTTCATACAACTTCTTGCTTACCACGTTTGCTTCCATTTATCTCATTTAAAAAAAAAAAAATTAACCAAAACCAAAACGTATATTTTCTTATACCACTTTACTCAACATTTGATGGTCAGAATATTACAAAAATTGTTTAATGGTTTTATTACTCTATATTCTTTGTTTTTTCTTTTCATAATTCTAAATCGAGCTGGAGATTTTTATCTGAATCGAATTGAGTCGTAAAAACCGGTTAAAGCTTAGTTACAGTTTTACTAAAACCGAATGATCCAAAAACTGAAATTGATTGAAACTAAAACTGAAGCCTAATCTTTCAAGTTAGTGAAGCAAGTTTTGTATCTTTGAGCAAGACCAAACATACCAAGAGTGCCTCCAGTGTGAAGCATCACTACAATGCTCGATTTCTCGTCTTGCACAAGCTCTGTTGCCGTCTCCCAAGCAGCTAAAGTGTACATCGGATCCACTAAAACTCCCGTCTCTTGCGCAATTTTCCGACACATCTCCACTTCTCCTTCCAAGACCTTCCCAAATCTGCAAGAACAAAAGGAAATAGATCATTGATAGATCAAACCACTATAAAGCTTCAAAAACTTGGAGTGAAAAAAAAAAAAAAAATGATTCATTGTTTTGGCATATCTTCAATAGCATACTTTCTCCGGTTTTGACGATCCACCCATTTGATCATATCTAAGCTGCTGCAGACGATCGAGGGAAGAAACTGCCTCGTAAATTCGTCTATCAGGCGATCTTCATGTCTCTTGTAGTTTTCGAGTGTATCAGCTAGCATCACTGCATTGATCTCCCATGGAAGCCTGGCAAAAAAAATTTAAGCGAGCTGGTAAGTGGGAAAAGAAACAGACACAAAGAGTATCGATAAATCTTGTGAACAAAGCCTAAGCCTAACCCTAAAGACATAGCTGCAACTCCTAAACCCACAGCAGTTGTTCCAGTACCAGCATCAACTACAAACTTGACCGGACTCTTCTTCCCAAGTAGATGATCTTGTGACAAATAGTGCACCAACCGAAACATACCTGCGTAGTGACAAAGCCCTTGTTAGCAATTACACATAAACTAATAATCATGGCCCGTTCCTCCACATTGAACTGGTGCACTACCTAAATTATATCCAAAAACCGAGGTTTACCGAGTAATGCAAGAGCATCTCCTGCGCCTTCATTGACGATCAGAACCTTTCTAGGAGAAGCTTCGGAACTTGAAAAAAGATTCATAGCCTCGAGGTCCTCAACAATGTCTTTAGCCCATAAGACAGAACCGTCTTTCCCAGCGACGAGATCCGCGTGAGTTCTCAGCATTTCCTCTCTATTCGCATACCTCGATCTTGGAATATACTCAGCATTTCCATACATAGTTGAGACGAGGTTATAACCGGTCAAAACCTCGGGCTGTTCTCCACGCAGTAGCAAATGTGATCTTATACCTCTCTCGGCACACGAAACGGCTGCAAGATATACGCAAATAACTTCCATTTCAATCAGAACTTAGTTCGGCTTAGCTCTCTAATAAAAAAATTAAACAATCGAAATTCTTACCAACTGCAGCTGTATGTGCACTTTGACAACCTCCACATGTAACCTGTACTCAAGTAAAGTTCTAAGCTTTAAGCCTTTTCCAAAGGACCCAATTGGGAAAGAAACTTGGCAAGGCAAATAATAATAGCTCTAAAGAAGAAGATAACTCATTCTCACCAGATCAGTCACTTTATGATCTTGAAGAAGCGGTAACAAAGCATCAAGCTTTCTAGCTTTGTTACCATTCACAAGAGGGTGTAAAAGATCATCTCTCAGGATGTAAAAAGACGATCCTTGCTTTCCTTTTGACACTTCATCTCCGAGATGTGGACGAGTGTTGTTGAAGAAGGAGAATTTGCCGATTCCTTGTCCCTTACAAGTCCCTTTAGAAGAAGAAACGCTGATTTGCTGAATTTGGGTTGCAGGGCTCTGTAATCCCCATTTCCTATCAAGCAATTTCGACACAAACTCTCGTGATTCGAGCTCGGAAATGGGAATTCCCTGAAATCCCAAAAAAACAAAAAACATTTTTTTCTAAATCCAAGATTTTTTAGACACTGGGATTCGACTTAAATCAGCAGCAATTGCAAATGGGTATACTCAGAAGCGAGTAAAAAAAAAACGCAGAAAAGAGAAAAACCTGAGACGAGTGAAAGTGATGAAGATTTGATTTCCCGTTGACCGCAAAAAAGGTTGACCGTTGGACCTTCATGGTCGTCGCTTCTCTGCAAATTTCTATCGGCTAAAGGAGAAAGGGAGAAGAAACGCATCCACGCGCGTCTAGCTTCACGAGTTTTGAGACGTGAAGGACACGCGCTTATGTTAGACGTGTCTGGGCCATGGCCTTTGAAAGCGCGCGCACGGCCCATTGAATGAAGTTAAAACTATAGACATATTTTTATTTTTACTTTTGAGTAAAAAAAAGTACATCTCTCCTGGTTAAATCCAGTGATATACATATGTCGTCCCAGCTTTATCGATCAAGGGACGAGCAAAATTTACATATAATACACATCTACAAGAAAATATTACAAATATTCATTAAAAAAAATATTATTAATCACGTTTTGATCAACGCTCAGAAAAAGAAGAGCGATCCAACCGTCACAGCAGCGAAAGAAACGAAGCCAATGGTGGCGGTGGCGCAGCTTCCGGAGGCTTGTTGAGGCGGCGGATAATTTGCGTAGGAAGAATCGCTCCCGATAGGTCCGGCGACCGCCACGTCATCATCTCCGGGGGTAGCATCTGCGTCATCATCGGTTGTTCCAATGGCGTTGCTGTCTCCTGGACCCTCCGCTACATCCTTATCTCCGTCGGTCGGAGATTTTGCGGTGGGAGCTTCGGAGGTGGTCGTCGATGGTTTATCAACAGCAGCTGTTACGATTACGGCGGAGACGGCGATGAAGAGGAGGAAGAGAGCTAGGTGGAGGCGCGCCATTATGTTGATTAATTTAATTAGTTAATAATCCCAAAAAACTTTTTTCCAAAATGTTTAATGGGTATTTTCTTTTATTTATTTATTTATTTATTTAGTTATTATGTTCTGTGTAGTGTGATGCTCTTTATTTATATAGTTGTTGATCAAAGTGCGAAATTTGAGGTTTGCCAAAAAAATTAACGGCTGGGGAAAATACAACTACATATATCTTCTTCCCTAATTTAGGCTTCTTCATTTTTGTCTCAATCCCATCAAATATAGCAAACCAAAAAAAATGACTAGCATTTTTAGCCCAACTTTTCTTCAATTGAATTTAGTAATGGGAGATTACGGTTCAATTTCTCTTGTGATTTTAATTACGGTTGACAACTCTAAATGTTTTAAATAGCAAAGATATTCAAATTTTCAGAAAATTTGATGATTAATTTAGGTTTCGTGTAATGATTACTAGTTATGAAATCCCCTATATATTAATTAAGAAATATTCTCACAAACCCCTTTATTTACAATGGTGTCATTTTGCTGATGTGTCAGCACCACATTCATTCTGACATATCATTTAATGAAATTAATTAATAGTAATAAAATTATTATAAATAAAAATAATACTAATTTTGTTTTTGGGGGAATCGAACTTGAGACACCGAAGATAACATAATAAGCACACAACCACTTTCACAAAGACATTTTATATGTTTTCCAATCAGTTTCTTTTAGATATCTATAAATTACATTAGATATTAAAATTACTTAAATTAATTTTAATCCAAAAAATATTGAAATGTCTTTTTTGGACATGACATTAAATACGAGCCATTAATTGTGGTTTTAACAAATAAAGAAAAACTGATATATGGTTTGCCCACCAAGTTATTGAGTATTTCATTAAAAATTAAACATAATGTTTAAAATACACATATCCGTAATTTAGGTGGATGTTCTCAAATTCTATTTGATCCTCAGATCCCTGAAATACAATCATTCAGATCGAGGTAAGTATTAATACCTCCTAATTTGTCTAATATTTTTATTTACATATACATAACTCATTAGTAATACATAACTTACAAATCGACAGGTTTCCGGTCAATACCTTTTGATTAGTGTCAAGCATTGGAGCAAAATATGCATTAATATGCATACCCTCCCTGTTCAATATTTTTAGGTCATTTTTAAAAGTTTATTTAAAAATAAATGTCTCTAAAAACATATGGTAGTGTTTTAAAATCATATTATTATTTATTTCAGATATTGTTTCCATAATTTATTTATGATATCTCTTCATTTATCTTTCTAATTGTTTTAATATCATACAAATTTAAACTTTTTCTACTATATTTTCAACATAACAATTTATGTTATAAAAAACTGAATTAAAATAGTTTACTATAGTTTAATTTTTCAATTATAAAAAACATAATAATAAATAAATTCAACTTCACTTAAACAAAACTAAATTTATTTTATTAATCCCTTTGATTAATAAGAATTTAATAAAAATTTGATATTAAAATAATTAGAAATTATTATATTTTAAATTCTAATTCACTTAACCGAAAAAATATAAATCTCTCACCGCGCAGGGCGCGGATTATCACCTAGCAGGTCCGGCCCTGAGCCCAAACAGACCAAGCTTGGGCTTGCGGCCCCGTTTATATAATATAATTTAGCGACACCAAATTAACAAAAAGTCTTCTTAGTATAGTGGTTGGAAGCTATGAAAGAGTGTTAAGGGGAAGGGGTTCGACCAAATATATGGCAAAATACTTGTTTTTAAACAAAATCAGTGTAGTTAATGGGCCTTTAAATTTTGTTAGCTTGTGGCCACTATATTCTCAAGGCCGGGTATATATAAGTCTTCCGTTTTAAATAAGTTTCGTTGTAGTTTTTCAACTTGAATATGTATGAAAACTGGAAATTGTCAAAACAATATTTATTGTGAAATGGAAAGAGCATTAGGTGGTGGATCGTGGATGTAAAAGATGGTATTATTAACTATGAAGTTATTGTACATTTAAAATTTGTTCAAAAAAAAAAAAGTTATTGTACATAAATGATCCTAACCATTGGGCTTAGCTTCCGTATCCCGTAAGTAATTAATAATTACCACAATCCATCCACCTTCCCCTAAAAGAGTGATAGCGAGTGAACTACACGGCCATCTCAAGTCTCAACAGCCCACAATTTTGACGAACGAGCGCGGGAAGAAGAACTATTTTAGGCTTTTAGACAAATGAAAATAGAAACTGAACCTTACAATAAATGGATTTAGTGAAAATAATTCGACAATTATAAACAAACAATAACCTAAAAAACATGACCCATGAACAATTAGAAGAATAACCTAAAACCCTATACAACGAAATGTTAAGACAAGTTCCTTAACTTATATGTTCCCCCCCTTTTGTACAACCTTCCAAAGTCTTATGAACATAAAAAAAAGAAAAAGAAGCTTTGCGTTTTCTTGATGTCAAACGCAATTTCCTGCCAACAAACCGCTAAACCGCTAGCTGAGATCGATATCCACTTTTGCCGGCACACACCTCTCTGTTTGGTCACGACCAAGCTCTGTTCCGAGCTGACCTTTATCACCCGCACCAAACGCGAATAGCTTCCCTGATTCCGTGAGCGCAAACGTATGAGCGTTCCAATATATCGAGTTCGTTAGACTAATCTGAACCATCCGCTCCTTGGCTTGTTTCAGCGATGTTACTACCGCTGGGCTCAGCACATAGATGTGTATAAGAGACAGAATCTGAACCATCCGCTCCTTGGCTTGTTTCAGCGATGTTACTACCGCTGGGCTCAGCACATTCTCATGTCGAACCTGCAAAATAAAATAAAAACCAAACATAAGAGTCAAACAAAGCTTTCAACGCAGGTACAAACGCAAGCAAAAAAGAAACAACCAAGCGCTAACCTGTTCATCAACAACAGCTTGATGGTGGCCGAGGCTAGCAGATTCGCCACAGCCAAACGAGTAAACATCGCCATCATCCGAGACCACGAAAGTAGTGTAATCTCCCGTCGCGACATGAACCGCCTTGACATGGCTTAGCCCTTCAACGACCTTAGGTACTGATTCACACTCCTCGTTACCGTGTCCTAAGCAGCCGTATCTTCCCCAACCCCAAGTGCACACTCTTCCGTCTTGACCTACCACTGCAGCATGCCAAGCACCAGCTGCAACCACCCTAGGTTGGATATTCAATACCTGAAACTGCTCGATAACCCGAGGATACTTCTCATCTGTTTTCGACCCGTGGCCAAGCTTGCCTCCCAAACCGCAGCCAACCGAGTAAACCGACCTAAAATAAGCATATGCTATTGCGTCAGAGCCGGTTTTGGGCATGAACCATAGACAAAAACAAAATAACCATATGCTACATTTAAAATGTTGAACATGACCTATAGCATTTGTTGACCGGTCTAAAGAAATGGTGTATAAAACGGGAACTCACATGCCATTTGGTTGACAAGCTAAGGCAAGAAGGTAGCAATAACCGGCAGCGATCTGCACAACGGGTACATTCTCGAGCGGGCCCAACAGAGGACGGGGCTCGACATCCGCAGGCTCGGTCTGGTGTCCAAGTCTACCGTCGTTGCCCCAAGAGAATGTATAAACCTTTCCTTCTCGGGAGAGAACAGCGGTAAAGAAATTCCCGATAGCCGCTTGCACAACAAATATGTTCTTTAAAGATGCCACGACCTGAGGAGTTGTAACCGGTCTAGTGCCTTGCCCTCCGTATTCAGCTTCCCCGAACAAATCTTTTCCGCACGCGTAAACGACTCCATTATCGCTTATTAGCATTGTCCTACCAGCACCAGCTGCTGCTTGAATGATCCGGATCCCCTGCAATGATCTGCACAACAAGATAACACTCTCTGGTGAAAACCATCTTCCAGCTTTTCTAGTTATGTATATACTAACACACATTGGTGCCAACGACAATAACCTGATGGGCAAAATCCTAGCTTCTTCATCGGTGTGGCCATGTCCTAGCTGCCCAGAGTTATTATAACCGAAAGTATAAACTTCGCCTTTGGATGTCACGGCGATACTATGACCAGGACCAGCAACCGCTTGAGGTTTCTCTCTTCGGCAACACGCTTCACCAGCCAGCAAAAACCTAAGGACCAGTTTCCATGACCCTCCGCATCTACGTTTCATTTCTTGGCGTTCTTCTTCACTCATCGACTTGAAGATCACCCTTTTATTACACATGTCGAGAGCAGCGAGCTCCGATAGCGATAGATTACAGTCCGGGGCAAAGTTTGCTGGCTGGCTAAAGAAGGAGCATGTTGCCTAAAACAACAACAACAACAACAAAATATCAAATCAGCAGAACCATCAATCCTTGGAGGAATTTCAGTAAAAGATTTGGACTTTTTCGAAACAAGAACCTCTAGATTCGCGAGGTCACGAGGATCCAATCTACATTCAGTGAGAACATGAAGGACAATGGAAGGGTTAGCTGCTAAAGGAAACTCTCCAGGAGTTGAGTCCCCAAAGCAATGGCGCTTTTGCCTCTGAAATGGAGTCACAGGAGGAGAAGCAGTCGAAACCGGTTGCTCCGGTAAGTTGTGGTACTGTAAAGCCGGAGTTCCACTCGTTGTTGCATCCATTTTTGGACACAGATTATATCCTACAAGTCCCGAATTAAGGCAAGTCACATTTTGACTTTTGCCTGAGATATGACATAAATAAAACACAGAACAAGATCCCACGATTTACCTGCAAATCTTGTATAGTATTGTTCAACCAGTTCTAAAGCTTTTGATCTACAGAGGAAACAGAAACAAGTAAGGATCAAAGTCAAAATTGCAAACTTTAGCTTCAATTGCTGTAAACTAGTATCAAGGAAGCAATTTCATGGGTCATAACAAGAAGAGTTACTCTTTTTTTTTCCTAATCAGGAACAAAGAAAGGATCTGTGAACAATCAAATCAAATCAGCCCAAGAATGAAAGAAGGAAACTTGGAAGAGAAGTGTAGTAGTCAATAATGATGAGGATTATTCTATAAGAACAAAATGAATCTTAAAGAAAGAAAGATGGATCTGATACGGAAGATAAAAGAAAACTGTTTGTCACACGCAAAGGACTTCTCCTTCTCCTCTGCACACGGAAACTCAATTTTGACCTTACCACGATCAAACGCAAACCCAGAAAAATCAAATCAGTTTTGATTGAACAACACACATCAGAGAGATCAATTTAGTTTGGGAAAATGTTAAAAACCACGATTTGATCATTTTACCCAGATTCAATCAGCGATCAAATTCAAAGGAAATTCAACAGACTAAAGATGGGTGAGATTACATGTTAAGAAAAAGGAGTGAAATTTCTGAAAACCCATCTGCATCAACCCATCAACATCATCATCATCATCAATTTATCATCAGCAATAATCGAACCTCAGAATTTAACCAAAAGTGGTTTTTCTTTTTGTTTGGTTTTGTTGTCTGATCAGAGGAGCATAGGAGAAAGAGGGATATGAAAGAATGATCGGAGAATGTTTTCTAGAGAATTGACGGTGAAGAAAAGGAATCGAATTTCACATTTAAACTATTAAAAACAAAAAAAACCCAAATTTCTCCTTTTGAATTAAACTCTCTTTTTTTTTTATCCTCCTCGGAAAGTCTGCAAATTTGGAGTTGAGGGTCGTGAATGAAGGAGGAAAGAAAGTTGTGGTGTCTCTTTATGCGGTCTTATAAAGCAATTATCTCTCTTACTTACAAATATTGTGTATATGCACATGTGTAATGGAGTACATATACATCATGATACATACGTGTGCATCCAAAACAGGGTTTTGAGTTTGAGTGGTAGAACAAGTTATCCATCCAACGGATCTTTATAGTTTAATAGGAGTAGTAGCTGAGAATAAAAATGGATATTACTATTAATTTATTGTTACTACTCATGAGTCCTGACATAGTTATCCACTATGATGACATCTCCATTTTTTTTTTTTCTTGTCCTTTACTATTATTTTGTCTGAAAACAAAATAACTCAACTTGTTAAAATCCATCTTATGGTTTTGAGTTTTCATGTCTAGATTATGATGACAATGACGATGACAATGAATATATCATCTGGTTCTTCTAACAGTTGTTCTAATCGGTATATGTCAATGTTTGAAGGATGTTCACGTTGCTGTAACCTTAGAAACTTAAGGAAAATTGATTAGAATACATAGGCTTGGAAGCAAGCAAACCAACCTGCCAAGTTGTGGCTTCGTCTACAAGAATATTCCACCTTTTTACATATTCTTTTCTTTTTTTTCCAATTAAAGATAATAATCAAAATAGAAATTGAAAAAGAAGAAAAAAAAAAGAATTTTGTTTTCTGTTGATATTATTTGATGATGGTCATGATGATTTCATATATGTCAGTTTTGAATAAATGTTTTTTCTTATGAACCGTAGAAGTTCTGAATTTTCGATACATAATCTCTATAGTATCTCTCTATCTGAAATCAATTTTTGGATATTCTAATTTTAAAAATAACATTTTTTTAAAAAAGAATATTTAAATCCGAAATACAAAAAAAAACAATTTATTTATTAGGCCTGTACATAAAAACCAGATCCGAAGAACCGAACCGATATGAACCGAATTTTTAGGTACCGAATCCGAACCGACCCGGTGTAAATACCGAATGGGAGCTACACTGTCATTATCCGAAGAACCGGTACCGAACCCGAACCGAAACGAGAACCGAATGGGTATCCGAAATACCCGAAATAAAATTATATACAAAATAAATATTAGTTATATTTAAATTTGTAATTAAAAAAATATAAAATATTATAATTATAAACTGAATATATCAATTATATTTATAGGTTTTCAGATATTTTTATATTTTTTCAGGTATTTTGAGTAAATCGGGTATTTTCGGATATCAATTTTAGTTTTTATAGGTACTCAATCGGATACATTTCAGATATTTTTGGTTTATTTGATTACAAATACCCGAAAATATCCGAACCGAATTAAATTTATGATTACTTTTGGATTTAAAAATCCGAACCGATCCATAACCGATCGGTTTTCGGATAAAATGCGGTTCCTCAACTCCGATACATAACTGACCCGAACCCGACATAAACCGAACCGAACCCGATCCGAAATTAAAAAATACCTGAATGGGACTTGTAGCCTAAAACCGAAGTAACCAAAACCCGAATAGACTCGATCCGAAACCGAATTTATCTTCTTCTCTTTTTCCTCCCCAAATAAGTATCTCATAAAATATGTACATCTCTTTGGTTTTTAATAAATGTTTGATAATAATAAACTAACAAATCAAAATTTCAGAGTTTGAAGTATGAGCTAATTTTGGAACACACAATTTTATAGACGATCTTAGGAAGAACATCATTAAGAGTTTTTAGCAACAAAAAAAAACATCATTAGGAGTTGCTACCGACGAGACCCAATAATTGCATATTTGGGGAGGAAAAAAATACTTATTTGGGAAATAATGTACATATTTTATGAGATGGCAATCTTTAATATTATTTTCCTAATTTCAAACAATATTTTAAACTTTTTCCATTCATTGACAAGACTCCTTACCTACAGATAATTTGTTGGATAAAAGTTCTTGCAATTTATTTAGAGATTTACTGAAAAGTCACTTTTTTACTGTGAAATGATATATATGGCTTAATCACTTTTTTTTTTAACATACAAAACTTAATACTACATTTAAAAACCGAAAAATATGCGCATCATCCCCTTTTTCGAGACGAAAAATAAGGCTTTAACTCGCGTTTTGTGAAAGCTAAAAAGAGAGTAAATCCAAGTTGTAAAAGAAAATGTTGGTTGGGTCTTATTAATGTGCAAGTGAACGTGTTAAGATGTTTGTACCACGTGAAATAAATGTGGATAAGATTATTATTATGTGCAAAGGTATGATGGAACACACATCATGAACACATGTGATACAACAGCTTCAGCATCATCATCCATCTGAAAGGACATGGAAAGTCATAAGGACTTCAAGATCCCATTTCATTTTTTTGGGTAAGAAATTCTGAAATTGTATGAAATTATTATTATATGAAATTCTTTTCTATCCGGTATACACACATTCAAAACAAAACCAAAACCGGAACCAGACATTTCACTTTCAATTTGGTATAACAAGAAGACATGTACAAGAAATGTGAAGGAGATTATAATGGACTAAGTTTCTATAAACGTCGGATCCGAATCTGGTTAAGTACCGGTTTAGACTCCTTAACCGGGGCTACTGCATCTGGAACTCTTTGACATATGTTCTTGATAGAAAGGATCATCAGAGCCTTGAACTGAACTCATCCTTGGAGAAGAAAAACTCCATCCTTCCTTATGCATTGCCTCGTCGCAGCTTTCTTCTTCTCTGAACTTGATGAAGAAGATGGATGACCAGTAATCTCTCACCAAGTTCTTCAAAATCATAATAAAAAAAAAAAAACAAAACGAGCGCATAGAAAATGAGAATCAAGAGAATAAGAAGTTTGAAGGCGTGAAGAGAGTGAAAGAAAGGTGTTAATTTACCATCTTGATCAATTGCATCACTTCGTTTAATGCGTTCTTGAAGAGATCAGGGTGAGTTAGATCTTGAGTGGTTAAGATCTCTTGCCGGGTTTTATGAGACAAGTTCACTTCCATTTCAGCTCCTGCGTTCAAGGAATCGATAGTTAGATTTAAACCGACAACACCTGAGACCGGTAAGAAGAAAGAAGATAGATGATGATAATAAAACCTGCGACGATGAACTTCTCCATGATATGTCGAGCCATGTAGATTCTTCTAATCGAATCACCTTCCGGGATTTTACCATGTTCATACACTTCTTCGTAGAAATGCAAGGTTTCTCCAGCGTAGCAGCTAACAGCAACATATAAAAGATCTGGTTTATATAATAAAAAAGGAATGAAAAATTGAGGGGAGCGCAGAAAACACAGTACCTATCCGCGAACTCCATAAGCGACTGGCGAAATCTTTTATTGAGAAGAAGCTTATCAAGTGGCTCGTTTGGATCAACAGGTCGAAACTCCTCCTTCCGAAACAATAATCCGCTATCGGGAATGCCTAGAGCTAGACCCATTCTTTGAAACTCAAAGTGTTCTCTTTTCTTCAAGCTGATTTGCGAGAGAAGAGGTTGGTTACTCGAGATGGAAAAGAAGACAACGACGAGAATTCCACCCTGAAAAGAAGAGAATTTAACTCGGAAGTCTGTTAAAATGTTGCTTTTTTTTTTTCCTTTTCAAGTGCAAAATCTTGGTAATAGCTTCATACCGTGACTAAAAGTACAAATCTTGAAGCAACCTGAAGCCAGGAGATTTCTACATGAATCTCATTCAACACAAAAGCTGTTACCCATATAACGATTGCAGTGGCTGAGACGAGGATACCTTTCCAGAGATCTCTAAGCTCATCAAATCGAAACTCTACATGTCGGACCGCTCTTGTGAATGCAACTAGAGCAAGGACATAAAGAGCATGAATGCCTGCAACTGGGAAAGTCCATCCAAGACCCATGTGGCATCGATCGTTGAGAGGCTTTGTTGCATGGAGAACTGAAACCAAAATCAAAAGCTTATGAGCTAACACAAGCAAAAGCCAAACACACTTGCAAAGTACAAAATAAAAAGTTTAGAAATTCTTACTTGCAGATCCAAAGATCCATGGCAACAAAACAAGGGGGAGAAAAATGTATGATTTTACGGGTGGTAGACGTTTCCTACGTTATATAACCGAATATCATGACACAAAATTAGACCAAACAGAGATGAAACGAAAGCATTTTTGTTCACGTTAATACTTACTTGACAAATATGAAGTATAGTTGAAATGCCTGAGTTATACGACAACTCATCAGCAAACCGAATCCAAGTGGTCCTTCGACCCACACTGAAACCAAACAATACACCGATCAAAACTGTACAAGACTCGATGATGTAATTGTCAACTTGTTTCTGAACATTGTTACAAGCAAACCTGCCCAAATGTAGCAATCCTGCCACCAATGTTTCGACTTGAATTGAAGTACATGAACTGACATCTGAAAAAAAATAAAAAAAATAAACAACAGTCAGTTTTGGAGATATCACTGTTAGAAACTTAACAAATGAAGTGAGTTCTTAAGACCAATCGATTATACCACAATTGACAAGAGAAGGTTGAAGCTGGAGACGATTTGAATGACAGGGATCCAGAAACTGCTACTGTTAGTACGAGGAGCCTTGTGTATCAAACATGGTAAGAGCGATCGCGATAGAAGCCTGATAGTAAACAAGTGAATCCATCAAATGGAATCAACTACTAGTGAAATCGAAGAATCTAGGAGTTAATCAAGATAAAAGATCCACTAAAAATTGGCATCAAATGATGCTTTTTGAACTTCGAATCAATAATCATTAATTGGTTTGGACATAAGTAAAAAGACCTTAGAAATACTCTCAAACCTTACAAGCTAGAGTAAATAGCTGAATCTTCTTCTATCAAGAAACTGAAACATCTAAATTTCCCAGCAAAAGACAGATCCTTTGGGTATAAACAAAGTAAATCCGGTGAGACATAATATCAAACACTTGCAAGACAAAGTATAAATAAAGAGCTTAGAGACATCATCATACGAAACACTTAACGATTAAACCCCAAAATATATCTATATCGAAAAAATCGAGGATTTCTCGCCTAAGACGACCCAAGTAAAGAGTCAACAAGTCAACCCAGTAAACGAAAAAGCCAGATCTTCAAAGCTGTAAACTGAAAACCGCAAAAAAATAACGGATTTTAAATCATCTAAAAGAGAAGAACGGAGATGAATAACAACGTACACGAAGAAGCAGATTACTGCTATTGAAACGGCGACGTAATCGCTTGGACAACCACCTCGTATAGCACATCCACTCGCCATTTTTCCTCTACCATATCGCTCTCTCTGCTAAACTCGATTCTGGTTTCAGAGCTTGTTGCTTTAATGTCAAGGTAAAGTGAGCAAAAACAGAAAAAAAAGAAATATAAATCAATAAAGAAGTTTCATTAATCGAAGTTGGAATTTAGAAAACCAGAAAAAGTATTCAACTTTAAAAATTCACCAATTCGCCAAAGGACGTCTCTGTCTCTCCATTGTTCACGTTTCTGTTCCCCATCTGACTTTTTTGACCAGAAAACACTTCTTCTTCCGGTAACAGTTTTCGTCCATAAAATTATTATTTTTTTTTTTATTTTAGAAAAATCTGTCAACAAATTAAACATCATTTACCATACTTAATAATAATTTTTTAAAAAAAGAGATTAATTAATCTTGTTAACAAGGAAGATTTTAATCATTTTATGATTGGTTCTTACACTACTTCATTAATTTATAGAGATCTATTTTAACTTTTGTCTTTTGTGAACAGAAGCTGGTCACATTAAAATTGCAGTAATCACCCTCTACAACAAATATTTCACAAAACGACCCATTAAAATTAAACACTTTTCAATTAAGCCCCTTTATAATTTTGTGCATCTCTCTCACTCCAACGACTTGAGCTTTGAGCTATATCGCCACAGCAAACCTCCGACCAAGTTGTTAAGCGCGTGTGAGGCCATCGGAACAAGAAGACTCGTCGACAAAACCGCTGCATAACCATAGACTATACCGACAATCGACGCCCTGAGAATTTCACAAAAACATGTGAAGACTAATCAAAGAAAAGAATGATGATAATAATAAATATCAAAGATTTGATCCACACAATTCTCATCACCACTGAGGTACCAAAAAATGGATTTACCAAACCGCAAAAGAATACTTTCTTCCGCTCCCGAGATGAAGTAAACCGAAGACGAGTCCGATTCCCACAATACTGTTCCAATTGCTTCCGAACAAAGGCACCAATGCTCCTCGAAAGAGCATCTCCTGTGAATCATCATCATCTTCTACATCAATTATCATCATCATCATCATCTTTTTTTGTGTTTGTCTCCTTTGATTGTTAATGTGTTACCTCACTAATTCCAGGTAAAATCGCAACAACAAGGTAATCTAGTGGTTCGAGCGAAGTAAGGATCTGCAAGTAGTGTGAATCCAAACGAAGCGGTTAAGCGAGTTTAGAGAACCATGCGAATGTAATTATGAGTAATGTTTTTTTTTTCACCTGTTGGTTTGCTGCTTCACTTGACTCGGCAAAATCTGGCCAAGATTTTAGTAACAAGAACCTGCTTGATGATATAAACACAACGATTCCAGCGATTAACCCGAGATGCCAAGTTTCGAAACCAACTGCAAGAAAGATCAAGACAATACAAAAACCAGTTTTTTTTATTGTTCATTGATCATATAATTATATCGTTTTTTTTTTCCTCGAGATGTTACATGGTAAATCTGTAGAGCAGTCTGGAACTGGTAATCCTTCAGTCGAAGCGACATGAGACGCCTGCGAGTGGAAACCAAATCATTTAGTTGCAAATTGTTAGAGTCACAAAAACCGAAACTTTCAAAAGGGATTATTCACCTTCCTGATGATCAGTCCTAATGCAGCCATTAAACCGGAAGTTACGGTGCAGGCCTGAAGCACTTTGTCTCGAGGAGCAACAACAACAACATCGATGGAGTCATTTGAAGTTGAAGTTGAAGTATCGACTTGAGCTTCTTCAAATCTTGGAGAAGAAACTTGAGCAACTTCTTCTTCTTCTTCTTTTGTAACTTTTCTTCGGGTTATTTCTTTACCTTGTTGAGATTCTCTTCTGAGTTTCTTAAGCGATTTACGAGAGGCTCTTACATCAAACTTAAAACCCTGAAGATAAATAATCAGACAATGAGATCTTCTGTCGAAAGTTATGTTTTTTTCGGACCAAGAACATGCGAAATTCAAGAACCTTACGGTGTAAAGCTTGACTGCTTGTACTGCTCGAGCATCATATAGCTTAGGGTTCGGACCAACTGACCAAATCAGGATTCAGAATCTTTATAGAATACACTGAATTTGATCACATACTGTAAGGAATCTAACTTACCCACCTGGACGAAAAAGATGAACAGAAGTTGAAGTTCCTCTGCTCCAAGGTTGCAGAGAGATAAAACCCATCAGATATTTTCGTCTGTCTTCTCAAGTATGTTGCTTCGATTCATTGAGACTCTGTTTCCAAAACAAACAAAGGAAGAGTTTCACGGGGAAGTAGGAAGAAGAAAGCGCCGCGAGGGTGTTTTATCTGACGACAAAACTCTGAAACGAGAGGTCTGTGTCTCGCCAGCTTCATACGGCGTCGTTTATTACATCTCAGGCTCGATTCAGAGAAACAAATAAAATAAAAATAAAAACAAATTTTCACTTGTAACATTTTTGATCCAACCAGACTGAGCAACCGATTTTTCCCAACAAAGAGACATATGTCCTTGTCCGATTTCAAAGTTTTGAGCTTTTCATCTGATGGAATGCATGCAATATCGATCAGAACAAGTTGAAACTGTGACAAGAGCTCGTCTCTCTTTTCTATTTTCTTTCTCTTATTAGGTTTTAGATTTGAAGAAGAAACGTGCATCTATACATATGATGAAGAGAGACAGAACAAGTGACAGGGTATGTATGATGTGGCTCGAAACCATTTTTCCGATAGTAAAACCAAAAACAAGATCAGAGAGGGATTCGATAAGTTGGATCGAACATCTTCAATATAAACAAGTTGCCCTTGTCACCCCTTGACAACCTGCAGAAGAAAAGAAAAAAAAAAAAACCCATTGTTCTAAGATTCTGGATGTTTGTTTATAAAAACATGAAAAAAAAATGGAAAACTTTGATCCACTAACCGTAGTTCCTCATCCACATAGGTAATCTCCAGTTCACCACGTGCGTTATCAGGGGCTTTTACAGGAATCTGCAAATCAAAACACCACTCAGATCATCATTAACCAGTCAAGTATAAACAAGGCATATGGTTCACTTATACTGTCTGAAGCAGTAGTACTTACAAAGCCGAGGATTTTGAACACTTGGAGTTTCACAGCGACCTTCTTTGAATTGATGGGTGTCAAGTCTCCTGTTACCTACGAGAAAACGTTGTTTGCTTTATAGATGATAATATTTTTTGTAAGGATAATCCACTCATCCAAAAAGTCCACAATGGAATTGCAGTTTTCAGTCCTTGAATATTTATGCCGATGGATAACATCAATAGGTTACCATATCATAGAAAAAGGAGCTTACCTGAGTGTATGGTCTAGCACAGTGCGAACCTAATTGTGCAAATGGTACAGATAAGAATTAAGCGGAAGAGTCAGTTTGGAAAATTTACCGAGTTGTAGAAAGGCCAAGTCTCCATGTTTTGAACCTTTAATGTATCCACATTGATAGATTGGTAGTTTATTAATGATCTTAAGAATCTTGGTTTCTGTTGCATTGTTAAAGAGAGAGAGTGACAGAATAAGCCAAAAGAAACAAAGGTACAACAACCAATACATGTTTCAAAGATTAACAAGTTCTAACCTTTGCCTGCAAAATCGAAGCAGAGGTTGTGTAAATGAGCTCCCATTTTCCATTGAGTAAATCAGATTTCAGAGGCTCCTTGGTGGGATTAACTGCTTCCACTTTACGAGCTAACTGTCTCCACACAAACAAAAGTCGTGTACGTGAGATCAATGGGGATAGATTTTGCTTTCAATTCACATTCCTAACAAAACCATCATGACTAATTCTGATTTACTCTTGTGAGAATTCTCTCTACTAAACCAATTCTTAATGGTTCTCCAACTGTCTGTGACGAGAAAGAGAGAGAGAGAGAGAGAGAGAGAGAGAGAACCTGATCAATCCGAAGCTGGTCATCAGGCGAGGCGGTTGCGCCGCGTTCGAGAGGCTCAATGGCTTCGAGAAGATTCTGTTTGAGCTGTTTCTGCTTCTCGGCTCGGCCGTTTCTGGTCAGAAACGCCGGAGGAAAGCTGAAAATGGCTTGGATTCTCAATCCCTCTCGATCAACTTTTCGAACGCTCTGTGACTTTGTCGGAACGGCGAAGCCACTTTCCGACTTCAAGAGACTGCCGGAGAGATTAAACCCGGTGGTCTGAGACATCGGAACTCCACTCTTTAAGCACGAAGGCAAAGCCATAGCAAGCAATGAGTCGCGGCTTTCGTTTCAGAGAAACCTTGTTCGAAGACAAACACAGAAGAAGAAGAAGAAGAAGAAGAAGAAGAAGAAGAAGAGAGATCGTTGCTCTGTCATTGCCATGACAACAACGTCACACTATCACGGAGAGATAAGATTTTTTTCTCTCTCCTCTGAAACGTGAGGCCGTCGGTGTTCCCGACTCAATTACGTCGTCGTTTTGAAAACAAAGGTAAAAGGAGAGCTTTGCCTTTTTCTTGAAATTATCCAAAGGCGTAGATAGTTTACATTTCTTCCTGTCTAAACTAATTCAAGAAAGAAACACAAACATGACAATGAGAAAGAAAACCATTTAATTTTTTTTTTTTATAACTCGATCTCCAATTGTTTTCCTTCTATATTTCCAATCTCAATGTATACAAATGATTCAAGATTGAGGATCACAAAACCATCGACTACATAGTTGATATTAGTACAATTGTTTTCCGTTCCGTTTCCGTTTCCGTTTAAAAAAATTTTCATTCGGGACTATTTATTTTAGGATGATTTTATTGTATAACCATAAAAAAACTAAAATTTATAAACTAACCAAAATACTTAGAGAGAGATAGGAAGAGATAGAGAAAGAAAAAGGGGAAATTTGGTTAGTTTTTAAGTTATAGTTTTTTTGTTGGTTAATGAGATCGGATATCCAAACTTCCCGAAATTTCCTGAATTTTCTTAAAATTTTCCGAAATTTTCCGAAATTACTCGAAATCTCCCGAATTTTTCTGTAATTATCCGAATTTTCCCGATATAATTACCTGTTTGGGAAGAGATTTTAGGTAAGAAAATTTCCCGAACCCGTCCCGTTCTCGTTCCGTTCTTGTCTCGTTCCCGTTTTTATCAGATTTTCTTTTGAGAATTGTTTTTTAATTCTCAAATTTCCGTTCGGTACTGAAGTTTTCAGAACTAGTTGATATATATGGTGAAAATTGAGTTCTTTACTTCTTTCTACACAGCTCTAAAGCTGGTGTGTTGTACAATTTTGAATCAAGTGCTATAGTTAGTTATCATAAGTTTGATGAGATTCCGAGCTGAAAAGACAAAACTTTCGAAATCTTCAACGTGATCAGATTTTGTTCTCTCACAAAAACAAATAAATTTTTTTACCTCTCCTCTGAAACGTGAGTCGTGACGCCGTCGGTGTTTTCGACTTTATTACGGCGTCGTTTTGAAAACAAATGTAAAACAAAAAAAAAAAGGAGAGAGAAGAGCTTTGCCTATTTCTTCGAATTATATATCCAAAGGCGTTTCTTCCTGTCTAAAAGTCTAAACTAATTCGTCAGATCCAATCGGAGACGGATCATCGAGATGGATTTGGCTGAACTGTGGGCGATTTTCGGGCCGGGTTTCTCCGGCGCCGTTTTCGGAACCGGCTGGTGGTTCTGGGTCGACGCCGTCGTCTGCAGTTCCATCCAAGTTCCCTTCCTCCATTACCTTCCCGGTAAAGCATCCATCTCCTTTCTCGTGAGTGAATTATGGATTCCGAAATTTTGAACTTTGATTTGATTTCGAGGGGGTTGGGTTTTCGCAGGCATATTCGCATCTCTCGGAGCTTTGATGTTCAATTGCGTGAGGAAAGAAGACATCGACTACTCTCCTTACGACGAAGGCGAATGGAGGTTAGTTAGTTATTCATCGCTTTTTCTCTTCGTTGATTCGTGTTGCGATTGCTCTTTTCGAGAGCCACTGATGATTCCATTGCTTTAGCTGAGATTTTGTGACTGATGCATATAGTTTCCTCGCATATATAAAACCACAAGCGTTGTTGATTTATCTTTTTTACCTGTGTGTGTGTATTTCGGATTTCTTGCTACAGGTTGAAGCTATGGCTTTTCATAGCGTATGTCGTAGCGTTTGTTTCCTTGGCTGCTTCTGTTGGCTTGCTGATTCAAGATTCGGTCGTGAAGACTGGTCCTTCGACCTGGACTGGTGTGGCTGGCGTCTTTCAGTGTGTGTTTGTGCTGATAAGTGGGCTAATGTATTGGACATCGCACTCGGAGTAAGTAGATGCACAGGCGGGCGCTTACTTCATCGGCCGACTCGGATACATGTTTGTCACGTCTTACAAGTTGCCTCTCTTTACTTCTACTCTGTAAATCCTTGTGTCTGGTCTGGTCCATCTTGGTGTTGTGTGCTAGATTCCCTCCGTTGCATTGGTGTGTGTGTGCCTGTGTTCAACTTTGTCGTTCTGAGGAAACTTATGAGACATTTATATAGTACAAGACTGCAAGCTGGACTCCAAAATCCATGAACACGAACTGTCCAAACTCATTATATTGTCTCGAGCTCTGCTCTCTCTCTTCTAATTTCATTCGCGTGAAAGAGTGACAATGAGAGAAAGAACCATTTATTTTTTTTTTTTTTTTTATATAATCTGATCCCCAGTTGTTTTCTATATTTCCAATCTCCATGTATGCAAATGATACAAGATTGAGACTACAAAACTATTTTAGTACATAATGAAGAATTGAGTTTTTTTTTTTCCATCTATTCTACACAGCTCCATAAAGCTTGTGTTGTACAAATTGAATCAAGGGCTATGGTTACCTATTCTGTCATACTTTTGATGAGATTCCGAGCTGGAAAGACGAAACTTTCGAAATCTTCAACGTGAAAAGCCGAATTTTTAATGATGATCATCAGCTGTGTTGAAGAAGAGGAATCCAAACATGATTGATCTTGCAGCTTTTGTCTCTCACGAATGCACCGTACTTGTACACGATATTAGGAGACAAATTTTCTTGAGTTTGTCTGCGAGGGATGAATCTTGCAGCGTTTGTGCTTCTCCTCCTTCACTGCATTCCTGGTCTTCACTGAAGAAACTTTATGTGGGGATTGATGTTGAGACTTTTTTATGTTCTCTGTTCCTGGAGTTTGATTCCTGCGGAGCCTTGGCGAAGTCAGGCTTATCAGTGGTACCTGCACAGAATTATAATGTCATACATCAAAGATTCAATTGCCCAAAATTACGCGAAGTTACACTCTTGATAATTTCTATACCTGAAAACCACCAACTTGTGGGGTTTTGTGTTCTTCCGATGCATTATGAGTTGCCTTTAAGCCACAAGACAATTTATCTTTTCCAGTATCGTCTTTCCTGTTCTTTTCTTCTAGCTTCTTGAAGAACTAACAGACACAACAGCCACAACAAAAGAGAGCTTCATAAGACCATGCTAACTATTTATGTCCTCTGATTTCAAAGAGATATAAAAGGGTTCTACCTCTTTCCTCTTTTCTGCCCTTTCATCACTTCTGAAGTTGAAGGGAGAAGTTACAGTGAAAGACTTTGCTCTGGTTCTGCTATGAGTTGAAAGAGTTTCGCAGCTGCAAATAAATACATTAGATCAAAAACATCCCGTCTTATCTCCACAACCAACTGAAGCCATTGCAATAACATAAGAGAGTAAGTGTTTCTCTAAGATGTTGGTGCTTAAACCGCGTACCTGGCAGAAGGCTGTCTTTGCACATTGTTGGGTATTCTGCATGAAACTGAACTGCCTACGGTTATGTTTTTCCTGTATAAAAAACCAAGTTAATCATAGGGTTGAGTTAGTTATGGTATAATTGTATAAAGCGATGAACGTTGTTGAAGATGGGTGGATCAGTAACCTTTTGTTTTCTGATAGCTGTTTATTGGGAGGAGGAAGTTCACGTAGCCTGAAAGCAGAGGCCTACAATATATGCAAGAGTCAGTCTCAGCCTGGGATATACTCATGAAATGGAGAAACTTGGGAGGAGAATTACTCTGGTTGAACATTTTGGAGCAAACGAATCTTCTTTGGATGTTTTAGGCAATGGTCTCTTGCGGCTTTTTGAAGCTACCGTTGGTTCGTTTCCCTTGGAGTTTACACTGCTTCTAGCATTTGATGAACTTGTTTCCTGTGTAGTGGATTTTCTTGCCATGTTTTTTGGGGCTGTTTGACGAGCAGAAGAAGCAAGGTTGAGTAGTGACATGTGAACTGAACTTGGACCTGATCTCTCCTTCTTGTCTGCTCTCCCTGCATCCTTAGCATTGGTACTGCTTCTAGAACCGTTTTGGGGCGTCCCGGCAATTTTTTTGTCGGTATTACCAGAAGGAGCACAATCGATTGACATGTGAAAGGGCTCAGGAGGTGGTCTGTTTTGGTTTCTGGATACACTAACTGATCTTTTCCTACTCGAGGCTGGCTCTTTTCTGGTTTTCGTAAGTGGCAGATCCAGTCCTACAACAAAGGAGGGTTCCAGATTCGAACTTGTTCTGCAGGCCTTCGATCCGGAAGAAATAGGACGTCTTTCTTTGCTCAAAGAAGTAGAATTATCCTGGAAATGACAATGGGATGTTGAGAGGAAAATAAAGCAGGAATCGCTTAGATGGTTGCACAAGAACATTACCTGACCAAGAGCCTCGTCTTCAGGAACAGCCATGGAATCAAAGGTCTCGACATTGATAACCTTCACTTCTCCAGTTTGAACAACAGTTGTTTCACCGGTTACAGAAGTTGATGGAACAGCAGAATCTACCTCTTCATGACTTGCTTCATTCGTGGCCATACCATTATTCACCACAAGTGGTGATACTTCTGAATCAACGAGATTGTCTTCCCGTATTTCACACACAATTTCATCGCTGGTTTTAACGTTTGTTTCTTCCATCTTCGTCTTTGTTTTTCTCCCGGAAGCTCGGTTCTTGAAGTGAGCTTCGAAAAAGGCTTTCTTCTCTGCCACAGAACCAGGTTTTGTGAACCTCTCGATCTCTTCCAAGTAACGGTTCTGAGTGAAAGCTGACCATTTCTCCCATTGTAGAGATTCTGACGCAAATCTACCAAATGATACTGATTCTGTGAGGACACGACGAGGAACCGCCTGCAAACCAAAATACGAAAATCAAATCAAAATCTCAAAACTCTCTTCCCAGAGACTTCGGATTCACCAACAACATTCTATATGAAACTTCAGCAAAATCAATTTCTAGGATCGAATCTCTTTGAGCTAAATCCAAGATTTCCATCTTCTCAAACAACTTTGTAAAACTCCAAAATCCAGAAATTTCCCGAACAGAACAGAATCTCGGAAACAGATAAACCACGGATCGTAGTAGGAGAAAGCAATTGAGAACATAGAGAAATAAATATTAAGCACTGACCTCGTCGGTTTCACGCGATGAAATCTCTGCAGGTTGCGAGAAGGATCTCACAAGACAGACGGATTCTCCCATATTGTTCTTTCTCGAGATCCAAAAACCCTAATTTCTTCCCCCCTTTTAGCCTCAAATCTGGGTTTTCGCAGAGAAACTGAAAATTTTATCTATTAGCTTCGGCTCCAATCTCCAGTAGGTCCGAACTCAAAGCATTTGATTTAAACTTTTCCCTCAACGGCCACTTTTCTCCATATTTTTTATATATAGAAAATATTTTATCAATTAGAGGAAGAAATTTTTTTTTTCTTTTTTCTTTCAAAGACTTAAGAGTAGAAGAATTTCTCAAATGGCAGAAGAATTTAGTCATTGATTTTTTTTTTTTTTTTTACATCTTATCTTATTTAAACAGTAAACGGAAAATACAAACAGTTTAAAAGCCACGCGTACAAAAATAAACCATACATAAATCAATCAAATTCTAAATATTTTTGGAAAGCAAATCAGCAGCCTGATTTCTTTCCCTGTTAATATGATCTAATGATCTAATGTCGAATGTCATACAGTAAACTTCCAATTTCCGTATTGTTTTTATACCTATAAACTCATTCAATTCAAAGAATTTACTTGTGGTTAATTTTACTCATCTTGATTCTATATAATTGGGCTTTGATATCATACTATAGTTATATATTAGTATTTATCTGATATCATACTATAGTAAGTTTACTTTTTAAAATTAAATTACGAGAGTATGTTTGAGGCAAAATTTTATTTTTAGTGCTAAATAAATTATAGAAAGTTATAAAGTTTTGAAAATGTTATGATGAAAATATGACAAAGTTGTACATGTTTTGACAGTTTTTCAAAAGAAAACATTAATATATGGTAAACTGAAATATATATATATTTATGGAGTGTCCTTAAGTGCTAATTGTCTCTATTTTATTTTCATTATTTCAAACTCCTGGACTATTTATTACATCACCATATTTTATGCCCATTTATTTAATATTTTTAACCTTTCAGTGGCCTCCCCAACGGCTAGTTTATTAACTGGAATTGAAAAACAAAACCACAAAATAGAACCAATTCAACAAATAGATCCGGTTTAGTGAATAGATCAGTAAACCGGATTCATAATCAGAGAACATGGAGAAAAGGTTGGATCACACTAGGATTCACAGAAGCAAAATCGAGCAATTCTCTATCTTCTTCAAAAAGCTTCATCTCTTGTTCATTCAGATTCACCCAAGCTTCAATTCCACCAGCTTCTTTAGTGTCGAGAAGCGCCACGATGTTCTTCTGTCTAACCGAAGGAAACCCGACCCAAACCGGTTTCCCCCAACCGAAATCCGTTTCATACAAACCGAACCGACAAGCACTCGAGAAGATGTAGAAATCGAAATCCCCACTCGCAATCATATCTCCTGCTTCTCTCTGGTAGCTACAGATGATCTCTTCTGCGTTTGGGTTTCCTACGAGCTTCGGTACATGGTTATCTCGAAACCTCTGTTTCGCTTTTCTGATTTGGGAAACCAAAGTCTGAAGCTTTGTCTGGTTTTCTCCTTGCTCTGCTTTTGCTGCAAAGTAGCTCACGAGATTCCCAATTGAGTTCTCTGTGAAGGGCGGAGAGACACGAGAGCGTAGACAAGCGGAATTCGCGAGAACCGATGGTTTCGATGTCTTTGAAACTGTTCTTGTAGCTTTCATTGCAGATTTCCATATAAGAGCTGAAACGGCTTCGACTCTTGTGGGTTGATTCACTTCAAAGCTCGAAGCTTTCGCTTGCAAAGCTTGAATACTCGAAGAATCGAAAACGAGTCTCTTCGAAAGAGTCTGATTCATCATGATCTCTGGCTCAACAACAGGTGCAGGGGACGTCTCAGAGAAGTTTCCAGGTGGGAAGATCTTGACCGTGTCGAAAACCGGAAATCCAACGGTTTTGATCTCCCATATTGTTCTTAACTTGATAAAAGCAAGTGGGAACTGTACAATCTTTATCAACTAATGATATAATTAGATGGTATAGCTAAGACAAAATAAGCTAAGAAATATGTGTAAGGTAGGCGATATAATCGGTGTAGAAAAAAAGGGACCAAATGCAGATGATTTATTTAATTGTAAATAGTGGACTGATATAATATGGTAAAATTAGTCAATAGTCAATACTATTTCAATGTTTTATAGTTGATTGGGTTAATTGCCTAGATTTTTAGATATTTTAATTTGTTGAAATCACATTTTTTATAGAGTTGAATTTACATTGATATTAAAAGTTAAGAGAATTATTAAATTGGTAGAGAGTTTTGTTTATTTTTAAAAATAGTTATAATAACTTTACTTTAATTTTCAATTGCGGTTAATAGATCTTGATTTGGTTGGTAAAAACAGGTTAGAGAACGAACATTTAAACAATGTCGGGAAGTACAGAGCTTGTAGGACGGTTTCATTACCATTCGACTACGACGAGGACCAATAAATGTTTGTTAAAGACATCGTAACCATATTTATCTGGCCTTAACGTACGGTAATCTGTTCGGCTTAATTAGCTGATATAGCAGCACGTGTGTATATTATATAGTATATATATATGAAAAGGACACTAGTCAATTTATGGTCAAATCGAATTGGTCAACAAAATTCAACCGTAGTACTCGTATAAATATTTGTAATTTGATGTATTATTTATAAATCTATTTATGGTTTTTTTTTTCCATGTAAAGTATCTATCGAGTCGTCATGTGTGTACTGAAATAACATTTTATTTTTATTTTCTTTGTCGTCGTATAGTATAAAATAACTTCTTCTTTTGGCAAAGTTTTTTTCTTCTCGTCAACTTAATTTAATTTATTAATTGAAAAAGAAAGTACGTAACACGAGGTAACATGAGATTTTAAAGGGTTTAATAAGCGCACTCTTTAAAAGAAAGCCAGAAAAGTCCTGGAGAAAGAGATAACAAAGTACGTGAACCAAAAAAAAATAGCGATACCAAAGTCCTGTCTAAATAATACCATCGTCCCTTTAGATGATTTTTGTTGGAAATTTTTTCTCGATATATTAATAGAAAAGAAAAAGGCTATAAAATAAAACTAAATTGAAAAGCATACAAAAGAAACATAAAGTAACGTAATACAAAAACGGAGACGTGTGTAAAGTGACGTTCACACACATAACGTACTGGAAAAACTTTTTGAGATCCAAAAACCCTAATTTCTTCCCCCCCTTTTAGCCTCAAATCTGGGTTTTCGCAGAGAAACTGAAAATTTTATCTATTAGCTTCGGCTCCAATCTCCAGTAGGTCCGAACTCAAAGCATTTGATTTAAACTTTTCCCTCAACGGCCACTTTTCTCCATATTTTTTATATATAGAAAATATTTTATCAATTAGAGGAAGAAATTTTTTTTTTCTTTTTTCTTTCAAAGACTTAAGAGTAGAAGAATTTCTCAAATGGTAGAAGAATTTAGTCATTGATTGTTTTTTTTTTTTTTTACATCTTATCTTATTTAAACAGTAAACGGAAAATACAAACAGTTTAAAAGCCACGCGTACAAAAATAAACCATACATAAATCAATCAAATTCTAAATATTTTTGGAAAGCAAATCAGCAGCCTGATTTCTTTCCCTGTTAATATGATCTAATGATCTAATGTCGAATGTCATACAGTAAACTTCCAATTTCCGTATTGTTTTTATACCTATAAACTCATTCAATTCAAAGAATTTACTTGTGGTTAATTTTACTCATCTTGATTCTATATAATTGGGCTTTGATATCATACTATAGTTATATATTAGTATTTATCTGATATCATACTATAGTAAGTTTACTTTTTAAAATTAAATTACGAGAGTATGTTTGAGGCAAAATTTTATTTTTAGTGCTAAATAAATTATAGAAAGTTATAAAGTTTTGAAAATGTTATGATGAAAATATGACAAAGTTGTACATGTTTTGACAGTTTTTCAAAAGAAAACATTAATATATGGTAAACTGAAATATATATATATTTATGGAGTGTCCTTAAGTGCTAATTGTCTCTATTTTATTTTCATTATTTCAAACTCCTGGACTATTTATTACATCACCATATTTTATGCCCATTTATTTAATATTTTTAACCTTTCAGTGGCCTCCCCAACGGCTAGTTTATTAACTGGAATTGAAAAACAAAACCACAAAATAGAACCAATTCAACAAATAGATCCGGTTTAGTGAATAGATCAGTAAACCGGATTCATAATCAGAGAACATGGAGAAAAGGTTGGATCACACTAGGATTCACAGAAGCAAAATCGAGCAATTCTCTATCTTCTTCAAAAAGCTTCATCTCTTGTTCATTCAGATTCACCCAAGCTTCAATTCCACCAGCTTCTTTAGTGTCGAGAAGCGCCACGATGTTCTTCTGTCTAACCGAAGGAAACCCGACCCAAACCGGTTTCCCCCAACCGAAATCCGTTTCATACAAACCGAACCGACAAGCACTCGAGAAGATGTAGAAATCGAAATCCCCACTCGCAATCATATCTCCTGCTTCTCTCTGGTAGCTACAGATGATCTCTTCTGCGTTTGGGTTTCCTACGAGCTTCGGTACATGGTTATCTCGAAACCTCTGTTTCGCTTTTCTGATTTGGGAAACCAAAGTCTGAAGCTTTGTCTGGTTTTCTCCTTGCTCTGCTTTTGCTGCAAAGTAGCTCACGAGATTCCCAATTGAGTTCTCTGTGAAGGGCGGAGAGACACGAGAGCGTAGACAAGCGGAATTCGCGAGAACCGATGGTTTCGATGTCTTTGAAACTGTTCTTGTAGCTTTCATTGCAGATTTCCATATAAGAGCTGAAACGGCTTCGACTCTTGTGGGTTGATTCACTTCAAAGCTCGAAGCTTTCGCTTGCAAAGCTTGAATACTCGAAGAATCGAAAACGAGTCTCTTCGAAAGAGTCTGATTCATCATGATCTCTGGCTCAACAACAGGTGCAGGGGACGTCTCAGAGAAGTTTCCAGGTGGGAAGATCTTGACCGTGTCGAAAACCGGAAGTCCAACGGTTTTGATCTCCCATATTGTTCTTAACTTGATAAAAGCAAGTGGGAACTGTACAATCTTTATCAACTAATGATATAATTAGATGGTATAGCTAAGACAAAATAAGCTAAGAAATATGTGTAAGGTAGGCGATATAATCGGTGTAGAAAAAAAGGGACCAAATGCAGATGATTTATTTAATTGTAAATAGTGGACTGATATAATATGGTAAAATTAGTCAATAGTCAATACTATTTCAATGTTTTATAGTTGATTGGGTTAATTGCCTAGATTTTTAGATATTTTAATTTGTTGAAATCACATTTTTTATAGAGTTGAATTTACATTGATATTAAAAGTTAAGNCTTCTTGAATAACCGACTCAGGGAACTTCCCATTCCCTGAAGAGATGACATAATCCACAACTTCAAGAAGTGTTTGCCTTTTGATCTCTTTCTCCTTGAGGTTTTGCTGAGGCTCGGCGACGAAATCAAACACTACAGAGCATAGTCTAAGCTTCTTGAGAAAAAGTTCTTGCTTCTCGGAGATGGAAACATCTCTCAACCTTGGCAACACCTCTAAAGAAACACAGTCCAAATCTCCATTTGATGATCTCTGGCGTGGAACCTCATCGCCTTGATTGTTGTTATCTGGAGCTTGGGACTCCCCATTATCCCAAAACTTAGCAGAAGGTTTCTTAGGAAGCTTCCCAAGTATCTGCTTTAACATCTTCTCAAGCTTCCGATCTATGAGTCAAACTTCAATTTCAACAGACTGAGATTAGATTAGACACCAGAGAAGAAAGAGTCTTTTAACTTTTCATCACTCTTCAAAAGCAAAAATCAGATCTCAGAAACCCAAAAATCCGGTTGAAGAAGTATACTGTACTACTCCTAAGATCATCTCACCACGCATAAGAACAGGTCTTGTGAACATCTCTTATTGGCTAGATCTCGATTTGATTAACCATCCAGACAAAGCAAAAGAGGAAAGCAGACAAAAAACAATAACCCAGAGCAAAAAAAGGTAGTAGCTTTTTAATCAAAAAACAAGCGCGTGAATCGTTTCTGGAGGAAGAAAGCAAGATCTGGATTCATGAATCATAAGAAAGAAGAAGAAGAAGAACTTGGGTTTGACCCCAAGTAATCTAAACAACCAAAGTACCAAGAAGAAGAGGAAGAAGAGGAAGACGACGAAGAAGGGTTTAGCTTTTCATAGCTATTGGCCTATTGCTTCGTTGGCATCTGGAGAGAGAAAAATAAATGGATAGAGAGATTAGAGATTAGACATTAGAGAGAGAGAGAGAAAAGAGAGGATGGTGACTGTGAGAAGACCGAATGACCAGAGAAAAATTTTCACTGTCTGAGCAGGGAACAGCATGTCGACAACGTTTTAAGTCATATCCCGAAACCTCAAAAACCAATGAACTTAGAAAAAGATTAAAAATCCAATCACTGAACCAATCTCGATTATGCATTAGGTGTTTTATCTTTTGAGAATTTAGAGTTCCAAGAGTTGTGGAGTTCGTAAACAAATCTCTCTGAGGTTCTGTTGAAAAGCAAATTGACGAGAAGATTATTAACAAAATGTTCATAAAGTCACGATTTTTTTTTTCCCTGGTTTTGAAGAAATTATACAACTGAAAACCCCAAAAGGTAAGAAGGTATTTAATACAACCAACAAACTGATTCTTTAGCGTGGCAAACCCTAAAGCTGCGAATTTTTGCAGGTATAAAAACAGAAGATGAATGAATCAGACAAAGTCTCAAGAGATCGGACAAATGTAGCAAAAAAAACCCATTAACAAGCTTCAACGAACAGGAAGATTTTAGAGGAAACAAGAAAGAAAAAAAAAATTGGAAATCAAAACGGGAACAATCTTACATCTTGAGTTTCCTTTCCTTCAACGACGAAACCAATTTGAAACTTTTCTCCAATGCTCTCCCGAATTGTGATGTCAGAAGTATCTGAAGAACATCCCAATTCCAATCGAAGACACGAAAGCTCTCTCTTTCTTCTCTACAGCTCTAACCTCATGAAGCCTTTCGCATCCCGAGTTCCTCCAAACGTTTCCAAGTGGCTTGACGTTTTGCTTCAGTTTCAGCTTGCTTCGATTCATCTTCCTTGAACTTAGCAAGACATTCTTTGAACAACTCAGGATCAAGGTCGTGAAATATCTTCCGCACGTTTAGTGTCAAGCTATGAACAGCTTGGTTCCAATGATTCTGCGCGTTTCTCTCCAGCGCAGGGAATATAATTGGAAGAATGACTTTGCGGCTCTGCATTATCAGATTCTCGATGTGATTGTTGTTCCACAAGAATAAAGCTCTCTCTGCAACCTGTAAAGACCAAACAGATGCATGTGACAGACCGAAACAAAGATTGAAGCTTTAGTCTTTAATAACTTTAATGTGAAGATCATATGTAGTCACTGTTTCCATTTTTAAAACAAAGATTGAAGCTTTAGTCTTTTTATAATGAACAACCTTTTCCCTGTAGAAGATCATATGTAGTCACTTTCTCCGTTTTAAAAAGTTCCCATTGGACAATAGTAGCCTCAATGTATCGATTTATCTAAGAAGCTGTCTCTAGTATTATCAAGACATTGCTAATTGTATTGCCGCAAAACATTTGATCTTTCGATATAACAATCAGTTAGTCTACAACGAGTTCCAGTAGCTGGCAACATGTATGTTAAACGATATGGCCTTAGCAAATGAGAGGCGCAACCAACACTAACAGCAACAGAGCATTTTTTTTCAGAAGTTAGTCAAAAGCAACGAGATATTACATGTGAAAACCGATTTAAAAATGCTAAAATTTGAGAAAGAATGGAGAGCTACGGGTACCTGAAAATGCAGACTGTTCAAGCATCGAGCTATTTGGCGAAACAGTGGCACCATGCACCGTTGGAACTCTGGCGGTTGAGTTGCTTCGAGTACTTCCTCCAACTCATTCAGAAACATGACTTCTTTGGAACTATTTGTCACGGGCCAATATTTCAACAACCCTCTTATAACCGTATCAGCAAGTTTGCAATCCTTTTCCACAAACTGTGTTATACAATAAGACAACTGCTGATGGTACATTTGCAAGCATTTTGGTTTGTGGAGAGGTATCAAAACTCGGACGAGAAACACTTTGTGCTCTTCTTTCAAGGGAAGAGCAAATCCGTTGATGATGCTTCCCAAGATCTCAAGAAACTCAGCAATCCCGTTATGCTTCTCCGTCTCGAAAACAAACCGATAGAAGATGTTGTTTATTGATTTCCTTATGAAAGGACGGTGGACCATAAATTTACCGTAGATACGATGGAGAATGGTTTTCAGACAATCTCTCTCCCTAGGATCCTCGGAATCAAATAAATCCAGTAGCCTCAGGACAAAAGATTGGTCAATGTATCTCTTAGCCAACTTGGTTTCAGTCTCAGGCGATGCAACAAACCTCAAGAAAAGCTCATAGACAAGCTGCATGTGAGGCCACGCAAGATCCATGGAAGGCTCTTCCTCCTCCAGGTCTATGGCGTCAATAACTTTATTTTCACGTGGCTGAGGATTTAGTGTTCTGAATATGTTAGCAGAGACCATCCGAACGACTTCTTGGATACCAACTTCGCTAAACTTTCCATTGGCGGAGTTCACATAGTCCACAAGCTCCAGCAATGTCTGCCTCTTGATCTCTTTTTCCTTGACGTTCTTTGTATGATCCGTGAAATCAAACACTACGCGGCACAAGTTCAGCTTTTTTATGAACAAGTTTTGCTTTTCCGTGTTTGGAACATCTTTAAAACCAGGCAATGCTTCATAAGGAGTGAATACTCCGTTGTTGTTGCTGTTGTTGTTGTTGTTCCCACTGCTCTTTAGGTTCCCATCTTTAAAACCAGAGTCAGAAGCAGCGGATTTGCCTCCTGCGGGAGCGTTCTTCGTCTGCGAATTCCCCGATTTCCCGCCGCCATTATCACTGCTTTTCGAAGTAGAGGCACCGGAAGCATGGGATGAAGAAGAATGGCCACCGTGTTCTCGTCCACGATGTTCGTTCTTTGAAGACTTTTTGGGAAGCTTACTCAGAATCTGTTTCCACATAGTTAATTTTCCTCAGCACCAGAGCTCAGATTCTCTAATCATCCCCCAAAAACAAGACCTAGAAGAACAAATCCATCAATTTCAAACTGAGACTTCGTCTCTTCGTCATCTGAAAGAAGAGAAAAAATCCATTTGAAAATCATGAGAAACTCAAATCCTAGATCAGCCTGTAACTTGTAAACAGAACCAAATCACGAACCTGGAAATCGAGAGAAATCCCTAACTTTTTCTTCCTTCTTCCTTAATCACGCCCTTTTGTATGAAACCCAGAACAATCTACCCAAAAAAAATCGAACTTTCGGCGATTCCAATTCTGTAACAATCCCAAATGAAACGTGATAGAGAGAATCAGAGAACGGAAACAAGAGGGAAGCTGCACATTTTCCTCACAAACACACAGACCAATGGATTTCAAACAATACGAATTTAGAAGACTA
Organism: Alliaria petiolata; assembly: GCA_020283515.1. Taxonomy (NCBI): domain Eukaryota; kingdom Viridiplantae; phylum Streptophyta; class Magnoliopsida; order Brassicales; family Brassicaceae; genus Alliaria; species Alliaria petiolata. The sequence continues at coordinate 176,857,133 of JAHZTW010000001.1, forward strand.
AAACCAGAAATGAGCGAGCTTCGATAATCGGAAAATTAAAAAAAAAAAAAATTTAAAAGCAATAATCGCCGATGACACAAATTGAGGTCAACAGGAGGGATACCCAGATGAGAAAAAGCGATTACAAGGATGAGGATGATGATGATGATGATGATGATGATAACAACATTCAAAGTTCTTCGGACCTCTTTCGTCTCGTTGTTCTTTGTTGACTTGAGAATTATTTTTGGGAAGTATGAATATTTTTTCTGCCTTTTCTCTTTCTTTTTTTTTCCTCTACCAAAGCGATGAATTTTCTGCTTTTTTTTTTTTATTTTAAATTTTTGCTCTTTTTCCTTTTTCTTTTTATAAATTAAATTGTATTCTTCTCGTGATCCAGTGATAATTCTCTCTTCCGATGGATGATCCAACGGTTTTCGTTTGATCGATCAAACTTTTTTATTTTTCTTCTGCTTACCCAATTTTTAATTGGTTTCTTTTAATAGTAATAATTAAATTTGTGCAAATGCTTCTTCTTCTGGGCTGCCAAGTCTTTACTTTATGATTACGAATTTTGAAGCGGGCACTCAAACCCAAAATTTCAAGATTTGAGACACGACGAGCGTCCGACGTCGTTTAGTAGTTTCGAGTTGTAACGAAACGGTGACGTTTATGTAAATCATTTCTCGTTTTCTCTCTCTTTTCAACAGACCTTATGGATGGGCCTGATAAGGCCCAAATCCAAGACATTTTGAGAAGCAGGCTTGACCATCTTCAACATTGTTTTTTTTTTGAAGTTAGATTTCCCATTCTAGATAACTCAACACACACACAAAACCAATATTATATAGTTCAATTATTTATTTATTTGACGTATATGATGATGACTCTTTAATTGTTTAAACATTAGTCTAACTTATAGTATCGATCAAACAAATATCTTGCGAAAAACGAATCGTTCTGTTGTGTCGATCAATTATTATATTTTGTTTTCATTTCCGAGTATGTCACAAAGAAGAGAAGAAGAATCTTGGAAGTTCATATTTTTACAATGTTCGAAGTTTGTCTTCTTCTACGAAGCATTCCTTACTAAAACCCGGTCTATATCGAACTTTACGTGTTGCTAAAACAAACATGTATATATTTGGCACACGTTCCTTTTTTCTTCTTATTAAACATGATTTTATAAATAGCTTACTTATACCATTAATCATGAACACGTTCCTTTTTTATCTGATATTTGATTTGATTAGATAGTTAGATGTCACAATTTGTGTTGTTGTCACAGATATCACATTTTATTAATTAGCCTAATTTATTCGTTGATTTATTTGTTCCTATTGAAGATAGATCTGTACATAATATAACTATTTTTATTGCTCTATCTATTTATATTCTCTTATTGAGTTATTGTGAAAACATTATTTATTCCACTTTCTATGAATAAATTTACCAATCAAGTGTATGTCTCAGAGACTCAAACTCATGGTACTATGTATTTAATAAACACAAATAGCAAGTAGTAACCAACCATTGATTTCAACGAAATTACTATATCTTTATTTTAATAGGTGATGTTTTATGAAATATACATACAGTATAAGAAAAAGATATGAGTCTATGACATTAAAATTTGATCAGCAAAAATAGAAAAAAAAAAGTCTTAATGTTTTTATAAATTAAATTGTATTTATTACAAAAAAAAAAACAAATTAAATAGTATCAATTATTTATTAAAAGTAAAAAACTGAAAGATGTTTGTTGCCTAATTAATTCGTTATCAAACTTCAAACATGTTTATAGTTATTATAATAATAATCTGTATAATTTGTTTTAATAAAATTATCAAATCAAGAAAAAAAACCAGATATCTCAATTTGTCGACAGATCAAATAGCGAGCAGAATGACAGATAAAGTCTACAAACAACACGTGTNGTTTGGTTCTTACATGCTTCATCAAGACAAGGCAAGTAAGTTATGCTGGAAGCAACCTGTCTCACTGTCTCTTATACACATCTAAACCAGATATCTCAATTTGTCGACAGATCAAATAGCGAGCAGAATGACAGATAAACTCTACAAACAACACGTGTCCATCTCTACAAAGACTTTGACGATTTCACCGTTACCCTAATCTTATCTCTTTCCTTTTTTATTTATCTTTTCTTTTCCTCCAACTTTTCCCCTCTTTCTCCCTCGTAAAATCTCGACCCCAAGAATAAAAATTAAAAGGAGATTATTTTCTCGCACAATTTTCTCGACCTTTCCATCGTTTTCTCTCTTGACTCGGTCGACGAATTTTACCAACCCGTTCTCTCTCTCTCTCTCTCTCTCTCTTTCTTCTTGAATCGAAATTGCTTCACCAGGAGGAAGAAAACTTGCTGCGTTGTTTCAATCCAATTCGAACTGTTAAGAATCTAGATTTCCCCCAAAAAAAAGGAGATCTTGTTTATTTTCGCGGCGAGGGGTCGGTTTGGTTTTCCGTTGATCGCGATTCTACGTGGGTGAGGAAGGGTTTCTTCGATTCCAAGTTCTCTATTGGTTTATTCAGTTCGATCCCACGGATCATATCTCTGTCCCTTTTTTAATGTTTTAGTATTTAGGTTTCGAATTCTCTGAAAACCCTAGTTTTGATCGAGGAAGAGTTTACAACAGAAAAGAAAAAGGGGGGAAAAAAAAATAAGAAGCAAATTCCATTTATTCATTCATTCTTTTTTGTCACCAATTCGTTGTTAATACGTCTCGTCTAGCGTTTCTGTTTCGTTTCCCTCTTAGGGTTCCTTTACTTTCTAAACCAAGGAAGCTCTCTGAAAATTTCGGTGCCTAGTATTTTTTTGTTGCCATCTGAAATCAAGAGCTGTCTCTTATACACATCTAGATGTGTATAAGAGACAGGTACTATGTATTTAATAAACACAAATAGCAAGTAGTAACCATTGATTTCAACGAAATTACTATGTTTTAATAGTGATGTTTTATGAAATATACATACAGTATAAGAAAAAGATCTGAGTCTATGACATTCAAATTTGATCAGTAAAAATAGAAAATAAAAGTCTTAATGTTTTAATAAATTAAATTGTATTTATTACAAAAACAAACAAATTAAATAGTATCAATTATTTACTTATTAAAAGTAAAAACTGAAAGATGTGTGTTTCCTAATTAATTCGTTATCAAACTTCAAACATGTTTATAGTTATTATAATAATAATCTGTATAATTTGTTTTAATANAATAGGAATGGCCTTAAATTTTTCGCATAGACACTTTTCTTCCCATCTATCTGAGGAAAACAAGGTTTCGCCAATGAAGATAGCCAATGGGTATCTTGTTGATGGGATTTCTGAGAGGAGCGGTGATATTTTTTCCCAGCCTTGGTGTTCAAGTATCGAGAAAGGCGATTGCTTTGACTATGGAAGGAGCACTGGAGATTCGGCTTCTGTTGACATACTTGATGTTTTGCCATCTGATCCGTTTGGCATGGATATCAACAACACTTTCACCGCCATTACTGGATGGCTTGAGGATTTGGAGGTCGATTATAGCCAGTATGGAAGAGATGAGATTGGGATTGGTGATGGAAACCGCCAGCTGTTTGCTGGACTGAGTTTCATCTGGAACAATGCAATGCGGTTTCAGGAGTTCTCTGAGAGTTGTGTGTACAGTAACGGGTCGGGGTCGTTACACGGGTTTGGCGGGGCGTTTGATCGTGATGGATCTTGTCATGGTGCCTTCGTATCTGCTAGTAGTGTGGATGAGGTGTTGAGCCCCGAGGGTGCGAGGAATGGAGGCGAAGTTGGAGAAAGCAGTGATCGCTGCATCAACGGAGGAGGAGAGAACGCAAGCGTTCATCCGGCGTTTGGTTTTTGTCTCTATCACTTGGGAGTGAAGGATCTTCTTTCAGTCAGTATGGTTTGCAAGTCTCTGCATACCATTGTCCGTGATGACCCGCTACTGTGGAAGCATATCCACATTTGTCAACCGTTGAATGAGAAGATCACGGACGAGGCTCTGCTGCATTTAACCGAGAGGGCTCAGGGGACTATGCAGTGTTTGAGGCTCGTAGATTGCCCGAGAATTACAGATGGTTGTCTTAAGCGGGTTTTGGAGCACAACCCACAAGTAGTTAAGGTGAGCTTTCCTTCATTTACTCTAGAGTTTATGTAAATCTGTAAGCCTTTTTATATAGAAACCTGATATCGTTTTGTGGTTTGGCAGCTTGGGGTGCCTGGATGCACAAGGATCACTATCGATGGTATTTTGAGCATCTTGAGGGATCTGAAGTCTGTGGGAAAGATTCAAGTGAAACATTTAGAGATTGGTGGGCTCTTTGGAGTGACGAAAGATCACTATGATGAATTGTTGGACTTGTTGGGCATAGAGAATGGCGTGGAGCAGTCTGTTCAGAAGCAGCGTTTTTACCATAGAGGGGAGACATCATCATGCGTGTCCTGCGATGATGAGCGGGTGCTAGACATTGAGATGTGCCCAAAATGTCAGAACTCGAGGCTTGTGTACGACTGTCCAGCGGAAGACTGTAAAGGCTCGGAAGAATGTCGTGCTTGTTCTCTTTGCATACAGAGGTGTTTCCAATGTGGTCGGTGCATCAATGACAGCGAATACGAAGAAACCTTTTGTCTGGAGTTTTTGTGTTCTGATTGTTCAAAGCCGTCCCCGAAGTTACCTCTCTGAGCCCCTTTCCTTTTTTACTCTGAAATGAATAATGGCGGCTCAGTACTTGTTTGGTCAAAGAGGGGTCAGCTGACCGCTACTAATTAATTTGTTTTATGTTGTTGTCTTTAAATAAAATTGTATTGACTCCACTTAAAAAAAATATAAAAATAAAAAAAAGTTTGATCCCATCAAAAGTCCAATTTATTTGTTTATGACTCGCGTTTAGTTTGATACCCAATTCCAATTTAAATGCAACTATGAATGACCAATTTAAATACCCAATTGCCTTTCATCTTTTTGTTGAAAATTGTCGTTAAGATTTGTTTTGGCTTTTTACATTTATTTGGACTGTTCTCTGTATATGCAACCCTGTAAAGTGTAATAAACATATCAAGATAAGCTTTGATTTGAGTTTAAGAGCTGGGATAGTTTACGCGCCCCATTAAAAGTGCGTTGGTTCCACGCGCCAATGGTTGAAAAAGAAAAAAAGTATATCTTCTGCATCATCCATCTTCTTCTTCTTCCTCCTTTGGAGAGGACTCGGGAGGAATAAAAAAACACAGAAACATGTTCGTTTCCGATAAGCCTCGTTCTCCGATTGATTTCTACAAAGACGACAACAACCCATCTCCAACATCACGGGACATAAACATGATGATCGACGTTACATCAAACGGAGATCTGCAACCGCCGCCACAACAGCAGCATCAGCATCAGCATCCCCACCAGGTAATACTCGGGCTCGGAGACAGTAGCAGCGAGGATCACGAGATCAAAGCGCCGAAGAAGCGAGCAGAGACGTGGGTACAAGACGAAACTCGGATCTTAATCACGTCACGCAGAGAAATGGACGGTCTTTTCAACACATCGAAATCTAACAAACATCTCTGGGAGCAGATTTCGACCAAGATGAGGGAGAAGGGCTTCGATCGATCGCCGACTATGTGCACGGATAAGTGGAGGAACATGCTGAAAGAGTTTAAGAAAGCTAAGCATCAGGATAAAGGGAGTGGATCAGGATCAGCCAAGATGTCGTATTACAAAGAGATTGATGACATTCTTAGAGAAAGAAACAAGAAAGCGGCACTGTATAAGAGCCCTACTACACCACCTTCTGTTGCTAAAGTTGATTCCTTTATGCAATTTACAGATAAAGGTGAAAACACTTCGCTTGTTTTTTTTTGGGGTTTTAAGGATCTTTAATTTCGGTTGTGTTTCTTAGTTTTCTTCTCAAATTTGATTCGAGTGTTATCTTCATGTAGGTTTTGAAGATACCGGCATATCCTTTGCATCTGTTGAAGGTACTGGTCTCTCACATTTACCAGTTTTTGAGTATCTAATATCATGATTTGTTCATCAATTTAACTTTGTGTTTTTGTAAATGTGTTGGAATCCTTCTTAATTGGGGAAGTTCTTTGAGGTGTACTTATCGTATCCGCTCTTACATTGTCTAGTTTTGATTTGTGGGAATTGTTTAGTCTTGATACGAGTTATATATCTGTGTCCAGCTAATGGCAGGCCAACGCTAAATCTCGAAAGGCAGCTGGATCATGATGGTCATCCTCTCGCCATTGCTTCTGCTGATGCCGTCACAGAAAATGGTGTTCCTCCTTGGAATTGGAGAGAAACCCCTGGAAATGGCAAGTAACCAGAGCAAGAGTTTCTGTTTTTCATCGAGCTTTTAAAATTTATGTTCCACTCATTTTATACAGCAGGCAGTGATGGTCAGCCGTTTGTGGGGAAGATCATAACAGTGAAGTTTGGAGACTATACAAGAAGAGTTGGGATTGATGGTACGGTTGAAGCGATCAAAGAAGCCATCAGATCCGCGTTTGGATTAAGAACAAGGCGAGCTTTTTGGCTAGAAGATGAAGAACAGGTCGTTCGCTCTCTTGACCGAGACATGCCTCTAGGGAACTATACACTCCATGTCGATGAAGGTAAGTTCGTTCGCTGCAGTAGTCTTAGAGAGAGAGAAGTCTTTTTCTCTGCTGAATATGATGATCTCTGGTTGGAGGTTTCTCAGCATCCAAAATCGAAATGCAGGAGTAGCCGTTAGAGTGTGCCACTATGATGAATCTGATCCGTTACCAGTCCATCAAGAGGAGAAGATATTCTACACGGAAGAAGATTACAGAGATTTCTTGGCTCGACGAGGATGGACATGCCTGAGAGAGTTTGACGGGTTTCGGAACATAGACAATATGGATGATCTTCAACCTGGTGTCTTGTACCGAGGAATGAGATGAGATAACGAGTTACTGCAGAAAGCTAGAAGGATTTTTTTTTTTTTTTTTCCCCATCAGAGAGTCACTGTAAATATGTTCCCTTCGTACATTCCATCTTTGGATTGTTGTTATTGTCAGAGATTGGTAGACTTTAAAGAGGTCTTCTATTTTGAATCCAATAACAGGTGCATGATTGTTTGTAAAAGAAAGTGGTAAACGCAAGAGACAGAGACAATGAAAAAGCTGATAACTTTTGAACAAACACACAACACAGGTACAGGATTGTCATATCAAATTCAGAAAGAGCAAGAGAGAAAACGACATAGGTGTGAATAAAGGATTCACTTTGACTTTCAAGAACATGAGACGAGGAAAACGCGAGCTGAACAAGAAGACTCTTTGTTACTACTCTTCTTCATCCCATTCGTCGTTCTTGTACGAGACGAGGGTGTCGACTTTGTGAATCTGCAAAGGACGATAAATGAGGTTTAAGAGACATTTCAAAAGTGAATGTAGAGAGGTTACAGGATTCTTCCGACTTCTTCTACTTCGTACCTTGGTATCAAAAGCGTGTAGCTTAACCATCTGTGGATTAGCAATCAACTTTGGATCGCTTTCGATCCAGGTGAACGGAACAGCCACGTCCGTGTCCGTATATGCCAATACATCAAAAACACCTAAACAAACAATGAGAAACCACCAATTCAAATAGAACCAAATAAGTATTGAGATATGATCACTCGAGTTCCTTGAGAGTTTGGTTCTTACATGCTTCATCAAGACAAGGCAAGTAAGTTATGCTGGAAGCAACCTGTCTCATGATAGCTTGGATCTCCCTCATGATCTCCTTATCACTTTTCTCTCTCGACACACTGAAAGAAGAGTAATGGTGAAAACAAAAATCAAGAAAAAACCCATTTGAGAAAATATCATCAACATTTCAAAGTTTACAAAAAAAAACTCACCCTTTCTCAACAACCTCGTTATCGGTTTCGATCCGGAAATTCCACCTCTCCAAGACTTCACCAGTCGCTTTGCTCATTATCACTAACACTACTCTCTGCAACTTCCCAGCTTCAAGCCACTCTTTGAACAAACCAACAAAAAAAGAACACACTCAACAGTATCAGTCTCTATAAAAGTCTCAGTCTCTCAAATGAAAACAGAACCCTTAAAGATCATATCTCAGTCTGTGTCTATAGAATTTACCGGAGATCTGAGAAGTGAGATTGGACAGGAATGATTTGACTGATTCATCCTTGATAAGCAACATCGGGAGCCCATATTTCTTCACTTTCACAAAGCTTTCCTCTGGATAAACTGCACGATTATACAGAATACTATACCAAAACGAGTTAATTTCATCAAGTTCCATAGAATCGGAAATCCCCAAATGTGAAAATTGAAATCAGGTTTTCCCGATCAACCCTCACCTGTTCGCAGCGTAACCTGGAAGAAGAAGAAGAAGAAGAACCATCAAATCGAGGAGAAAATCAGTGAGAAAATTTCAGAAATTTGAGTATGATAAATCGGAAATACGCACAGAAAAACTCGCTGACGATTGCAGCAGATCCGTGCAAAGTGATGATATCTTTAGCAGCCGCGATTTTGGACGCCATGGGGAAGCGATTGAGACGAAGAATCAAATGGAGAAGAAGAAAAAAAAACCCAACTAGTGATCTGTGATTTGAAAATTTTATTGATCTGTGGAAGCAAAGTACAATCAGAAGAGCTCGAGCGGTTTGCTAGGGTTTTATTGATTTGAAGAAGAAGAATACTCTAAAAAGATTAAAAATAAAAAAGAAGATAAAAGGAGCGTAACGGCTAGTCTTCTGTGTATAATGCGCTTGCAACGGCTCCTTGTTAATTGTTTTAAGTACCTCTGAAAATTTCGGGAACCGGAACGGAAATTTACAGATACGAGATAGAAATATTGGAAATTGAAAAACAATTTTCAAAAGAAAATCAATAAGAGCGGGACGGGGACGGAAGCGGGACGGGAACGGAAGCGGGACGGCGACGGGAACGGGACGGATTTAGAAATTCTCTTAAGTAAAATTTTCTTCCAAATGGGTAATTATTTTGGATAATTCGGGAAATTTCGAAAAAATTCGGGAAATTTTAGAAAAATTCGAAAAAAATCGAGAAAATTTGGGAAATTTCGAGAAGTTCGAAACCTGATCCCATTCCCGTATCCGTTTGAATAAAAAAAAATAGTTTCGAACGAGAATTTTTTTTGAACTGGAATTGGAACAGGACGGAAAATTTAAAACGGATACGAATATAAATCGGGAATACGTTCCGAAATTTCCAGGGTAACTAGGTTTATCGGATCCAAGAAATGAATTTAAAAACAATTGGAAAATTTGCATTGAAATTATGAGTTTTTTTTAAAAAGAAATTTTAACTGAAGCAAATGAAAATTATGAGTTATTGAAAACAGAAAACAGATGAATGAAAGCGTTTTTGGTCTCTCTACTAGAGAGCTCTTTCTACTCCTTCCAAAAGCTTTCCGCTACTCACTGTTGCGCCATCAAATGTGGTTACATCTCAGATGTTTACGTATCCAACAGAATCTTAGATTGTTATATGAAATTTGGTTTCTTGGGTCATGCCCACAAGTTGTTCGACGAAATGCCTCAGAGAGACTCCGTGTCTTGGAACACGATGATCTCTGGGTACACGAGCTGCGGGAAATTGGAGAGTGCGTGGCGTTTGTTTACAGGTATGAGAAGATCTGGATGCAACGTTGATGGGTATAGTTTTAGTAGACTGTTGAAAGGGATTGCTTCTGCGAAAAGGCTCGATCTTGGACAACAAGTGCATTCTTTGGTTATAAAGGGAAGCTACTAGTGTTATGTGTATGTGGGAAGCTCGCTTGTTGATATGTACGCGAAATGTGAAAGAGTTGATGATGCTTTCGAGGCTTTTCAGGAGATTTCAGAGCCTAACTCTGTTTCATGGAATGCTCTTATCGCTGGATTTGTGCAGGTGCGTGACGTTGAGTCTGTTTTTTGGTTGTTGGGTTCTATGGAGATGACAATGGACGATGGAACTTTTGCTCCACTGCTTACTCTGCTTGATGATCCTATGTTTTATAACTTGTCAAAGCAAGTTCACGCTAAGGTTTTGAAACTCGGGCTTGAACAAGAGATTACTATCTGCAATGCGATGATCACCTCTTACGCAGACTGTGGTTCGGTATCAGATGCTAAGAGAGTTTTTGATGGCTTGTGTGGCTCGAAAGATTTGGTTACGTGGAACGCGATGATCGCGGGTTTCTCTAAACATGAGCAAAAGGAATCTGCTTTTGATCTGTTTATTGAAATGCAAAGGACTCGGATCGAAACCGATATTTATACTTACACCAGCATCTTAAGCGCTTGCTCTGGCGAAGAACATCGAATCTTCGGGAAGTCCTTGCATTGTTTGGTGATAAAGAAGGGACTGGAACAAGTAACCTCTGTCTCGAACGCATTGATCTCTATGTACATTCAGTTTCCGACAGGCGCCATGAGAGATGCTCTCTCTGTATTTGAATCCTTGGATTCTAAGGATACTGTCTCTTGGAATTCTATTATGACAGGTTTATCCCAGAAGAGTCTCAGCGAGGATGCGGTAAAGTTCTTTAGCTGCTTAAGATCTTCGAACGTAGAAGTCGACGACTACGCCTTCTCTGCAGTTCTCAGATCTTGCTCGGACCTAGCGTCGCTCCATTTAGGTCAGCAGATTCACGCTCTTGCCACTAAATCAAGCTTCGAATCAAACGAGTTTGTAACCAGTTCTCTGATCTTGATGTACTCAAAATGCGGAGTTATCGAGAAGGCGCGAAAATGCTTCGAGCAGATCTCCTCCAAACACAGTAGTACAATAGCTTGGAACACAATGATCCTCGGGTACGCTCAACACGGTTCAGGCCAAGCTTCGCTTGATCTCTTCTCTCAAATGTGTAGCCAAAACGTGAAACTAGACCACGTGACCTTCACTGCGATTCTAACAGCTTGTAGCCACACCGGTTTAGTACAAGAGGGGCTCGAGTTGCTTAACTCGATGGTTCCGGTTTACAAACTCCAACCTCGAATGGAACATTACGCTGCTGCGGTTGATCTCTTAGGCAGAGCAGGGCTTGTGAACAAAGCGAAAGAGTTAATCGAATCAATGCCGTTGAACCCTGATCCAATGGTGTTGAAGACTTTCCTTGGAGCTTGCAGGGCTTGTGGAGAGACAGAGATGGCTACTCGAGTGGCTAATCATTTGCTAGAGATCGAACCAGAATATCATTTTACGTATGTTTTGTTGTCTCATATGTATAGTGATCTCAAGAAATGGGAAGAGAAAGCTAATGTGAAGAAGATGATGAAGGAGAGAGGCGTGAAGAAAGTTCCAGGTTGGAGCTGGATTGAGGTTAGAAATGAAGTTTATGCCTTTAATGCTGAAGATCGATCGCATCCTCTTTGTCAAGAGATTTATTTGATGATTGAAGATTTGAGTCAGGAAATGCAGTGGTTTGATTCTGATAATGAGTTCGATGATCAAGCTTTACTTCTTGGGTTAACTTAAATCCCTTCTAGTTTTTTCTTTTTCTTTTTCTCTTGTAAATTTGAAAATTGTCTTTATTAAAAGTGAGAATGTCTGGCTATATTGTAATGGCATGTGGATTTCACAATTGTCTGGAAATCCACAATGTGTTAACGCACCTAGCTCCAATGGATGTTGGAGCTTGTGCGTTAGCACATTGCTTGAGGAAACACATAATGGTGTTTTCGGGATCGTTTCCGGATGTTGAAATCGGGCAATGACTCGAGCCTCATGTTATCGTATCACCGGCATGCTTTTGGGCTCGGTGAGCATTATAACTCCGTCGTACTCGTCAACAACATCACCGGATGATGGATGTTGGACTTTCTCTCAAGCTTTAAGAAAACTACTACTTTTGTATCAAAATTTTCAAGATTTACTGAAACTCTATCCTTCTTTTAATGTTTCTTGGCTTTGAAAGAACCTACATATACTTTGTAACTTCAATTCTTACTTGGTACAACGCGATGCATCATTTGTTCTATACATCTCCAGGTTTTTCATTACAGAACACGAACGTAGCAGTTCGGCTAAGAAACTTGTTTATGGCCTTTGGACAATTTTGCGAGCCGATTTGGTAGACAGTTCTAGAGATCTGGAAGAGAATATATCGTACGCAAGTTGTTCCATCCGAATCTTGAGGATTTTATCACCGGGTGAAGAAAAATGATGACGAATCTATGCTCTTATTATTATTATTATTATTATTATTATTATCACCCATAAGTTTGCTAAATCAATCATGGTGAAAAAAAACGACACATGGCCTTATCACGAATCTGCCAACGATTTCTCATTTCTGTTAATTTCCAAATCTAGTGTCAGAAAGAATCATGCTTTCCTGTTAAATTCTACTGCAAATTTCTTTATTTTCTCAATGATTAAAAAAAAACGCAATGAACATAGATCCTTCTTATCCTCATGACTCATGAGTTAATGCAACAATAAAGAAGACTCTTAAAACTAAAGACAAACTCTAACATTCGGATAACTCGAAGTTCTGAATAAAACTTGAAAAAATGGTTTTAACGATAGTGTAAAGCTAAAGGCGAGATTTTGTGTCTAATCACATACACTCACTTAGTCACTTGCTCTCTAGACTCCAGGTCACACACGCAGAAAAGTATCTCAAAGACAATCCTTTTTTTTTCTTCCCTTTCTTGCTTTCCCTTCCTTTTGAGCATGAAACTTGTGGGGAATCTATTGTTGCTTGAAAAGATAGGCATAAACCATAATCCAATCTCCACCTCAGTGGATGCATCAAAAGCAAAAGATATTGCAAAAACAAACAAAAAAAGCAACATAGAGTATGCATAATCACACTGTCACACTGTTGCATACCTCCTTGGATCCGTGGATCGTTACTAAACCATATGGCAAGGATATTTCCGTATTTAGAAAAGAAATTCTCATGAACTGTATACGCCAAAGGGCACATCACTGGAGAAAGAAGAAAAGAAGTAAAGTAGTGACAAAGGATCTGATTTATGCAATCTTACCATCCTCCAAACATCTAACTCTATAAATAGGCCAACTCTGCATAACATCAAAGCAAAAACAACCACAAAGACCCTTGAGTTCCCTCGCACACTAAGTCCTACATCTGTGTTACATTCCTCATACTATACACGTCCAATGGAAAGCATTAGAAGTTTAGTTAAGACAATCCAGTGGTGATTTTCAGCAAAAGCTCTTGCTGCATGAGCCACTCAATTCAAACACGGTTTCAACAAGTGCAAAGTTGTATTCTCAATTACCATACTTGTTATATCGATCTATGCAAGCTGGAAAAAGTATCGACAACGCTTATTCACAGTTAAAAAAGAAACATTCGCTTTTTCATTGAGCTTCAAGGATTGTTCAACAAAATGAAAGGCCTTAGTTCATCAGCCTTGAAAGTGAAGAAAACAAAAGTGGAGATTTACTCACTTATAGATGTAATCATTTAAAACGCCATTAGCATGCTCTAGCTTAGAATGTCTCCGCCAGTTCTCTACCGCTCTACACACTGTAGCTTTTGCCTCGCGAAACTCTTGAGCCGTGAACATGTGTTCTATGATTCCCAATGGGCCAGGTTGCAGAACATTGATCACGGTTTCGGCTTCTTGCTCGAGTTGCCTGTAATGATAATCTTAGTATTTCCTCCACAAAACACACACAAAACGACGATGTGCTATTGTACAAATCTCGGAAAATTTCCTCTTCTTTTTTTTTTTACGCTCGACCCTTTTAAATCGAGCATCAAAAGGAGGTCTTTCCGCCGAGACGCAAGGATTAATCAAGTACTAACCAAAGCGTAAGAAACCCTAGATTTGATAGAAATTGAATATCCATATCCGTCAATTATACGAGACAAATCACAGTAACATCTTCAGAACGAAGGAAAGAAGACAAATGAACAAACCTGAAGAGCCCCGAGAAGGGTAAGGCTCTAGCGATCCTGTAAATAGACATCGTCGCCAGAAGGAGATGAAATCGAGGAGCTGCTTAGTGTTCCCGAAAGAGATTTTTATTCCTTTCAATCCTGCGACGAACCAATTAGGGTAAAGAAATTGTCTGGAAATCCTCAAAGAACCTACATAAAGAAAGTCCAACATCAATCATCTTGTGTTTTATTTTATCAAGCCATGTGGATTTCACAATTGTGGAAAGTTTTCAGGAGCAGTGTGTGCCTCACAATCCTAAGAACAAGGCTAAACAAAAACTAGCAAATCTCGATGTAACCAATTGAAGACGAACTCTAGGCAATGCCAATTACGGAAAAATCGAAATCTGGGCTGCAGCAAATCAAACCACCTGCAAACAAATCTCGCAGATCAAAAATCAAAAAAAGAAAATTGATAAGGCCGGTGACCTTACCTAAGAAAGAAAGGGGAGAAGGGGATAGGCCAGTGACCTATCTGAAGAAGAAGAGATTGAAGAAGAAGAAGAAGATAAAGAGAGATAGTAATTTGATTGATTAATTCTTTGATAACCCTTTAAAATAGAGTTCTTCGCTACATATAGCAAACGTATTGGGCTAAACGTAAATAAATGAGATAAGTATGCAACGGCCCAACTGAGCCCATCTTCCTAATAATATACGATCTTATCAATACCGCCCCCCTCAAAGATCCATCTTGTCCTCAAGATGGGATAAAGAAATAACTCCGAGCATCTCTGCACCATTTCTCTGTCGAAGTCAAAACCCAGATTTTGTTTCATTTTGTTAGTTTCCCTTCGGTGTTGGCCTCCAAGAAACTCTGTACATCTTGATTCCAGCCGCAAGTAACTTTTAAAATCTGAGTCCCATTTCCAATTCTCCTTAGAGCCTTGAAGGTTTCTGCATATCATCTCCATTGGATAGCCGATGAATATAGCTTTGCAGGACTACAATGATTCTCACACCCATTGAGACAGTATCCATTTCCCTCAGATCAGACTTATGTGCCATATTCTGTGTATCACTAACCATCACTCTCCACACACCATTACTTGCCTCTGACAAGGTGTAATAACAGCAGTTTTGAGAATGGAAACAAGTCATGACTTCGATGCATCTTCTGGACCACGATCCGCAGCTCCTGACCATACGCATTGCATCTGACAAACTCAACAAGGAGCAGAAAACAACACAACATCTCTAGACACTGATGTGTAACCGACGATTTCTGTTTTAACCCAGCATAAAAGCTTCCATTATGTACTCCGAAGCAGATTAGTACGCACAACACATCATCTACTATCATATTCTGCTTGCCAAATCGGCCTGGATCACGAGGTCGTTTACCCGCAACTATCTCTTGTGGAGCTTTAATCTTTTCCACAAACTGTGTACGTTGTTCCAGATATTGATGTATCATCGATGTTCTTTCCCCCATTTTGCTTTCGCATCTTAAAATCTTGTTGAACTCTACCCAATAAGCATCTGCGCGTATTTCCCTTTTTGATCCAACCAACAACTCATTCATACTTGAATTCTTTTGCTTCTCTAAGGCGTGATTAACCATCAGCATCATCTCCGGGCTAAACTTCACATTCAGAATCCAGTCTCGAATTCCTTTTGTCGGTTGACAGAACATCTCCGAAAGCTTTGAGATTTGACTCTAAGCTTTCACCCTGACTTGGATACTTCTCTTGCCAGTCCCACAATTTTAGTTTAGCTACACCACCTGGGGACCATTACTGCTGAAGAATTTGCTTCTTGCTCCTCTGTTTCAGCAATTATGTTCACATATAACGAACCAACTCCGTTTTCTCTCATCATGAGATCACCATCATTCAACCATTGCCTTGGTTCTCTAACATTGTGACGAGTGGTTCTCTCATGTTCCTGGCCTAATTTTTCCAGATTATCTTCGCTGTCATCATGCTTCTTAAGTTTGCACCCATCTTCCAATTTCCTGGGATCATCTTGAATAAAATGGTTTATAGGAACTTGCGATGGAGTTCCGTAAGAAAAGAGATGAGACCCACCCATCATCGATCTTTTTCTCGCAGTTTGCGCTCTCTTTGCCTTCCAATTCACTAATCGATGTCCAAAAACTGAGCTGCAAAACATACCATAGCTCTTAAGAGCTTGCACAAGATCAAGTCGTGGTGTGTAGCTGGTTGATTTCTTTTTCCGAGCCCTGTGATACCGTCGTTTGACAAGGATCATTCTAACTCCCAGATTTTGCCTTGCCCTCTTACAATCAGACAACTTGGTAACTTCGCTCACGACTCCGTTCAAAATGAACTTAGTCTGCTTGAGGAGTTTAAAATCGTCACCCTGCGAACCCATTTTTGGACTTTTGATCAAGGAATCCACCACCATCGAAACTTCTTGTTGTTTCTGACCCACCACTTGCTCGACGAAATTCCTGAGAGAATTTTCCGGGCTCATCATCTGTTTAAGCGCCATGGATCGAGTCTCCTGTGTTTCCCGAGTCACCACCCTCTGATTGCGCGTGTCCTGCATCTTCAGATATTGTTGGAACAACTCTTGGAGCTGCTCAAAGGTGATGCCTTTTTCCCCACTGTCGAGAGTAAAGTTGTGCTCTGATACCATTGATAAGGCCGGTGACCTTTCCTAAGAAAGAAAGGGGAGAAGGGGATAGGCCAGTGACCTATCTGAAGAAGAAGAGATTGAAGAAGGAGAGAAGAGAGGAAGAAGGAGATAATTTGATTGATTAATTCTTTGATAACCCTTTACAATAGAGTTCTTGGCTACATATAGCAAACGTATTGGGCTAAACGTAAATAAATGAGATAAGTATGCAACGGCCCAACTGAGCCCATCTTCCTAATATACGATTTTATCAAAAATCCCCAAAAAAGAAACATTACTTAAATTAGATAGTGAAAAGTGAAAACATAACCGAATTTTGCTTTTTCTGGACGGGAAATTTACATTATCGTCAAACGGGGGAAAAACAAAAAGAAAGCTTGAGAACAATTCAGTGGAAAAACCCAATCTTGAAGTTTTCATGATGAGATCTCGAGAATGGCGAAGGATATCGATCTTGAAAGCAAATAAGGATAGGTTCTTTCAAAGCCAATAAACATTAAAAGAAGGATAGAGTTTCAGTAAATCTTGAAAATTTTGATACAAAAGTAGTAGTTTTCTTAAAGCTTGAGAGAAAGTCCAACATCCATCATCCGGTGATGTTGTTGACGAGCACGACGGAGTTATAATGCTCACCGAGCCCAAAAGCATGCCGGTGATACGATAACATGAGGCTCGAGTCATTGCCCGATTTATACTCTTTGCCCATTTCAACATCCGGAAACGATCCCGAAAACACCATTGTGTGTTTCCTCGAACAATGTGTTAACGCACAAAGTCCAACATCCATTGGAGTTAGGTGCGTTAACACATCTGGGTATATTTTTTCCCCAAAATTACAAGTCATAAAAATATAGCATCAGAAATGTCATTCAAAAAAGTTTCTTGACTAGTTTAAGTTCTTTAGTCCCTCCCACAGTGGCACAGTGTTATCGATAAACATGTCCCTTCATGACTCATGAGAAATAAGACAATGTAAGCAGCAAGAGACTTGGTATGAAAAAAATATATATATTTTTGTCAACGGAAAAAATACATTATCCAATCCCTCATTTAATTTAATTTTTTTGGTCAACTCCCATTTAATTAAACATTTGAATATAATTACTGTAGATAAACAAAAGCGTGAGTCATCCAAACTAATCCCACGAGCACCCAAAATGTGGCGTGACATTTCTAAACTGTTATTAACATATTAGTCAGGCAACTTTTTGGCCAAACAGGATTTAAGGCGCGTGATGCTGACCTTTTTTTTTTTTTTATAAAGGTGAAAAAAACATATTCTCTCTTTTGTGCAAATATGAAAGAAACAAAAAAAAAATCAAGAGTTGAAAAACATATAGATTTATAACATTAAGAGTTGACAAGTATAATATTACATAAGATTCACATAATCATATTGATTCAAAATAAATATTAGAATAACAATAACAGTAAAATTTAGATTCACATCAAACAATAAAATTAGTATAAATTACACAAACACTTTGAAATATAATTATATTTTTGAGCACTGCTATTTCTATACTTGTATCAATCATAACAATATTCTCTTTTTTCACGAAAATAAACAAAAGTTTTCATTTATATTTACATAAGAATCATATACATTTTGAAAACAAAATAAACAGATGCACGACAATTTGATGAATAAGTGATCAGGGAATGAAATTATGATTTTTTCCGCAGATTTCAATTGAGTTGTAAAGTAACTGGCTATTTCTCTACAAATTCAAACTAAAGACACGCAGATTTCAATTGAGTTGTTAGATTAATTTAACATTTTTATTATAAAAAAAATACTATTTAGATTCATATAAAAGTACAAAATATTGTTTATATACATTACACAAATACAATTAAATAAAATTTATACGAACACTGCTATATTTAACACTTCCATAGTTGTAATTTCTATCAAATATCAATCAAACAATTTTCTTTTTTTCGCATCAAACTATAATCACTTCATTTAAATTTCTTGCTAGAGTTTTTCTCTCTAAACCAATCAACCCAATTCCGCAAAACCCACAAAACACTAAGCAAAATGGCAGAGCCAATCACAACGAGCCACGATACCCAAGCCCACCGTGGAATAGCTCCATCCGCCGCTCCGCTGCCGTAAAACGCCGCCATATCGTACAAAGCCACCGGACCAGCCAATCCACGAACCACCGTGTAAAACAAGTAGAAAGGCGGAGACAGTAGCTCTCTCACCTTCCTCGCAAGAACGACGTCATTTCTCCGATACCCGGCGATCGTCCACGCGTTCTGGCACGCGCTCGTCGCCTCAGCGAGGATCAAGAGGAGGAGAAGCGCGTGAGCTCCATGACCGACGGCGAATCGAAACGTGGCGAAGACGTATAGCGTCGCGATGTGGTGGATGATGAAGAGGAAATCGTTCGGGAGGAAGATTAGGTAGTGGAGGAGGTCGATCGTGAAGTAAGCCATGCTGAAATCGAGGACGGCCGATTCCACGGCGGTGTTGGGAGAGGCGAAGGAGTGTGGCGCTGTTGCGGCGGCGCGTGTGGTTGTTAGCAGCGCGTGGGATGCCATTACGACGGCGGGAGTGCCGTGGAAGAGAGACATTAGGCAGCTGGCGCCTAAATGGGGTGATTTCCATGAGCGAAAAATCAGGAAATATCCGACGAGGTATACGGAGAGGAAGAGGAGGAGAAACGACGGAAGAGTGGCCGGAGAAAAATGACTAAACGACGCCGTTTCCATGTCTCTCTCTGCGATTTTCCGAAACTGTTTTGGGCCTCTAAGAGAGCTCAATTTGAGTGGGGGGGTTTTAAACTGAGAGGTTCATATGATTTTATGTGGTGGGGACTATGGAATATACGGTGCACCTAGAAGTCAAACAATTAATCGCAGCCGTTAGATTAATGAGTAAGATTAATTTTAATCTGACGTGTATGTAAGTATTAGTGCGTGCTTACAAGTTATGCTCTGGTGCTTATTTGGATATTCTTTCCGTATTAAAGGGATAATTAAAAAAATTAAAAAATTAATTCAATTGTGAATAAGTAAAATTTGCAGGAAAACATAATGAGATGGTGTTACACACAAAAAAAACATATGCGTTGTCTATACTCTATAACAGTGTGGTCTATTTCTTACCTTGTTTTATTTTATGATAGAAATATGGGAATTTTTTTTGTTTAAGAATTTTCAAGTAAATGTCCAAGATGATGCGCTAATTATTTACTTAACTTTAGATACGTCCGAGAGTATTAGTAGTACTAATGGGCTTTATTGGGCTCATGGAATTGTATGCTTTTAGTGAACGTTTCATACATGGGCCGACGGAGTGAAATGCCAATGGCGAAGCACGACAACAACTATCGATAGGACCCACTTAAACCTTTTCTTCGGTTGTTTAACTTGTTTAACTTGCGTTGACAACAACCAAAATAAAAATCATTTTGCTTTTCGAGTTATTAATCATAGTGTTTAATTATGTTTTTTTTCCTGGCTATTTGCACATTTTTAGATCTTTATCTCCAACTGAAGATTATACATAATACAACAGATTTCTTCAACAAACGAGTTAGTCAATTTTTTAACAGCATAACATCGATTTAAAGGTCGTTTAGTTAATTACGTCCTTCCGTTTTTTTTTTTTTGCCAAATCTAATAAATTTAAAAAATAATAAGAAGAAGAAGAAATAGTGTTCTTACATCATCACTGGCGTGTATCCGACAATTACCAAACCCAATCCACTCAAACCATTTTAAGAACTAATATTCCAATGCTGAATCGGTGATAATTGGTTATAAATTATTTATCATCCTATATTTTTGTTGTTGAATGAAATCATATTATTCGATCGCTCTATAATTCAATATTATTTGTGTGTGTTTTTCTTATAAATAAAAACAAAGAAAGAATCTAGTTGTTGGACCAGGCCTTTCAATTACCCAATCCCCCTTAAATTACGTTCTTAGACATCTTCCAATTCTAAATATATATTATAAATTCGCACATTCACAAGAGATTTTTTTTATTGTAACAGAAACTTGAAGAAGAAAGGTGAAGAAGCACAAAGAGAAGATGAAGAAGAATGTTATGGTGATCATTGACGAGAGCAACTCAAGTTATGATTTACTCATTTGGGTCCTTGAAAATCTAAAAGATACCATTGAGAGCTCCAAAGTTGTCATCTTTGCACAACAGCCACAAGATTCCTTTACTTCGCCTATCGTACTTTCTTCATCAGTGGGCTTTGCTCAAATTTTCTATCCATTTTAACCCAGTTAAGCCGTTTTATCGACGAATTTCTTCATTTTTTTTATTTAAAAAAATCTATGTTTTTTCTTTCTCATGTGTGTTCTTGTATGTTTTGCAGAAGCGGAACTCATAAGACTGGCTCAAGAAAAGAATATGAAGATTGCTTTGGGTATTTTAGAGAAAGCCAAGAAGATATGTGGAAATCATGGGGTAATAATCTCTTCACCAAATCATATTTATGGGATCGTTTGTGCAAAATATTTATACGTTTATAAGTTCATGTCGTCGACAAACCATTTTGCTGATGAAATGTTTAGTCTCATCATCATAATCATGTTGAAAACAGATTAAAGCAGAGACATTCACTATAGCCGGAGACCCGAAAGATCCAATCCGCAAGATAATTCAAGAGCGAAAGATCGATTTATTAGCTATGAGCGATCACCAAACTCGAAATCTCAAAAAGTAAGAAAAATTACAAAGAATTCAATCATAATTGTTTTAAATGATTTTTACTCTATAGAAATATTGGTCATGCGTGTATGAAACACATGTATTAACGAACATCTTTTAAATGATTGCAGGTGTTTACACAGTACAAATTGTTCTATTCTCGTCGTGAATAAAGAATATCGCAAAAATTAGTGACGATGGTGCGAAACACTAAAAGTACTTACATATATAATTTTGTATGCGATTGTGAATATGTAATATGTATGATTGCTCTAATTTGGTCTATAGTTGAACTTTTTGATTGTATGTGTATGTGACTTATGTCTCTGTATGTGTAAATATAAATATATGTGTTTATATATTATAATTAAAATTTAGCATGAGTAATATACCGTTATATTATAAGGTGTTGGATCAAATCTCAAAACGGGCTACATTTTCCTCTGAAAAGCCCAATAAACAATTGGGTACTAGCGCGAAAACGCCGTCGTTTAGTTTTGAGTTTCTCATGAAAGTTATCATCTATCTCTATCGTCATCCTTATCCTTGAAGCTTTTTTCATCTGTTGTTCTCTCCATGGCTGCTCCTCTCTCTGTCTCATCAAATCCTCTCACCTCCAGCCATTGTCACCGTCTCTATTTCCCTTCCACTTCGTTTAAGGTATTTCTAACTCTTTTTTTTTTTTTGTTTCCTCTACGAATGTATATACACACACACTCGCTGCTAAATCAGAGAAATTGAGCAATCCGAAATTCGACAAAATTTGAAATGTCTCAGGGAAATGTAAGCGTATTGGGAGCAAAACCATGTCAGATTCTATCTCTGAAACTCCAACCCAAGCGTAAAACTGGAAAGCAGCAGCAATTTGCGAGACCCCTTGTTGTGTTGAACCAAACGGCGGCTACGTCTCCGTCGTCGGAAACAGTAGCTCCGGAGAGATTCCGATTGAACAATCTTGGGCCCCAACCTGGTTCGAGAAAGAATGCGAAGAGAAAAGGTAGAGGTATATCTGCAGGGCAAGGAGCGAGTTGTGGTTTCGGGATGAGAGGACAGAAATCACGATCGGGTCCTGGTATTATGAGAGGTTTCGAAGGAGGACAAACAGCTCTTTATCGCCGTCTTCCGAAACTGAGAGGAATCGCCGGAGGTAAAGTTCTTTTTGGGTTTGTTTTGTGTGAGATATCTGAAGTAGCGACTTTTTGTGTAGGCTAAGTGTTCGATGAAATGTCTCACCCAGAGGCTCTGTGTTTAATTCAGTGATGATTGTTGCAATTGTATTCGTTTAGGGCAGATTTGTTTCATAGATTCCTTATGTAACTGTGGTAAGAGAATCATGGTGGCTCAAGGGAAGAATTGAGAACCAAGGATCAAGATTGTAGTTAGTGAGCAGAGATGTTTAGGTAGGTCAAACTAGTTTCTTGGCTATTCCGAGTCTCTCATCTTTGTGGGTCACGTTGAAAGAAAGATCTTTCCTTGATCTGTGTCTTCATTTTGTTTCCTGATGCATCCATCACGTTGCTGTGTTATTTGAACAGGTATGCGTTCAGGATTGCCCAAGTACGTACCCGTGAATCTCAAAGACATCGAAACAGCTGGATTTGAGGATGGAGATGAAGTGTCACTGGAGACATTGAAGCAAAAGGGTTTGATTAACCCTTCAGGAAGGGAAAGGAAACTCCCTCTAAAGGTTAGTACTGCCTTGCTTCTTAATTCAGTCATGCATTCATCTTTTCTCTGTTTAAAACGCTTTGATTGGTCTTGGGTTTCAGATTCTGGGTACCGGAGAACTAAGCGTGAAGCTCACCTTCAAAGCTCGCGCCTTCTCAACATCAGCGAAAGAGAAGCTTGAAGCTTCAGGTTGTACACTCACTGTGTTGCCCGGAAGAAAGAAATGGGTGAAGCCGTCGGTTGCAAAGAACCTCGCACGAGCAGATGAATACTTTGCCAAGAAGAGAGCTGCTGCTGCTGCAGCTGCAGCTTCAGAACCAGCAGCTTCTGCTTAGACTTCTTTATTTTCAAGCTCTTTCAATGTTGTAAAGCTGCAGAAATAATTATCTATGAGAAACGTTAATTACAATTCCTTTTGCCCCTTTTATTTTTGGTATGGTGAAGAGATTTAGATTTTGTTGATTACGAGTCATTATCAGAAAGATTTTGTAAAACGGTATAATAAATTATTGAACATGTTGTCCCTCAATAGAAACTTTTTTCAATCTCCAAAGAAATTTTACCGAATAGGGTGTCGCAAGTGGGGTTATTACTATAAAGTTTCCCCCATTTTCTTTTCCATAAACTCGAAATACCAAATTTCCAAATTGTAGATTTTGAGAGGCATCATGGCTCTTCTTCATCAACATCATCATCATCGTCAATGAAAGCTCTTCTTCTAACACGGCGTCTTCGAGTTCCAGACTCTTGTTCATCAGAAGACTGATTATTCTCTTCATCTCTAGATGATGTTCCAGTATCACCTTCGTGGCTCTCTCCCCAAAGCCTTGAAGATCTCCTTCTCACACCTATATGTGACCTAGCTCTAGATGTACCTGACCAGCTACTACTCCTCCTTGAGCCACTAGACTCTGGTCTGAACACGCGGATGAGAAAGAACACCGTAAGCCAGCCACCATCATCAAACGATAGAATTCCATCGTCGTTACTTCTTTCTTCTCCTCCAAATGAAGATTGGAGTGTGCTAAGCAGATCCCCTAAATCTCTCTGCCTTTCTAACCTCCTCCAGCTTCTCTGTCTCTCTGGATCTGCTTCTGATGGCCTTACTCCTGGATGCTGAAGCCTTGCGTGCTTTCTCAGGTCCGAATAGGTTCCACTGAAATCACAAGTCTCAGAAGAACAGCTTCTATGTTTCGAGTTCATGAAACATCGAGCAGCTTCGACAACTACCCATTCTTTTATATGTCCACGGCATAACGGGCAAGTAAGCTTTGGTTTGCCTTTTTCTTGGTCTTCCTCCGTTGCTACAATGCCTTCTGCTACTTCTTCTCCTCTCTCGCCTTCGCTTAGATTCACAACTGTGAACTCAGACGCAGCCTCTTCTCTTAGATTTACAACGGTGGAGTCTGAAGCTACAACTTGTGTCTCAGTTGGTACGTTAGTTTCCTCATGCTCGTGAGGTAGAGACAAAGACGGCGTCTGTTTAGAAGCTTTGCGGAACTGATCGAAACAGTTCGAATGCCGGTGGCTAGTGTCACACATGTAAGGCCTGCAACCGTTTTCATAGGAAGAACAAACGAGAAGGATCCCGTTGTGAGGATGTTCCATACAGACAGGACACCGAGCTTCTTCCCATTCCCTAACTTGCTTATCGTTCGGCTTCAGAGCACGGCTTGACTCACAACACAGTGGCGATCCTCTAAACCTTTCATGAGATACCGAGCGCTCTTTCCTCTCTTTAGGCATGGTTTGATATAACCAGAAGAAAAGAGCTAACAATAAGTCTTCTCTAGCTCCTTAGCTAGGATGCAAACAAAGTAACTTAAAAACCAAAACCTGCAAAAATGATTAACTTCTCATAAGCAACGTCTCAAACTGCAATTTCGTATACGCTAATCAGTATCACAAATCCAGAGATTGGCGTGCCTGAAGGAAAAACAGGATCTTAAAAAGTGATGTATAGAATCAAGATGGGGAGTATAGATCTAGTTAAACAGCTTGAGAGCACCAACCAAATATTATGTGGAGTTACTTCGTACAAAAATAAAAGCTTTAGAATTCTACAAAAACAACTATAGATTTGATAGAAAATAAGGGAACTGGATTGATCGGCCGCTGAAATTGAAATTTTCATCGATTCCTCAGAAGAAAAAGCACCACAGAGAATAAGGAAGAGCAAGCTGAATCAGAAAAGGTTTGATTTTTTTTTCCCAAAGCCATGGAGAATAACTTGTTACAGCACAGAAAAAATTCCAACTTTCTCTAATCGATTCATCCATCTCTTCAATCAACGCGAGAAAATTAAAACCCAAACACGAGATTCTAGATCAATACGAAACCATACAACCAGAAGAAATCAACGAACCCCAATGTGCAGAAAACCCTAAAACCGACAGAGTGAGAAATAGCAGAGACGAGGAAGATGAGATTACCGGAAGAGAGTCTAGAGCTTTGTGGCGATTGTAAACTGATAAATAAATCAAGAAAACCCTAAATCGGGCTCCCCATAGAGAGAGAGCCAACGAGGCGAGACGAGGAAGATGAGGCGGCTACTTTACTTTTTTTTCTTTCTCGAGATATAAGTTTATATCAATAATAATAATAATAATAATTTAGCAAACTAAAAAATAAATATTCGGTGTACATATTTGGATATAAATATATTTAAGGGGAAAAAGGCATTAAGATTGGCATTTTTGTTAAACAGACATAACTACGACGTTACAGAGTTTCGTGTCCACATTAATCTCTACATACACTTCCTTCTTTCTTTTTTTGTCATCATCGATTCATTCTTATTGATTGTTGAAAATATTGTTATGTTCCTCATGGAGGATGTTTACAAGGAATTTTGGCACATAAAAATATCTGGTGGTGATGGTTCCTTCGCCAATCGATCTGCTGCAAGATTTGAACTCTTTGAAATCCATTGAAATGATACTGAATCGAACCTATGCTTCCAGATTCTGATTTCTCTGATCCAATTGTGAACTTGGAAATTCATAGTTTTATCCACAACCAGATCATGAACAGTCTTATTATCTCCTTCAAAATTACATTGCGATATCCTCTAACCCAAGCGTGCTGCATTGCCATTGTTAAGTCCTTGTAGTTCTACTTCAAGTACTGTTGCACACTGTCTTCCAATACTTTGAGCTCCCTCTTGATTAAATCCATTTGAGTCTCTATATAACCATGCTGCTCAAAAAATCTTATTTTGTCTAAATCGACAATCATAATTACACTTCATGAAACCTTAAGGTGGTGTTGTCCATTTTGAAAGAATTGGTCGATTAGAAGGAGCTGTATAAACTTGATGGTGATTTTGGAAAAAAATCTGTTGTGGATAGATTGAAGCCCATTCCTCTGCGTCTTTTATTGCTTTCCTAAGATCTTGTCGCCATAAACTCTCTTTTCTTTGGTAGATTAGCAGTTTTCTACTTTTCCAAATCCTCTATAGAATCCATAGTGGTAATTGTTGTTGAAAAGAGGAGATGGTAGTAGTCCTATTGCATTGCAGAATTTCTCGTAATAGGGAAACAAAAGTAGCGTTGGTATCACAAAAAACTATGTTCAGTGTTGTAGCCATTCTCCATATTGCTTGCCCATATTCACATTTGAAGAAAAGATGTTCTATGGTTTATTCTTCAAGGCAACATCGGCGACATTGACCATCTGTAATTATACCACGGTGGACTAGACTTGATCCTATTGGCATTGCCCTTGAGAGAATTCTCCACAGAAAATGTTTAAGTTTTGGGGCAGTCTTAAGTTTCCAAATTGTTTTTTTTTTAATTCTAGTAGACTTGGGGGTGGCACGACTTCATCATCTTGATCCTGCAAATGTGTTGCCAACCAGTATCCTGATTTTACTGTATAAAATCTAGAATCATTGTAACTCCAACTAAGCAGATATGGCGCTGACATCGAGCTCAACTTTAACTGTTGAATAATAGGTATATCTTCTTGGACAATCGCTTCCAAATACTACTGCATACACTTCTTTCTAACAATGCATACGACGTCTTGTTTTTTTTTTTTAAATAAAAACTAGAGTTATATCCGCGCTAAGAGACGAGTTTGATGTATTTCTAAGATTAAATAAATGTTTTCCATTTTCTTCTAAACTCTATTTGTGTTAAACATGATCTTGACACATGTTGATTTAATTGAAAAGATTTTGATATGTGTCGTAATTTAAAATTTTTTGAAAATAATAAATTAATTTTAGAAATTATACAATCAAATACTATTTCTAAACAAAAATAACTTAAAAATTAAAAATAAAACAAAACGATATATTTCAATTAAGAAAAGAAAAAAGTAAATAAAAATAACTTTAATTTAGGAAAATATTAGTTGAAAATGTGATCTTAAAAAAAAAATACTACTCACACCTATATAAAAATTTAAAGTCTTATTATATAAAGTTTAAAATTTAAAGTTAGTAATTAATATGATCGCGACACATGCAAATTAATCGATAAGATTTTGACATGTGCGTGATTAAAAATATTAGCCAATACTATTTTAATTTACAAAATTATACAATTAAACACTAATTCTAAAAAGAAAAGAACTAAATAAAAAGGAATTTCTTAAAAACAAATACCATATTTCAATTAGAAATAGGAAAGTTCAAAGTCAATTGTTAACATGATCACACGATATGTGTCAAATTAATCGATAAAATTTTGACATGTGTTGCGAGTAGGTATTAATAAAAAAAAATAGTTTAGAAAATTATGCAATCAAATATTAATACTAGATCAAAATGATCGTGATTCATGTGACTTAGCTAATCTAATTTTGACATGTGTAGTAAATTTGTATCAATTAAAAAAGAATTAAATCTGATAATCAAAATGATCTTGATTCATGTGACTTAGCTAATCTGATTTTGACATGTGTAGTAAATTTTTATCAATTAAAAAGGAATTAAATCTGATAAAAAAATCTAATTCCAATAAAAATAAGATATTCAATTCGTTAAAATTTTAGAATATACCTAAATAATTAGAAATAAACCTAATTCAAACAGAAATATAAAGATCTTACATATTTGGAAATATTAATAAAATTTGGTTACAAACAAATGAAATATAATTGAAGAAATAAATGAGAGTTTTTATTGGTGGTTCTGTTTTGATGTTCTTATGTTTTTTTTAATTATGAGTGATCCAATTTTGTTTTCAATTTATGATTTACAGACTTTAAAATATCTTATTATAAATCCGCGTATATGCGGATCCTATCTAGTTACTAATCAAATAAAACCGACAAGGCCCTGTACCTAGCAAGTCTATACATGACTATTGCATAATTGCATTTTTGCATTTGGGTTTACTTTGAATTTTTCTTCTTGGGACCTAAGACCATCTCCAAGACTCCAACCATGAGTTCTAAGAGAGGCTCTACAAATATATTAAACAAATAAATAATAATATTATAATATATAGAGTTCTTTAAATCACGAAAGTAGTCTCTTAAACCATAGATTTTAGAACTTTCTCTTTCTATTTTATAGAACCCCTAATCTTCTTATTATATAAAGTAGGATGCGTCAAAGTTGCTAATTAACATGATCGCGACACATGGCAAGTTAATCGATCGGATTTTGACACGTGTTAAAAAAATTCAACCAATTATATTTTAACATAATATATACATAAATCTAAAAATTAGTTTTAAAAATAAAAAAGGAAAATAAGTTTCTTTTTCGATTACTAATACAAAAAGGAAATAATAAAATCAAAAAGGTAAATAAGAAAAAGGAAAATAAGTTTATTTTATGTTTTTCATTTAAATTAAGGAAATTATATGATCAATTACTAATACTAAAAATAAAATCAAAAAAGTCATTTATAAGAAAAAAGAAAATCAGTTTATTTTATGTTTTTCATTTAAATTAAGAAAATTATATGATCAATTACTAATACTAAAAAGAAAATTAAAAAATCATTTAATACTAGGATATATTTCAATTAAAAACAAAAAAATTCTAGATGCTAATGATATGGCATTAAACGATGATGAGCTCAATAAGGAGGAAGATATCAAGAATAATGTAGAGAGGCTTTTAGAAGCATAACTTCTGTAGAGAGCAGAAATATCATATTAGTGAGATGAATGTGAAGAGAAAGAGAGACTTTATGTTTGAAGAGAGTTAATGGGGAGATTACATACTCGAAAGACTCGAATTGTATATCCAAGTTTTTAACACAGCAGAACAAAAAAAGAAAGTTGATAAAGTGTGTGAACTATATGAGAAGTATGGTTAATGTTGCTTAGGACTCACAACAGATTCTGTGTTTTCAATATTTTAATTGAAAATAATTGAGAATTAAAATAAATAAATAATTCTTAGGTTTCAAAATTGTGTGTTTTCATATCTTTTTTTCAGTGATCAGATTTTGTTTTCTATTTTCTTAAAAAAATATTTTAACTATTTTTAAAATTTATTATTATAAAACTGTGTATACGCGGATAATCTAGATTTTAATTATGATAAATATAATTATGATAAACGAAGGATAATTAATTCATAAAAATTTTAGAATAAATAAATAAATCTATATCTATAGATAAAACATTATAAATAAACATAATTTATATAAGAATATTAATATATATATATATATATATCTGGAAATATTAATAAAAGTAAAAAAAAATTTACAGATTATTTGATTTTGTTTTTAATTTATTTTTACGGGTTTTAAAATATTTTATTAAAAATCCGCATATATGCGGGTCCTATTCTAGAATATGTGTCATGTGTCAAATCTTATCTTATAGAAAAAAGAATTACAAAAAATGAGAAATATAATAAAAAAGATAAAGCAAATAATATTTGTAAAGAAAAAAGGAAAGATCAAATAAAAGAATTGCAAAAAAGGGAAAAATATAATAAAAATGATAAATCAAATAATATTTGTAGAAAAAAAAGGAATTACAAAAATAAGGAAATATCAAATAAAAAATACTTTTTAACAACAAAATGTAAATATAAATAAACAATAAATCAAATAATATTTGTATAAAAAAACAATGAAGAAAAAGATCAAATACAATTTATTTGATCAAATAAAAAGATAAAGATTACAACAGTGATTCAAGATTACAAATAGATTTAAGAAAAAGAAAACAAAACAAAAGGATCTAATAAATGAATTGCAAAAAAGGGAAAATATAATAAAAAGGGTAAATCAAATAATATTTGTAAAGAAAAAAAAAATTACAAAAAAGTAAAGATCAAATAAAAAAATAATTTTTAACAACAAAATGTACTTATACATAAAGAATTAATCAAATAATATTTGTATAAAAAAACATTTAAGAAAAATATCAAATAAAAAGATTAAGATGACAACAATGTTTCAAGATTACAAATAGATTTAAGAAAAAGAAAACAAAACAAAAGGATATATTTCAATTTAAGAAAAATAAAATCAAAAAGTAAATTAGATTAACTAGGATATATTTCAATTAAAAAAAATATTCTACATGCTAATAATATGGTATTAGACGATGATGAGCTCAATGAAGAGAAAGATAACAATAATGATGTAAATATATTTTTGATGCGAGTCTTGAGAAGCATAACTTATCTAGAGAGCAGAGAGAACATATACGAGAGATGAATGTGAAGAGAAAGGGAGATTTTATTTACTTGAAAAGAGTTAATGGGAGATTGTTAACATAATCGAAAGATTCGAATTGCATATCCAAGTTTTTAACGCATCATAACATAAAAAGATAGTTGATAAAGTGTGTGAACTATATGAGAAGTATGGTTAATGTTGCTTAGGATCCGCAATAAATTATGTGTTTTGAATATTTAATTAAAAATAAATAAAAATTAAAATAAATAAATAACTCTTAGATTTAGATTTTGTGTTTTTCATATATTTTTTTCTGGAGTGATCCGATTTTGTTTTATATTTTTTAAAAAATATATTTGAACGGGTTTTAAAATTTATAATTATTATAAACCTGCGTATATACATTTTAGTTATGATAAATGTAGGATAAATAATTCGTTTAAATTTTAAATAAATAATTATATCTATATATAGATATGACATTAGAAGTAAACATAATTTATCATATAAAAATATTAAAATATATATATTTGGAAAGGTGCTCTAATGACTTTAGATGTTTCCTCTTAAAAGTAAAAGAACGACTGAACAAGTCGTGTTTGTATATGTTTCCTTTTTCTCTTAAAGAGCCGTGTATATGTATCTGATGACTTTGATCATCCTACTTATATTCAGGGCCATGCATATACATGACATCATTACATGACATCAAATTCATTAAAATGGACGATCCATTAATTCAACTGTCCGAGGATTATAAATGACATCAAATTCTTCCTATAAGCAACTAAAACAAAAAAAAAAATCGGAACATGTCTCGTGAATTCAAAGTATTGCAGATAATTCTTGTTCTGTTGGTTACTCTCTCTTTTACTACTCACTACTCCAATGGCAAACTGATCCCGGAGGGAGCTGCAGCTTTCGACTCCAGTGGTTTCGCCATTTTGACGAACACCACGAAGCATTTGTAAACACCAACTCGGCAAAAGCCCATAAAGCCCACTAAGTCCAAACCTGCAACAAACACAACGGTTATGTCTTCCAAAAACAGAACTCCAAGACGCACGAACACCTAAACACATGCTCACGCCATCTGACTAAACCCATGCTGTCTCCATCCCTCT
>JAHZTW010000001.1:176894355-177129665 GCA_020283515.1 Alliaria petiolata
GAGATCTCCACCATTGGTCGTCTTAGGCATCCGAATTTAGTCAGGCTTTTGGGATATTGTAGGCATAAAGAGGATCTCTTCTTGGTTTATGACTTCATGCCCAATGGAAGCCTAGACAAGTATCTAAACCGTGGCAACACTAATGAGAATCAAGAGCGGCTCACTTGGGAGCAACGTTTCAAGATCATCAAGGATGTTGCATCTGCTCTACTATATCTGCATGAAGAATGGGTACAAGTCATCATCCATCGGGATATAAAATCGGCTAATGTTCTGATCGATCACGAAATGAATGCGAGGCTCGGGGATTTCGGACTGGCGAGGCTGTATGATCAGGGGATTGATCCTCAGACATCTAAAGTAGCGGGAACGTTAGGGTATATCGCACCAGAGTTTGTAAGAACAGGAAGAGCAACTACAAGCACTGATGTTTATGCCTTTGGGTTGGTTATGCTTGAAGTAGTTTATGGTAGGAGGTTGATTGAGCGACGTGCAGCGGAAGATGAAGAAGTTCTTGTGGACTGGATACTAGAGCTTTGGGAAAATGGGAAAATTTTTGATGCGGCTGAGAAAAGCATCCGTCAAGAACAAAACAGGGGAGAAATTGAGCTTGTTTTGAAGCTTGGTGTGTTGTGTTCTCATCAAGCTGAAACGATTAGACCGGATACGAGTGCGGTTATGCGGGTCTTGAATGACGTTTTGCAGCTTCCGGATAATCTTCTTGATGTGGTAAGGGATGAGAGATTGAGAGGGTGGCCTGAAATATCAATGGAAATACTAATTGATATGAATTCAATGAGTACATTGACGTTTACACATTCTTTCATCTCCCATGGACGCTGAAACCTGGAAAAATAAGTGATGCAGCGAGATATATCTTCAATATCTTTATCAGATAAATATGTATTATTTATATTTTCTATATTTTAGTAGTTTTTTATTTTAATTAATACTAGGTTTTTAGCCTTTATTATAAATAGTCTCTGGTTGCCTATAGTCTCATTAAGTTGTTGTTGATATTGATATTTTAATAAGGAGTTTTTGATAAGCACCGAGAAAGAATATTTTCAATCCTTGTTTTCGACTAGATTTTTAGAGATCTCAAAGATCGCAGAAAAGTTTTGATTTTTAGATATTCATAAACTAAATAAGAATCTCTGCATCTATCTACTTTCGCTACGTCAAAAGTTAGATTTTGATGGACGTTTGAATTCAAAATCAAATGTACTAAAAAAAAATAACTACGTTCTCCACGTTCACTTCTTGTCAGTGTGGTCACTTAGTTGGTGATCAAAAACATTTTAATTTCTAAAAAAGTTAACCATAAACGTAAAAGATTTGATACTATAAAAATCAAATGTACATGATTTGATAATTAAAAAAAATAACTATATATTTAACGTTGACTGTGTAAAATAACTATAAACGTAAATAAATTCAATATTCTACAAAATCTGGATTTTGATTTCCAGAAGATGCGAATTTGCAGATTATATTAGAGACAAGCAAATAAGGAAATTTTAACACGGTGCACAGAGAACTGTTTGTAGTGGATGCACATATTTATTGTGGATCTTTGTGAAATGGATAAATTTATCCGTTAAAATTTATCATTTTAATTATCCTCATAATTTGTAATGAAAATTAATATTTCAACGATTAACAAAAAAAAAGATAAAAAAAAATCAATATTCTACATTAATAAGTTTGTTTTGGGAATAAAAAAAATTGAATTAAACAATTGAACAAAAAAGAAACAGAAAATTATAATAATATTTATTTCCCATCATAATCAAAAATGAACCGTATTTGGAAATTCAATCGACGTTGTTTTTCCAGAGAGAAATAAAAAAGTATGATCATGGCGATGCTCATGGCTTCAAGGTTTAACCGCGAAGCTAAGCTCGCATCTCAATTTCTGTCTACAGTTTTGGGAAAGCGAAGCTACGACAACTTGGTGAGAGCATCATCATTCATGGCAGCTGCATCATCCAAATTCAAAACCAGAAATATGTGAAGAAATTAGATAGTCGGAGTTCTATGATGGTAGATAAACGAGTCACCAACAAATCTCAGTAATAATTTATAGAATGAGACAATATATCAAGGCACACGGAAAAATCAAACTCATCAAAAGTTGCCACCATGGCCTAGATGCATAATCTCAATACACTCCAAATGAGAAGATTCTGACTCCTCATGCTCTATTTATCTCTCCATCTCCTTGACACTCCAAGTTCTTCAATTATGTTGAATCCAACCTTCCTCACCACCAAATCGTACCTCCACAAACTCTCCTCCGATTCCTCCATTCGAATCCCTCAGTCGATTCATCTGTTCACCTCTTTAATTGTGCCATGATAAAAGAAAATTAATAACTCCATTAGAAGGTGAGAAGATGTAACGATATATTAAGAGCATCTCCATTTTTCACTCCAAATGCTAGTTTGGAATAAATTTCTTTCCAACCCTACTTCATTTTTTACTAATAGAATAAAAATAAGATTGCTCCATATTTAGAGTAAACCTATATTCTACTCTATTTTAGAGTTAAACTTTTTATTTGCATAATGATAGTTTAATATTAAATATTATTTATAAAAAATATAAAACAGATAATTATAAATATTTGAACACTATAATTTCTATTCGAAAAGATTACAAAGTAAAATAAACATAAAAATATATAACAAGTACTGAAATTAAGATAAGCAACAAAATAAATGGAATAATTTGTAAATTTCAAAAATAAAAGGTATTACTAATAAAATAGAAATAGAATCTATTTAGAATATTTTTTGAGTAAAAAATAAAGGTACAGATTGGAGCAAAACTCAACTCCATTTTGGAGTTACTCTAGTTTGAAGTAAAAAATAGAGATATACATTGGAGATGGTCTAAGAGAATTGTGTTTCTTTTACCGTCATCGAAAGATTGTGTTTTTTTTTAACATCTGAATGCAATTTATAGAAACAATTACAAGGATATTTTAACGAACAAATTAAATATTATCCAAAGATTCACCATAGATATGTGGGCCCACCATGAATATCTCATGTCCGTCTTTTCCTTATCTAGTTATCTCCAATTAGTTGTTGTAGATCCGTTCTTCCGTAACTGGCTACGTCTAATAACCTGGAAAACCGTATCTGCTGGGCATCGAAACCCAGACCTCATGGTGTAGAAGCATTAAAGAACCCTTAAGTCAACCACTAGACTAAGGGGGCTTCCACCAAAAGATTTTGTTTAGAAATTTTAAAATTTTATTTTCTTACTTTTCAAGAGTGCCACGTGTCTTCTTCAAATCACACTTAAAATGCTGAGGTGGATAGCTTGAGGAACCCCCCCCCAAACTGCTCCTTTCATTTAGTATAGATTATTTTGCTTCTTGGATTTTTTCTTTTAATTGTAAAGCCAAATTTGACTAATTATTTTTATGATTTTCAATTTACTAGGCTTGTATTAAGTATTTGACAATAGTTTAAATAAAGTAATAAAATATTTTAGTAGATTAAATAATAGCTGTCGAAAAAAAAGATTAAATAATAAGAACTGATTATTGTGCACAAATCATTTGTTCTTAAAAATTTGAAAACGTTTAACATATGTATAGCCCTTTTTCGTATAAAAACGTGTTGGCTCAAAAAAGTTGGATAGAAACAAAGCTAACAAGTAAAGAGTTTGACAATTGATTGACCTTTAAAAAGTAGTTGAAAAAAACTTGTTCATGATTAATTTTTAGATTTCAAGATTTTAAAACTTGAAGTGGAGTTGTTTTTTTTTAACTTTGGAATTGCTGGTTTTCAAGAACAGAACGTCCGTGTTGGTTTGGACTATATTGTTGATCGGGATATCTTGAAAAGTTTGCAATTGGTGTTGATGGTAGGAGTTAGTTCGTAGAGGAAAGGCTCTTTTACGACAACATGATGAGACTTGCAACGCTAACACAGGATTGTTTAACCAAAAGAAATAAAAATAAAAAGATGTGAGAATTAGACACTTGACTTTCAATTCCTCGTAATTTAGTTGGTAATGGTGTTAATTTCGAATCTTGTTAGTACAAATAGACACTTGAAGTTGAAAGGATCTGGTCAAATTCCCTTGGCTCGAATTGATTCTCAGAGAATTTATCCAACCAATTTAACATTTTTTCAATCAAAGATGATCAATAACTATAACGCATGTTTGTAATGTAAAATCTTAAACCAAAATATATGTTTATATGTGTATCTTTTGGTTTTGAGACCCTTGCCAAGTTCTTATCTTCGGAATGGTAATTTGAAAATCCTGGACTTGTTTTGCTTATTTTTACAGTCCTGATATTACTACTCAGTTTGTAAGCATACTACTATGAGTGAATATGTTGAGGTTTCGAGCTCATTTTTCATTTCTTCGTGGTAGGGCAAAACTATCCAAGACCCAATATTCAACACAACGTATTGCGTTTATAACTCTGATGTTGCCACTGGTTATGGAGTTGGATCTTTCCTTTTCCTTCTCTCGAGTAGTGGATCATTGCTTATGAGTGCACCAAAGTGTATGTGCTTTAGTCGATTATCTATTTCAACTCCTCTCAGTGAGTTGCATTATAATACCCTGTTGAAGTTTTGTTATAAGATTATATAAACTTAAGACTTCTTAATTTCAAGAGTGAGTTTAAAAGAACGAGTTTTGATTGATTTCTCATGTTTAAAACAAGTAGGATATATTCAAACCGGTTTAATCATATGTTGTATGTATCATGTTATGCAGAAAAAGACTGTAACATTTTTGCAGTTACTCGATAATATGTTTTGTATGTATAAAAAAAAAATTAATACAATGAACGAAGGAGAGAAGAAACTATTTTTTAAAGAAACAAGAGAAATTCGGATTGGTATTTTATACATACAAAACATATTTTTTAAACAAAAAGTTTGAGAGTGAAAATAAAAAGGTGATTGGTCCAATTGAGATTCGGCCCATGATATCATATTGGGCCCAAGCGGATCCGACCCGTTATCCATCCACTACCGGAAGAGGGAAGTAGTCGCTGCTCTGTGAAACCAGCCTCACGCATTGCCCTCCACTATAGGAGCCACGTGACCCGAGCCTTCGCCCGAACCACATGACTCAGCTCCTGGCTTAGATCGGGCAAGTCAGTGAAAACCCAGCCTGAGCCCGACATCTTGAACGTCCCAATTACCCTTAAGCCCTCACTCGAGTTACAAGCCCCACGCTACTGAGCTCGGCGAACTAATCTTTCTCTCTCTTCATATATAAATAACACTTTTTGTTTCACGCTTCCCGATGTGGGACTTTTTAAGATTTTGTTCCAAATTATTTCACTTATGTATTTTATTAAACGCAAAAATATTTATTTACCCCCGTAAAAAATGAAAACTAGGATTTATTTGTGTAACCTTGTGACCGTTTTTTCTATTGTTGTAGATTTTTATAACTTTCGGCCTAGTTTCGTTTTAAGAATTTACAATTATATAGCCCAAAAAAAATGCTTTTTAAGTTAGTTTGGATTAACTATGCTTAATTACAGAAATTTTAAAAAGAAACTAAAACAAAGCGCTTTCGGAGTCACATAATAATGATGGGATCTTCATCTTTTGTTTCTGACACGAAGAGGAAGAAGGCAAGAGGAAGAGACGAAAGTAAAGAGCAAAACTGGAAAAGGAACAAACACAAAACGGCAAAGTGCAGTTAATAAAACGACACCCTTTTCTAAACTCATGCCAAATATCCAAACTAACATTTTTTGTGATATACTGGACAACAAAACCAAAAGTGTTCGACTATTTGCTTACGTCACACTACATAACAATGAAATCTTATGTGACAATTCCTTTCACACGTTAATGTATTTAAATTTAAAATCACTCTCTCTCTCTCTGCGTTTCCATTACGTGCTATACACAGTTTTTTACATTTTTTACATATCAATAATTCAAATCCATTAAACTCACAGTTTCAATTGTTGTATTTCTATCTGTGTGCATTATTTTTATCATTCTCTATATGTACAATTAATGCATGTAATTATTACATCAATTGTTATGGAGTAGACCAATTCTTCATCTATATAAAGCAACTCCAAAACGACAACATTTTGAAATGCATACCAAAAAAGGGTAAGTACATTGGTGGGTGGTGCATTTATTGATTTTTTGATATTTCTATTTTCTTTTTCTTTTTCTTTTTTCTTTTGACAGCAGATATTTATATTTTCTTAGATAAATAAAATATATTAGGGTTATATCTCGAGAAATACATATATCTAAAAGGTATTATATGTACATTAAGAAACATAATCTAATTATAAATGTTTTGTTTTGAACGACTCAGTCAAATTATAAATCTATGTATATAATTCTTGACAATTCCTTAACAAAATATAAAACTATTTTATATTATTTTAGTATATGCCCGTACAACACCAATAATAACAGTACTATACAGCTATTTATCATAATTAGATATGTGACACATATGTACTAGTAATAAAACTTTTAAAAAACTAAATTAAGAAATTTTCAGATCTTGTCTTGTATTTATATACTCATTCACGTGGGCCATTCATATTTGCATGAAAGCCACTCTTCTTCTCACAAAACAAAACTTCAATCTCTCTCTTTCTCTCTCTCTCTCTCTCTCTCCCTCTCAATTTCAGAAATAGTCACAGAAGATAGATCTAACCCAGAGTGGAGAGACAGGGAGAAGAGAGAGAAAAATCGATGATTAGGGTTTAATCAAGAAGACAAACTTTATGTTAGGGTTTAGGTTTGGGATATGACTCATGCTCGAGAATGGAGAAGCTCCTCTCTATTAACGGTGATCTTGCTTTCTTCTCTACTCTATCTCCTTTGTGTAAATTCCCGGATAGGGGCAATTCGGGTATT
This sequence comes from Alliaria petiolata, assembly GCA_020283515.1. Classification (NCBI taxonomy): domain Eukaryota; kingdom Viridiplantae; phylum Streptophyta; class Magnoliopsida; order Brassicales; family Brassicaceae; genus Alliaria; species Alliaria petiolata. The sequence continues at coordinate 176,901,246 of JAHZTW010000001.1, forward strand.
TCCTGAAACTCCGACGACAACTACCTCTCCTGCTCCGGCTATTAATCAAGATGATCTAATGAAGAAGTACTTCGGCGCCGGAAAATTTGCTCCTGTGGATTCTTTAGTCGGGAAAGGGCTCAGTGACAGTAAAAGAAGGGTACCAAGTTGTCCAGATCCTCTCCATAACTAGTAGACGCAATTTCTTGATGTTTTTCATTTACATTTTAGTTTCTTTTTCTTGTGCCTCTTAATTAATCAATCATTCAACAAGTGTATTTTACCCAAAATACCCACGTTTTTCTCGTTAATGTAAGGGGAAAACGAGGGTATTTTGGAGGTTTTAATCACTGATCCATAAACATTTTCATATATATATATATGTTTTACCATGGCAATATGATAGTTTTATTTAGACATTTGTATGTGTTTGCATTTTGATTCTGCATATAATTAGAAGAGGGAGAATATTAAACCCTAATAGTTTTTGTTTATGCTTAATTTCGAGACAAGTCCTGATTCTAAAATGGAAAAGTTCTGATCATTTCGTCTTGGTACTCGTCACCTCTGATGACATATACATTCATTTGCAGCGAATCAAATTAATACATAAATATCATTTATATAAAAGTTGTGAGAAAGAGATGTTTCGGTATATCAGAATGTTGTGTAATTTGCCCTTTTTATAAAAAAAAAAATGTTGTGTAATTTAATATGTTTTGAATATTCTTATCTTTTTTCACCGAACCGGGAGATTCTATATATTAATATTCAAGGATAATATTCAAGTTAAATGTTTTCAATTGCATGGCCCAGGATATATACAGAAAACAAAATCACAGAAAAAAAAATAGCTTTAAATAATAATATTAGAGATACACTTATTCGTGTATACAAAAATAAAATTAAACCACGGCAAGAAAAATTTAGGGAGTAAAACGAAATATCGTGCATGGTGAGAATTTTAACAGCCGTCAGATCAGTTGACGTTTTTAGCAGGAATTGTGGTGTTGACTGTTGTATATAAGTCATAAAAGTCTGTTGCTTTTACGACTGACCACTCCAAAAGCTTTTCCTTTCCCCTCCAACCTAGGCTCTACTCTAGAGTCAAATTTTGTCTCTTTTTGTTTATTAAATCAGATTTGTCTAATTAATAAGTGTAAACTGTTTATTACTATTAAATCAGATTTGTCTAATTAACAAGTGTAAACTGTTTATTATAAATATACCGAATAAATAGCAATATAATGTGGTTTGAATCCATTTCTTTACATTTTCGGGAGAATATACTAATTCAAAGAGTTCAGTTAACGGAAACCCAAAATTCATACGTGTAACATAATCATGCCACTAAATGTTCTATTTCATAAAGAACAAAATCAATTTCGTTGCATACATTTGTTCAGCCACTAGTTGTTACAGATAAGCGTCTGTAAATCTATCATCTATGATCTATCATCTATGATTCAACTTAGGTATATTACGGTTGAAAAAGAAAGAAAAAAAAAATATTACCATTGGGATTCGCGGACTAGATGCAAAGTTAACGACACGAGAGATATAAGATTGTTTTTAGTTTTACAGTCGAGAAAAGATATAAAAGTAGAATACTGTAAAAGAAATGGTATGGACGGTAGCGTTTGGAATTATTCTTTTGCAATATATTTTGTTCCTTTGTACCAATTCTTAATAACATCAAAATGGAGACAACTTGTGTAATCGATTGCAATTACCAAATTAAAAGCTTTTTTTATGGAAAAAAAGATAAAACTGAAATCCACGTGACCTACTAAAAAGTAATAACTTAAGATAACTTAATTCAAAATAATAATACTCCTAGTCTAGTTAAAAATCAGGAGTAATCATGTTTATGCAATAAATAATTTGATGCATAGTTTTTATATTCAGGTAGACCGTAGACATCATGTGGATAAAGTGATAAACAGTCATGCTTAATTTATCATCAAATTTATTTTCAAAAAAAAAAAAAAAATTAGCATCCAATCCATAATCAAATTTAAAACGACGATGGACGATATATGTATATAAAAAATGATTTGTTTACTTTTATATTGATATTATAAAAAAGGGATTCTCCGTAGTGTCTTTGAGTAATAAGAACTGATTTTAGTACCGTTTTCCTTAGTTCAGAAAAAAATGTACCGTTATCTTAAAAGAGTGAGTAAAAATTAACGTGAGTGCTATGTATTCATTTTTTGTGTAAGACTTGCAGTTTTCGAAATTCTTCCATCTTATTGCCACTTGATTGTATTGTAGTTAGTCAATACTACAAAGTCAAGCATTTATAGTATTAAAAACTCGTACTGAAAAAAGAGAGTTTTTCGACAAAAAATAAAATAAAAAAAAGTACTGAAAAAAATAGAGTTATTAGAATAAAATTTAGGAAAAAGAGGTCTCGAATTTGGGTGTTTTATGAGAGACAGAGAAAACCAATGTGTGAAGCGCCACGTAATATGCGGCGAGGGGGCTTTCATGTCTTCTCTTTGTCCCTTTCTCTTTGGATTTTAGAATCTCTTTGACTATTTCTTTTTACTCCCTCTATTTTTAATTAAATGTCGTTTTAAGATATTTCACACAGATTAAGAAAACATTAAATTTTTCTGTTTTGTCCTTCATTAAAACATTATTTTGTTTGATAAGAATAATTAATAAGCTGAAAAAGCAGGGATAAAATAGGAAAATTTATCATAAATCTGCATTGAAATCCGAGAACGATAATTATTTGTAAACGAAAAAACAAGTCTAAAACGACATTTAAATCAAAACGGAGGGAATATTATTTTTCACTACATTAGTAAAGATATCAATAGTAAAACTTACAAATGCTGAATTATTATATTGTTTTATTACTTATATATTTTCACACTATAGGACGACTAAATTATTTATTTGAAAAAATTAAATGGAATATCAAGTCGGTCGATATCTCGATTTTTTTGTAAGTGTATCTGTCTTATCTTTTTTTTTTTTTTTAACATCTTAATTTTATTAAGATCACAGAAGGATACTTAGATAAAATACATGGTTGGAAATCAAGAACTAAAACGATACAAAACACTACAATTGAAATTAAACCTCAAAACCGGACCAATTAAAAAGATAGGAAGAAACAAGCTCAATAAGATCTAGATGAAAACGGAAAACAACAGGAAGTACAGCTCACTTCACCTTTGTCCCGGACCCTTTAAACGAAACGCGACCTGCAAAGCTGTGAGACCACACCGAACGACCGAGACTTCTGCCGAAACCAACCACCAATAGAACCCGAAGCTTGATGGGATTGAAGCCACCCCAAAGAACCACAACTTCATCCCAAAATCGACTGAAGTAGCAAGAGAAACCGGTAAAAGCTGCATGCAAAATCAAAAAGGAAATCTCCAACGGCAAGAGGCGGTGTAGCAAGACAAGTACACCAAGAAAAGCACATCCGAAACAGGAGCTTGCAAGAGAAGAAGAAGAGGCAAGAGACAACACCAAGCCACAAATCAACCAGAAACACATACCAACCAACGACGAAGGAGAGGAGCGGACGGAATCGTCAAAAGAAACAAACACCATCCGAAGTCACCTTGACAGAACTATAAATTGTAGGGGAATAAAGGCTTAATCTCAAAAGATAAACCAAAAAGAAGAACATATGAGGAAGAAGAAGCAAAAAGAAGATCTAGAAAAACCGGATCTAAAAATTTTTGCTCTAAAAACTCTAAGGATCTTCTGAAAAGGAGGAAAACAAAGGGGAAAAAACGAAATAGAACGAAAAACCGACCGACACCGGAGCTATGAGAGCCTCCGACTGCCGATCGGAAAAACGGTAATCAGATGCGGCGGAGGTTTCTTAGAGATGATGCGGAGGTAAAATTCGATGAGAGTATTTGTCTTACCTAAAACGTTAAAAAATATAACCCTTTCGCAGAAAAAAAAAGTTAAAAAAATATATATAAACCTGATATTTTGTTTATATATGTGTGATGTACGGTTAGTGATTTTTTTAATATATAAAATTCAATATTATGGAAGTCTTGATTTTTTCACAAGTCAAATAATATTTTTCACTCTTTATGAAAGTAATTATAGTTGACTACTCTCTCTTTTTTACTCTGTAAATTTCAGTATTTTCGTATTAAATTATATTTTTCTGTTATTATGTGAAACTTCACTTTGTTTTACTTTTATACTAGGAAGTAGGAAATGATATAAAATTCTATGTTGATGATACAATTTCTCTTATAATAAAGAGAATATTGCTTTTTAAAAAAAAAAGATGTGCACATTCCACAAAAACATTTTTCAAATTAGAACAAAATAACACCCAAGAAAAACAGATAAGATTTTGCTAATGAAATTCTGATGTTGTTTAAATTTAATACAACAATTAGCACAATTTGAGTGCCATGAAAAATAGTTTGTAATTGGTATAAACTCTAAAAAATATAAGAACACTAGACCATATTTCGCTACCAATTGTACGGTATACACAATTTAACCCCAACCTTAAACTAATCACTTTTGCCGGGACTAAGTTTTTGTGGTCGTGCCCGGACTAAATTAACTACTGAAAACCAATCATTGTTAATTTAAATTGTTCTGCTAATCATTTAGAAGGATTCAAATGTGAGGTTGTTTTTTTGAAAAAGATAACATTTCATGGGCCGTTATACGAAAAGCCCAAGGCCTAGTTTACGAATACATTTCTTTGGATAACAAAGGAAACGTGAAAGGCAAGAAAACAACAGTACGCAGATAGAAAAACCTAAGAATGGTCAGGTCAAACCAGTTAACGAACTAAGAAGTCGAATCTTCAATCTTCTTCCCAGGAAACTCATCTTCGTTTCAAATCTCTGGAGATAGCTTTGACGGTGGAAGGTGTAGTCCTGCAACATCCTCCTATCAGTTTAGCTCCAACGTCGCGCCATTTCGTTGCAAACATCTCAAATTCGGCATCACCGAAGCATTGCGATGGCTGCCAAATTTTACCCAAAAAATCACGAAGAGATTCATTTCTTCAGCCTCAAGGCAGTAAAACCGGATTTCAGTATCGTTTTCAAGAATGTAACTTTTACATCCATTCAATCTAGAGATCAAAATAACTCTACAATCTGGTTAACCCAATTCTACATTGACCATACGACCAATTCAACTTATTTTACCGGGAATCGTCACTGTAGTAAGCATTTCTATAGCTGACATGATTATTGTGTGATCATTGTTCTTCTAAGGATACAAATACTAAGTGAGAAAACCACATACCAGCCATTTTTTCGCTTTCCCGTCCCAAACCTCTCCGCTATTTGGGTAAACAACGATTGCCTTCTTGGTCAGCTGAAGATAGCAAATGTCCATAGATGGTGTAAGAAACAAAGGAGAATGCTTTGAGATACAATGCTAAAGGAGTTTAACCTTTTTTTACTTGCCTCGGAGAATTTGCGAATCAGGCTTTCGATGAACTGAGGAGGCGCGCAGTTAATGCCAACCGCGTAAACATTGTTGCTTTTGTTAAGCGGTTCGAGGCATTCCTCGAAGCTCTCTCCCGACGGAGCTTTCTCGCCGTCTACAGATGTGAAGCAGATCCATGCCGGGATCTCCACATTCTCTTCCTCCAGAAGCTCAACGCACGCCTGAGATTTATAGATTCTGCAATGTTAAAGAGGCTGATAACAAAAAAAAACATTTTTTGGGAAGAAGCAGTCTTTTCCCGGGAGGGCAAGAGCGAAACCTGAGCCTCGAGTTTATTCGGTATGGTTTCGAAAGCAAGAAGATCAGGACCAGCTTCCACTAGGACTTGAAGTCTTCTCCTGTGGAAGTCTTTTAGTTTATCCAGGCTTACGCTCTCCCCATAGTTTCCACTGCAAGAAGAACAACTAGTAAGTTGAATCTGCCAAAAGCATTCGACCTGAATGGTTATTTATGATTTCAAAACATCTTCTACAGCTTCTCATAACCAAAATATCATGTAATGCGAAATCGAAATGGTTCTTAAAAAGGCACCTGTACTCAGAGCCATCAGCAAGAAAAGCCCCATAGCTTCCGATAGATGCAGCTACTAGAGCTCGGTTATAGCTATGTCCTGAAGTTTTGCTCACTTTGTCCCAGAATCTATCACGAGCTTCAACAGCTAATTTTACGCTCTTTTGTAGCAAAGACTCGCTCTCTTCCACCGATAACCCTCTCGAAAGAAAGCCAGGGATAGTAGCCTGTAAACAAAACCGGTAAGTGAAAGCAGACCGAAACTCAAAACAAAAAAAGACAACTTCACTCTGACAACTCAAAAAACAAAAAAAAATACAAGTATGTATCTTTCTGACCCTACAATCTTGAACCTTTATTCCAAAAGCAGAATTTACACTATGGGATTTTGAAACTTAAAATCTTTACAGATGGGAAAGAAAGAAATCAGATGGATTGTGAAACAAGAAAGGGAATGAACAGATAAAATATAAACATTAGATAGCTTCAACTTACCTGATAAGATGAAGTAACCACAATGTCTGCACCAGCTTCCAAATATTCCATGTGAACCTGCAAAAAAAAAAATCGAAAAAATCAAAAAAAAAACTCTTTATCTATTATTATCCAAATCTCCAGACCAGAAATCAAAATTTCAGATTTTTTTTTTTTTAAAGTTAATAATCTAGAGATCTGCGTTTTCACCAAGAATCATACAAAACTCGTATTCAAAATCTAACGATAAGAGAAATCAGAATTTCATGCTTATAATTTTCGAAGCAATCCAAATAACCACCAACCCTTAAAACCGCAATTTTAAAATTTAGGGAATAAAAAATCCAAAAACGTAATTGAAAAACAAGAAAAAAAAAATCAACAGACCCGTTTGATGAGTTCAGGATCTCTGATGAGAGATACGGCACTCCACAAAGGGTCGTTAATGGCGGCGCCGTGACTCTCGAGCTGGGTTGCGAAACCGCCGTCGACCACCGCACAGCCGCCGCATTTCTGTATCAAATCTTCCAACAATGCCGATTTCTTCTCCAAACCCATTTTCTCACTGACTCAAAACAATGTATTTCGTTCTTCGAATAAATATTCAGACAAAAAAAAAAACTCGAGACGAGAAATTTTGAATTTCTTGTCGCGAAATCGGAAAATCAACGCCGCTTTTGATGGTAAAATGGTTTTTTTTTTTTTCTTATCAAAACCACAATGGATGTTTCTTGTCTCCCTCTACACTTGTACATATATGTTATGGATATTGGGCTTGGGCTGGGCCTACTTTTTGTAATAAAATATAATAAAATTAAGTTTCTCAATAGAATAATATTTTCAGCCAACGCGTTTCTCTAATCTGTAAAAGTAATAAATATGTATTTATTCATAATTTCAACTTTATTAAAGAATGTATTTTTTCGTGACAAAAAAAAAAAGAGTATTTATCCATAATTTCAACTTTGCCGACGAATTAATTCCACCGTCAAACCTACGAAATGGAATTTTCTTATGTTCTTTTTTTTTGTTTCATCGAAAACACATTAAACATGCGTACCTGACCTGAATTCTTGATCAATACACCACCTACTCTATTGAACATACGATCAAATTCAATTACAAACGGAAATTCTACTTCTGTTCGGCTCACACATTTATTATTTTTGCTTTCTCAGTTTCAATTTTTCAGATTTCTTTTCCTTATTTCATTAGCTTAAATTAATATGTATGGAATATATGCTTGCATACCAAGTTTTATATATATATATATATATATATATATTTGGTTGCACATATTTATAAATGTTTACATAATTTGTATCTATCGCTTTAGGTAATCTCTCTTGTGTCTATAAATAGCTTTATGCCCATTCGATTTCAATACAAGAAAGCTTTTCTATACCTTTATTTTAACTAAGAAAATTCCATATCAAGTTTAAAGGTTAAATATTTCGTTTCTTGCTCGAAAATAAAGAATATAATTAACAAAAAGAAAAAGAAAAAAAACGCACCACACAAGGTCCACAATCCGTAAGTTAACGTGCCATATTATTCACACATCATATTTTTTTGCATTGGAACGTATCGCGTCGGCATAAGTAAGCTAATTAAAGTGCGGGCGAGAAACGAAATATTTAACCTTTAAACTTGATATGAATTCTTAGGTTCGATTACATCTGTTTATATATACGTGGGGTTAGCAAATAGATACAAAACTTTGATTTATATTGACCAGAAACATCTTAACAGCTGTATGTTAGATAGCAAGATCTAGCCGTGAATGCAGGCATGGAGAAAACAATTACATATTATCTAATTTAAATAAAACTACAAGTCCATAAAACATTTACATGTGCAGAAAAGTTTGGTCTCAAAGCTATATACGAATGTGTCATGTGAAAGGTATATCTTAAAGTCATAGCCAAACAATTAAAGTGTTTTTTATTCTCAGATACATAAGAGAATAATATTATTTGGGTTACAAAATTTATAAAACACTGATCAAAAATATAGTTTCACCTTCTTCTCTTTTTTGGCCAACAATAATATAGTTTCACCTTTTAAACCTTGTTCAATATATATAAACCTTTTAAAGAATTGTGACTCGTTTGCATTCTACAAATACTAGTATTTTTGTTTTGGAACTGTTTTTTAATCAATATTGGGAGGCTAACTTTCAAGTTTTATAAATATATATATATATATATATATAGTGGATTTGAATCGACCTTGGAATGTTGAAACTTGAAAGTTGAAACTATAAAAGTCTCCGGCACGGTATTGTTTGTTTGGTCAACGATGCACATTACTTGTAAGTCTTGTATCTTGACTTTGAAGAAAAGCATATGTGGTATGTGGCATGGCTTCACCGCTATTGCAACATTCTAAATTTTTTACTTGTATCTTAAATCTTTTATAGTATCGTTTACACAAAGACTTGTCAACGAGCCCTGACACATTTGTGAATTCTGCAGTACGAAGTTGAAACATAGATTTAAAGCAGCTTTAAGTTTGTTCAACCATTCTAAAATTTGCAAATTTGTTGCAATAAATTATATTATTAAATAACATTATCGTTTGAAATACGGCGAAAAAATGGCTTGGTTGTTCGCTTGCTGTGGTAGTTGAGGTTACAACAGATGCAACTAAATAAGTCATGAATTAATCTGAATTTTTTTTTTTTTTGGTCAAGAAATTAATCTGAAACTAATGATATTTTTGTGTGAATAATTGTGATTTTATGCGTTTGAAACCAATTATTAAAAAAAAACACTTCGTACCGCTTTAGTTTATAATGCTATATTAAGCTCCAATTTAAAACTCATTTTTCAGTAACCGAATTGCAGAAAAAAAAAACTTACAATCTAATGATCTTAGCTAATACTAAAGTAATATTCATACAGCTTTGTTATTAAATAGTGGGTAGAAATCGATCACATACTTTTATAGTACATATTTATTAATAATGTATATTTTAAAAGAATGAGTTCTTCTCCAAATAATAAAACGAGTTGAAAATTTTAGAGAAATAGATTCTTCTCCAAAATAGTAGAGGAATGATTTAAAATATTTTCTCTATAATTATTATTTTTTTAACTTTTTTAGTGAAATAATTTGAAACATTTTCAATTTTTTCAACTAAAATAATAAAATTTAGAAGAATTAACCATATTTTTGTTCGTCTATGATTTTTTGGATGTAAAAGTACTCAACAACGTTAATACTTAATTTATAGATATATTATTTGGTTGAAAAACTAATTTTGCGACTGATAAAAAATATTAATTTAGCGAGTTATTAATGAATCGAATATTAATTTATAGAGTTTCTACTGTATTTTTTTTTTACATCAACAGCGTTAATAATAACCACAAAATTTCGTTTCCACAGCTTCTAACAACCGCAGCCACACGTGCTCCATACTACTTTCGCTTAATGGTCCTTTGTTGGACTTCGCTTATTTTATGACTCACTAGTCCAACAAGGAAACTATTTTGTAATTAGGCCTTTAGGTATAGTATACGTTGGGCTTTAGGTAACATTGAAATATGAAACCTATCGGTATTGTCAATATTATCTCCGATTTTTTTGTTGTGATTATTAATTTTTTTTTGTTGTTTCATTTAGTTTCAGATCACTACTAACTTTCACGTCTTGCAAAATTTTATATCGAATGATAATGACAATTGAAGATAGCCACTTGAAAAAAAACCAAACATCGTCTCGAGCATGTCAAATCTCAAAATGTACAAAGACTATCCTCTCAATTCAATTAATATTGAATATTCATCTTTTTTGTCAGCATCTCAAGAATTCATTTAAATTTATCGAAAGCGAAAAAATAATTCAATATACAGCTACAGTCTAAAGTTGAGAGATCGCTTGACACAAAAGGACTTGGGAAAACAGTTCTAACTAATAATACTTTTACTAAAGATGGAACTAGAAAACCTTTGGCAAAGACTTGTAATCTACGCAAAGGTTTTCTTTCACGAAAAGAAGATAATATATTTTTAGAAATTTTGAATTAAAGAACTAACGCAATTATAGCGGTGATTATTGGTGATAATGTGATATCATCAACCAAACCCCCATTAACATATCTATCTTGCAATAGTTCTGCTTCTGGACCACACTTGTTTTTGGTGTAGACATTTTTTTTTTTTAATTTAAACAACTCTCCTTAAAACTAGTTCAAAAAGCCTAAACCCTAACACAAGGTTTTTACATTTCAAGCTCCAAATGATGTATTGTTTCCTTTCTAGGGTTCGTTGTTGATTTCTTATGTTTTTCGAACAGAGCAACAGCTACATATATTCTCTCGACGGAGGAAGACGATGTATTCAGTGGTTTTATTATCTTTAGCTCGGAATCAATCCGATTGAAACCTGAATCGAAAAACATTGGTGATGACTTAAAAGAGGAGAAGAAGAAACAACAACAAAACAATAACTAGTTTTCACATTTTTATATATCCAATAGGCAAAACTTACAAAGATTGAGAGAGCTTACAAAATAGAAAAACATCTGAAAGCTTTTCGACAATAATTGCCTTAAAGAAAAACCCACCTGAGATTTCAATTTCGATCTCACCTCTCTCACCTTTCTCCACAACATCAAAACCATTATGTCAACAAAACTTTCTCGCAACACCAACACACAAAACTCATCTCTTTAGGGTTCTTTGCTTCCCCTGAGATTAACTGCCTCTGCTATACTGTAATAACTTAAGACAAATAAACAAAACAAAACAAAAAGAGCTTTTTATACTTTGCTCCTATAGCTAAGAATAACACCTAGCGCTGCAAAACTTATGGGCACGCGATATTAAGAGGAGTGGTGGTAGTTGTTGCGATGTGATCGACGAAACCAAACTTGTCAATGGTGGTTCCAATGAGACCAAGATCGATCTCCACGTCTGAGAAATCATAGTCTGGAAGTTCGCTTGGACCGTCACATTCGAGACCAATGATGTTCATATCATCTATCCCGCAGTAGTCATCCAACAATTGGTTGTTCTCTTCTGTAAAGAGAAAATCAAGCTCACAGGCATTTGGGATAAACGACTCATCAACGAAGCAACCCATGTCAGGAATCTGTAGATCCGCAAAGTTGAAACTCGCTTTCTTCGACTCACCAGCTTCAGGATCAATGGTCGAATCAACTAGCTCCTTGACATGATCAATGCTCGACACAGCTTCAACATTAGACCCAGAGGCTGAGACCAGAGAATCAGACTCATTAGAATCTGACAAATCAGAGGAAGCAGCAGAAGTGGCAGCAGCCAAAGCATCAAACTCTAGCTTCTTCGTAGCATAAGCATCGGCTGCTTGTTCAAGCGTCTCGTAAGTACCCAACCAAGTTCTTGTTTTTGTGATTGGATGTCTAATCTCAGCAGCCCATTTGCCCCATTTCCTCTGCCTAACACCGACAGGTTTCGTTACACTAGAACGTCCAACGACCCGAGAGGTTTTGCTGCTTATAACCTTTTTGCTACAAGCTGAGATTTTGGTCTTGTTTCCTTCATTGTTGCTCTCCTTACAATATGAGCTTTCAGATTCTGCTTGAGTAGCGGCTTGAGAGAAAGGAAGGTCGATCTCGCAGACATAACGTTTCCTTCTCTGACTCAATTCTTCTTCTTCGCTGGATGAATAGTCAGTAGCGTAAGGATCGTTCACGACGAAACGGATTTTTCTCATAGTCTTCAAGTCTTCAGATAGACCAGGGAGGTGATTTAGCTGGAAAGTCTTCTTCTTGGGTTTTTTGCTGGGTTTATTGGTTTGAAATGACGAACGTTTCTTTGGTTCACCCATTTAATCGAACACTTGGTGTGCGAATTTCAAACCAAACCCTCTAAAACCCCTAAAAAATCCTCTCAAAATTTCCAGAGAAAAGCCTCAAAATCAGCAACAAATGACTTTTCTCAAGAACAGGGAAAGTTACTCCAGAACAAGTCCTGTGTCAATACCCAGAAATACACACAAACCCACTTCAAATTCGTACAGAGAAACTATGGATATCATGAAGAAAAAAAGAACAAAACTTTTCGAAAACCCAGTTACCTTTTAGGCTTTAAACGCATGGAATCCGATGAAATAGCGATAAATCAACCACTGGACGAGCCAGTAGATGCAGCTTGATGAACGAGAGAAGCACCCAAGAACAGAGCATAAAGCGATTAAGAAGACGAAGATGAGAGAGAAGAGAGGAATATAGGATAGAGAGTAGCCGGAGCTCCGGTTAAACAATCCCGGCGACTTCGAAGAACCTTTTCTCTCTCTCTCTCTCTCTCTCTTTCTCTACACTCTCTCACTCCTCTGATCTCTCCGCTTCCCCAAAAGTGTAAAAGGAAAGTGAGATAGTAATAGATATAAGAAGATTCAAAAGAAGAAGATGAAGATAAAGTAAGATGATGATAAATCTATGGCCAAGATTTTTCTTGGCTCTCTCGAACTATGACAAAAATGAAAAAAAACAAAAACAATTATGTCGGAAAAGAAAAAAGCTAAAAACTCATCAAATGGGTAAGTGAGAAATTTAAGAGACCGAGGAATCCAAAAAATGTTTAAAAACGATTGATCAAACACACATCTCAATAAAAATTTAATACTCAAGAGATCTTTTCACAAGTGTGGACACTAAAATCGATATTTGTAAAGTGATTGAATATATTACAGAAAAAATGGGTAAGAATCTATTGATAAGAACAAGTATTTGAATACAAGAGTACGAGAATACGAGAGCTCGTAGTAAATACAAGTCGAGAATTAGGTAGAAGTTAAGTTTTCTCTACGATTCATGCTCCTTTTATAACCTCCCTTGAACTCTAACTGCTGCGCGAATCTCGGAGCTCGTTGTGCGTGCTCTGGATATCTCGGCGATTGTTGTCCGAGCCGGATATTTCGGAGGTCGTTGCTCGAACCGGATATCTCGGAATCTCGCCTAAAATACTTGACTTAGTTTTGAAGAATATCCTTAATACGGGAGCTCGACACGGCGAGAGCTCGACTGATTGTTGAAGATACAAAGAGGGTCATATGTCTAATGGGTCGTCGCAGATAGGCTTGAGGTGACTCCTTAATAGACTTCACCATGAGCCGGATTTGGTGCTAAATCTAGCTCCAACAATAAGGGCATTAAAAGTTTAAACAAAAAACGTAGATGAAAATTAAATTCTTTTTTTAATGCAAAATCTCGATGTGTTCAACCACAGACGATAACCCTTTTTTATGTGTTCAGAACTTCAGATTGGTGTAACTGTTTCTAAAGCATGGTAACAAAATACTATTTTTGGAATTATTATAAGGACAGTTGGTAAAAAAAAATGTTTTAAGTTTGCGAAAATAATAAAACTTTTGTATATAAAAACATGACCATTACTTGTCACTGCTAACTGCACTGTTTGGCTCTGAGGATCTGTAAAATATGTTGGGTAGTGACTACTAACTAATTCACAATTCCACTAATTATTTTTTTAACAAAATTCTCAATTCCACTAATTAATATAATAATTTGTGTGGTTAAACAATTGAATTAGCGGTAGTTTACTTTTCCATGTCTGATGATGGAGGCAACAAAAAAATGGCGAATTTCGAACGTAGGATTGCCACATCCCCACATTTGCTAGTTGCTACCAAATTGTAGTGGAAATAAATACAATGAGAATAATTCACAACTCAAAAGTGTTTTGAATTCATCAAGATTTTTCATAAAGTCAATGATCGACGAAACTAACTATTTAGTGTCAAATATATTATGTCGACTTCAAAAATTTCTGATTTTCTGTCTATTTGACCAGTGTTCATTACGATTCAATCCACTAAAATCACTTTATCTTTTTTTTTTTTTTTTTTGCGAAAGGGTTAAATCACTTTATCTTATTGAATATAATAAAAATAAATTGAAAAAGAAAGTGTCATTTTCTTTCATTTTCACTAATGAAATGTTAAGAACTCGTGATTTCTAATTTTGTTTCTTTTCGTGTTCACGGCCTTTTTTTTCTTATCGCTGGCGACTGCCACATTCGTCCAGACTTACTTACACCCTTCTTATTTACAAGACTGCCACTGTACGAGATTTGGAGAATTATGTTAGTTTTTTTTGTGAATTATGTTAATTTAAAGTTTTAAACTAAACTTTTGAGAAGTAAGAAATGTGAGAAAAACAAAAAACAAAAAACAGTGAACGCACGCCTTAATGGCTACATGTGACTGTCTGAGTGTCTACCCTACGTGCAGACAAGACGATACAATTTCAGAAATAAAAGCATTTTCTCCGCCAAATTAATACTCCACTATTAAAGGGTAAAAATTGACCATACTAATTACAAATGAGAACCTGTACTCTAGTAACAATTTCTATTTGAAGAAGAGAATAACATATAATTTCTATTTCGTTTTTTCGGTCGAAACTCAAAAAGATGAACATTAATACATTTGCACAGGTGTCGGATTATCAATCTCACGTGGTGTTTAAATGTAGACATTTCATCACGTGGACTATTAGTATTATTAACATTATTCAGAAATAACAATTAAAATATGTAGCTATCTACGACCATATATTTTCTATCGACGACCATAAAGCTAAATTATACACTATCATTTAAATGTGGAAACTTTTAAAGAAATATCGTGGACACGTCAGAGAGAGTGGAGAGTTGAAAAAACACCAGTTTAAGAGACTTTAGAGAGAGAAAGGTCAAGTAGTGGACGGAAGCTGGGAAACAGCTTAGCCGCCTACGTGGACCCCACTTTTTATATATACTACTTTTAAGTTGACGTCATTTTCGAGTTCGCTACAATTGATTTATTCAACGTTACCAGATTGATTTATGCTTAGACGGTCCATTAAAGCCCAATTTAAGTGTATCGTTAAATTATAAACGTCCTAATTAGGCCCATTGTTATATTTATTCCAAAGCCTTATTGTTGAGATATGCAATTGCGAGGTCTTTGTTTAATCTTTCTTCTTATTTTTTTTTGTCTAAAAGTTTTCTCCTTTTCTACGACTTAGACCATCTCCATCGGTCTAAAATCACGGTCTCTTGCTATTAAAAAAAATTAAAAAAAAAAAAAAAGCATGAGAGAGAAATAGAACCGTTTCTCAAACGAGAGACTTTGGCAACGTCTCAAGAAACGTTTCTGACATATGTTCATCAATAATTGACTGATTCTTTTTATAATTTAAAATTTAATTATATTAATAAATTATATTAATATTTAATTTGTTAGATACGGTCGAAAGTATGTTAAGCGATGGAGATGCTCTTATTACTTTATTAGGTCTTTGTTTAAAAGTAATTAACTCTGAAGTCTTTCTGTATTTAGTTTTGTTAATAATCGGAATAAAACTTCAAACCTTCAGTTTATTAAATTCTAGAATCACGCACTGATAGACGTAAAACAAACAACACATATATTTTATACATTTCAAGTAATTAAATCAGTAACATGATTTTAAAACTGAATAAGCTAATATTAGTGCAAAATATTATTCAATAAATTATTGCAATTAACGTGTTCGTTTTGAAATGATGCTTGTGAATTCTAAAACCCACATTTCAACTGTTTGTGGTGATTGAGAAGGAAATTTATAGTTAGATCTTCTATGAGTCAAACAATGTATGAAAAAACTGATATCGACCAATTGGATTTTGTATCGAATGATCAAAAAAAAATTACAAATATTTCAAAAAAAATGTGTTTAATCGAACTGCGAGTTCTAGGTTTTCAATATGTCTTCAACGAATACTTTTATAGTTAGTTAGGGATCCAATTTTGGGTTTAGTCTACTCTGTTTGATGGATTTTAACCGTGGGTCCAATTTATGCCAAATTCAATTCTAAAACAATAATCGAAAAAAATACTAAAAATTAATAATCGAAAATAATATTTTTTTTTCACGTTAACCATGATCACAGTTCAAAAGGTCTTGGTCTTCTTCTTTTTTTTTGCTTTTCTAATCTTTCATGTTGTCTCAAAGTTCTTGGTCTTACTTAAATAATAAAATTATAGATGCTCTAATATAAAAAAAAAATTAGCCGATACCAAATTTTCCACATGACCTCCTTTATTCGAAAGTCTAATTAAAGGGCCACGTCATGCAGCGTAATGCCTTAACGTCTCAACGATGATGTCATCATCAATCTCCACCGTCCCTTTCATTTTGCAGGTTGACATTATCGACCGTTCAAAACCCACACCGACGGCCTATAAGTGTTTCCATCATAATTTACCCCAAAAAATATCAGCAAATTAATTTTTCCGGCCCAAACCAATCGACGCCGTTCTCGTTTCCTGTCGCTTGCATGATGTCGGAGAAGAAAGCGGAACGCCGCGAAAAAGATAACGGTGAAGCCGAAGGTGACGGGAACAGAGGGACATCGTCAACGGAAGCTGTACGTACGGTAACGGAGGAAGAGGTGGATGAGTTTTTCAAGATATTACGGAGGGTACACGTGGCGACACGGGCGGTTGCGAAAGTTAACGGCGGCGGTGTCGGGGAACGAGAGTTACCGTCTAAGAAGAGGAAACGGAGCCAGAGTCTTGGGTTGAGAAACTCATCTTTGGAAACTAACGGCGTTCGAGACGGAGAATTCGATGGAATTAATCGGGTCGGGTTACGGCATTCGGGTTTGGATCTGAACTGTAAACCGGAACCCGAAGCCGTTAGTTTGTAATTGTAATCTTTTTTCAAAGTTTTCTCTTCTTCAAATAACTAATTTTCAATATACACCTAAATCATTTCTTTTTAAACCGGTTCCAAAAGGGTACTAAAATGTTTATCCAACTTCAAATTTTACGGTTTGATCGGTTAAAAAGTTCTACAATGATTTACGTCGTGTAAAATGATTATTAGTCATATAACGATGAATCCAGATTCAATTATGTGAAACGCAGATAGTATATAAAAATTTATAAATGATTTAGAATAATGTTTCCTTAATCAGAATCAATACTAATATAAAATATCTATATAATTATTTATTTATTCATATTACTAGTTTATTATATCTTCAAGAAGTTTGGTACGGTAGAAACTTTATAAATTAATATTCGATTAATTAATAACTCGCTAAATTAATATTTTTGTCACTCCAAAAATTAGTTTTTCACCCAAATAATATATCTATAAATTAATAATCACTATAAATTAATAATTTTTTTTATAAAACCTTATGGTCCCAAGATTATTAATTTATAGAATTTCTACTGTATTAGCTTTAGGTCATGAAAATTAATCTAAATTCACAGATGCTGCCATCCAAGAGGTCTTTGTTCGTAGTAAAATTGTTACATTGTGGTCCATTTATGTCTATTATACACCGTTTTGTGTGTGTGTGTGTGATTGGGCTCGTAATGGGTATTTTCTCACTGATAATAGGCCTTAAGAAATAATTGGCCTATGAAACATTGGGCCTAGTCGATATGTTTTAAGTAAATGCTTCGAACAAACCCGCTAGCATAACAGAATGCAAAAACAAAATAACTGAAAAAACAGAAAAAAAGTCAATTCATAAAAGCCCTAACATGGACGAATCAAACAAATCTTGAAACGTTAAATGCTATTGTTTTATATATTGCTTTATTGGATCTTTTCTATAGGTGTGTGTTTAAACCCGATCATATAAAAATCCAAACAATTTGGTGGGTAAAGTCATATTATAATCATGTTATCTTAAAAATGGATAGCGTGACCACATAATTACCCAATACATGAAATATTAACCGTTGGGTAGGTCAGGATGGCCTAAGCAAATGAAGTCACCGTGTTCTCTACTTCGTTCTGCTATGGTTGATGACGTAAGTTAATTCAGAGTGAAATCAGAGTGTTGAAGTGCTTATTTTATTTGATTATCTCTCAGTTAAAAAAACCTTGAAAACGGAGCTTGTGCAACAAAGGGTCCTCAAGGTTCTTTATTGACGTGAGGAATAAAATACGTGTGGTTTTTTTTTTTTGGGGTTAAAATATATGTATGAAAAAGGATTGAAATGCTTAGTTGATGTATTTTTTTTTTTTTTTGCTTAGGGCTTTGAAGCTGGTTGGACCGACCATGTAAGCAAACTAAGCACATTTACATAATACGCGACTGCCCAAGTCCAACCATTGATCAAGGTTCAAAACTTCAATTAATGTAACTCATCCTTATAAGTAGAGGTCCATGAGTACCTCTATAGAAACAATGCCCTCGCGTATTTAGACTTGTAAGGTTTTTTTTTTTTTTAAGTATTTTCTTTTTGCATCTGAAAGATTTTTTATTGAACAAGCAGGAATACATAAGTGTAATACAGGGATGTAATACAAATCGGTTAAACACCAAACCCCGGCAAAGCTAAAACAAATACATTGATAAAAACCTAAAGCCGAAACAAAGGAATATAATACTAAATACATAAATTGAGAAAAAAATATTCGCAAAACAGAGGAAAGCACGAAAACGAGGTAAAGACACAACACTAACAAGCTCAAAAGACGTCACCAGATCAGAGCAAACCACGAAAAATAGAAACTACATACGATGATTAACCCGAAACAAAGAACTACGAACGAGAATCTAACCTACTAACCATTTAATCTTCAACCTAAAGAGTCTAAATCTCGAGTTATGCATCCACATAAAAAGTTAATCTTACTAGGATGTGATTATAAAAAAAACTTATTTAGACTTGTTCATATTTACAACTTGCACCCAAAGAAAATGCTTTTTTGTCAACATAGAAGAAAATACTCATAATAGTGCATAATTATATTGATGTAGGCAAAGGCGGAGGATGAAATTGGACAGAAATTTGGCAGAAGAGGGAAATGAGTTGTTTTTTTTGGGTGCAAGTTGTGACATTTGACAACCATCCATTTTACGTGCTACCTCGTTTTGTTTTCGTGTCTTGTCTTTCTAATGAAACTTCAAAGTTAATTGAATAAGTCAAAAGTTGGTGATAAGATACAGAATTACTAATACGATATGATGATAAAAGCAAACATGTTTTTCTTTTGTTTTTTTTTTAGCTACATATTCTCAAATCTTCTATATTTTTCTAACAAAAACAATCAAAAGAGTTGAAAGGCTAATAATTTATATTAATAGTTTAGTAGTTGAAGATTTATTTTTCTATTCGATATACTAAACTACTAATAATCAAATCATATCCTTTGCAAATACTCGGTTTTATATAAACTTTGAGATTAATTTGGTTTTCAGTCCAAACATTATCCAAAAAAGTAGAAATATTTCAATAAGATTGAAACGTAAACTAATCTGTAACGATTGGAATGTTTAGAAACTTTATATTCAAACTGTTCAGATGCTGTTTATATAATATTTCAAATAATAAAACAAGTTTTTATAACCGAGTTCAGATGCTGTTTATATACATTTCAAATAAATAGACATAAAACAGAGTCGTTCCACGTGTAACCGAGTTTTTATAACTAATGAAATGTTGTTCGAAAAAAAAAAAGACGTAAAACAAGTTAGTGGAGCTATTGCAACTTTTATCAAAAATAAACTTAAAACAATTTAATGGAGCTATGAAAACGTGGTAGAGTCGTACGTAATAGGGCATTAGGGCTTGCCTTGGTTGGATTAGGTGAATTTTTTGGGTAGGTTAAGCGATCTATATAACTGCTTTTTTGAACATAAACAATCCTCATCTGTTCATTTTATTTTATTTTCACCAAAAATGCATTAAACCAAAATTACCTTTAAAAAGTTTACCTAAAACGTTAGATAAAATTTAAGTAATTTGTTAAAATAGGATATATTGTCAATCTTATATAATTTATAATGAATTTAGTTTCAGAAGGACCCGAAAAATCATCATTTTAAAAAATATATATATTAGAAATAAGGATATATATATACCAACCGATACAAAATGGAAGATTAATGAGTTCAAAAATGCTTATTAACCGGAATTAGATGCAGTCATGGACATTTAAGTAACAATGAATCAACACTTTAGGAAATGAAAATATTTCCATTTATTTTTGAATAACATAATTTGTTTTAAATTAGATGCAATCATGGACATTTAAAAAATCTTTAACCAAAAAAGAACATTTATTTTTAAAGATACCACTTATGCTATGAGTATTTTCTCCTAACAAGTGGTAGGTTTTAAATAACATAATTATACAAATAGATATGGCATTTTTTTAATTACATAATACATACCACCATTGGTAATAGAGAAAAGCGTTTGATACGTTTTGGAATGCACCAAACATGACATATAATGGAAATCTAAATTTTAGTCGGGAGATAGAGAAAAAAGAGAGAAAGAAATGAATTTTTTTTTAAAAAAAATTGAATTTAATATGTTATCTTTTGGAATTTCTGACGGCGAAAGATAGAAATGGGCCACCATCTCTACACATTTGTTCTTTACTTTTCCAAATTTGATACAATTTCTTTTTCTCTTTGAAAGCAAAGCATCTCGTGGAGAATACGTGAGTTGAATAAAAACTACATAAATTTTACAAAAAGTATATTAACGTAATAATTGGATTCAGAATCATTAGAGCATAATAATGGTTAATGTTGCAAAAAAAAAAATATAATACCTAAAGTAATTTTATTCATTTCTCCATTTTTGAAAGTCTTTTCATTAAAATTGCGAATACGTGATTCGAAGACAATTGTTTTGTTCGCTTCCTAACAAAACGCTATACCAAACAAACAAAGAATTATACAACTTTGTTTGGATTAACGTGGGCCGGCCATATTGGCCACCTAAATGACGTGTTATATACATATCATACAAATCGATGAAACGAATTCCTGATTGATAATCAATAATTTTATTTCCTTTAATTTTGCTCCCACAGAATTTATAAATTTCTCATTTTCTTCCAGTACAATAATGAATGATTCAACATTTTCACTTTTTGGTGCCAAAGTCGTTTTTGATACAAATTTAATAGCTAATCAATCATCTACAATTGGCACTTTTGAGTACATTAAACAATTAGGAATTTTCTTAAGAAATTTCTTTAGCCATCTGATCTCTACATATTTTTAAGATTGTGATATCCAAATATCCTCATATAAATGGTAAATATGTAAAGGATAATCAGTTCCTAAGAACTTGATTGGTTTAAACAAAACAGGTTATTTTCTATAATGGGTTTTACAAATAATTCTTGAAGTATTGATTAAAACTTTGGATAATATGTCAAAATAATTTTTTAAAAATTAGTTTTTGTTGTTTTAAAGTTATTGAAAATAATATTTTTCGGATGACGGATTTAGAATTGTCCGACTGCTCGGATGACCGAATTGGTCGGGTGCTCAGTGACCGATTTAAAATAGTTTTGACCATTTTCTAGTTATGCTAAATGAATAGATTGATCTTTCCTTTCAAAGTAGTTAATCTATGATATAAAAGTTATCTGGTTCAATTTTCTATTAGATGTTGTTTTAAAAACATAGTCTAAATTTTTCAGATTAAGAAAAAATAAAGGTATATTTTTGTTAGTTGCATCAACAATTCACAAAACGAATATAAATCCAACCACTGATGAGGTGATGAGTACGGACATCTAGAACTTGGATTTCCCATTGATAATAGTACCATTAAAAATTTTAAATAAAACCATCAATATTTTTATATAAGAAACTTTTCGAAAATTTATTTGTTTGAATCGAACCATCCAATTCATGTACACGAATATGCAAGAGTTGCGTGACGAGTGAAACTAACATTGAATTATGAAACAACTCAAAACTGATTACTTAGCAAGGACATCAAGCTGCTGAAGATCCGAGTAAATGTGTATATACGATCGATCCTTTTGATTCCTTTTTCTTGACATTGATATGAATAACAAATCCAAAAATCGGTTTATCAAATATATAAACCTAAAAAGCATTTATCTTTATTTAGAGAATTCCTTTCTATTCATTTTCAAATTCCCGCACACTAAACCTTTAATTTTGGTTTGTTACACAACAAACCTGCAAACATGTTTTTGATCTTTTCATTACGTAACCATCTTTTTGTTAATCAAGAGAATCATAAATCAAAACGTTGATTACTTTTAGAGCATATGAAAATTAAGCTGGATCTTTTTTTTGTCATTCAAAACGTCTTCACTAACCGCCTATAATTAAAATGAAAGTGAAAAATAAACTCAAAACTGTAATCCTCGACTTACATAATTAAAATTAACATGGTGAATCTTTTAACTACTATATATGAGAATAAGTCATTTGGTCCAAATGGTGGTAAGTGAGAGAAATAAAAGAATAATAATGAAAGGAAAAAAATCACTTAAATAAAATATTTTTTCACCATTTTTTTTATTTGTATTTCTTCTATTTTGTAGAGTAATAATTTATGGAATTTTCTTTTAAAAGTTAGAAGATTGAGTAACGCTTACGACGAAACAAATATTACATGATTTTATACTTGAAATATTGCGTACTATTTCAGTCCAGATCCTCCTATTAATTAAAAAAAAAATATTTTCATCTTTTTGATACAGTAAGATCTATCATAATTCGAAGGAATAATAATTTAATTAAATGGTTTATTTTAGAGAAATACAAAAAATAGTCAATTCTTCCCAATTTTATTCTTCTTAAATGTTAACTATTTGCATCTATTATTTTATTTTGTTATCGATGAATTGGGTTATTTACAGTACTGTATTTTGTTTTTCATTTAAACATCGAGTAAGTTTAGAAAGACAACACATCCGTTTAAAGGATGATGATTAACGTTAGCCGTCACATTTGAAGATTTGTTTATGTTTAAGATAAATACAAAACTTAAATTATAAACTTTTCCATATAAACGGCCCCGTTTTGCTGAGTGTTTTATGTTTTTTTTAATCTTTTGAAATATTATTTTTATTATAATATAGGAAGATAATCTCTCAGTAGACACATTATTTATTTCATAAAAATTCATGATAGATATAAGGATCCACTATAAACCTACGTTGCATGGAATCGTCGCCGGTGATACGTTTCATGTCCGGAAGCGGAAGCGCGCGGAATCGCTAGGAATCGTCTAAAAATCGCGATTCAAGAAACGAAGTGTTTGAAAGCGTGGAAGAAGCGAACGATTCGAAGTCGGAAACGTCGACGGTGTTGATCGGAAGTGTTGCTCTCCCCGTTTGAGAATCCAAATTCTGTCAAAAACAGAGACGGCTGAAATCCAGATTTTAGTGTCACTGACCAATTGAAGAAGACAGGGGCATTTTGGTAATTTTTGTAATTCTTTGAAAATTGAAAAAAATAACAAAATGCAACAATTTACGCTTCGAACTCGTGATCTGCTAAGTCATTATAATGCAGAGAACCACTGGACGAAAGTATAATGACGAACATTTTCCAATTACTTAGAATATATATATATATATAGATAAAATTAAAAAAAAACTAAGCTCCGATTAATTGATTAGGTACGGTAAAGTTATTTAAATTATTTTCTATTAATATGATTTTATGTTTGGTATTTTAATATATATATACACTACACGCTTCCAACACGTATCTGATTATTAATTTTTTAAAATATTCGCTTCCACGCTTTTAATCGCTTCCGCTTCCGCGTATCCGCTTCCGCGTATCCGCTTCTGATTCTATGCAGCTTAGCATAAACAGTTTTTTTGCACTGTCATGAATTTTTTTATAGTTGCCTCTAATAATAATTTGTAAAAATTGCATTTTTCTAAAACAAAACTTACGTCTTTTAATATAGAAGCTTTAGGACATCATTATTGCAGAACCCTTATGGGATTCTTTAACATTTAATAACAATTAAAAAAAACGATTTTTAGAAAGAAAAAAAAAAATCAATTTCAGCAAAAAAAAAAAAAAAAAAAATTGGCGAATCGAATCTCGACACGTATCGAGCTTTTCCTTCAGAGCCGCTTCTTCCGCCTCTGGACAGAGGATCGATTCTTTAAGAAATCTCTGCCACTTCATATTTCTTTTTATTTTTTCTTTAATTTTTAATTTAAGAATCTTTGAAAATCTGTGTATTACGGATGCCGTTAGTGAACTCTTTTAGTTAACAACTGGCTTGAACTGTAGTTTTTTATATCTAACAAACAAAAATTGAGAAAATAATTTCACAGTATTTATGTCATGGATACCAATTTAAATATTATCCAAAGAATTTTAGTGTTATAAGTAAAACTCCAACAATTAAAATGATTTTTTTATATAAAGCTTTTTGCTGATATATATACAATTTCTGCCAAAATTCCCTATTAGTTTTAGCAACAACAAATAAATATTTTTTTAGTGTTTTAGCCACATGATTTAATTCAACCAATTTCCTATGTTGATCCAACGACAGTCGCGACGGTGACTTCGCCTGGTGGGAGATTAATCGACGGCTGAGATGAGATGAGGAAAATGGTTCCGATACAGACACGTGGTAGATTACCTACACATGTCGTTCTACTATCGCCACAGCAAAGCCTCACGCTGTCGGCTGCATTTTCATTATGGAAAATTATATTTTTTTTCTCCTCCACTACTAAAAATATATTTTCGAACTTCGTTTATAAGAAAATAGAAATTCGAGGAAAAAGGTAGAAATTTAGTTTATCTAATGAAATTATATTTTTGTTATTTTGAGAGTCTATATTATTATGTACTATAATTTTGTTGTCGACTTGTCGTCACAGATTGGTATATAAAAACTCTTAATACTCTGCTAAATTTTACCGTTTCTGGAACTAGTAAAATAAAACTCATAATTACACTGCCAATCTCATTCTCACCCAACAATATGGACCCATTGACGAGAAAAAAATGAAAATAATTTTTGAAATTGTGATGTGGGGACCTCTATGGAACAGGGTATGGTCAAAGCAGAGGATAATTCCTCGTAGATGATGACATCTTTCGTGGCGCTACATGAAGATGAGAAGACGTGAAAGCGACGCGCACCACAACCGCTTCTCGGATTATTCAATAGAAACATTAAAAAATTCGACTCATCAAAAATTATACCACACTATTCTTGTTTTTAATTTCTAAAAAGTGAATTTGACTTCTTAGTATTTTACTTTAAAAATACCTTAAAATAATTTCGTAATTTTGTTGTTTGAAGTTCTGATCCTGGTCTGCTTATGACCATCGCATAAACCTTGGTTGAAGTTGCTTGTTTTCGTGTATTGCCAACTTACTAGCGTATTTTCGAATTTGCTTTTTTTTTTATGGAGAACGTTTTTAAACGCTCAGTCTTAAAGGCATCTCAGTCTTAAAGGCATCTCGAGCTATTGTTCATTCGTCATTATTGACAGAAGAATTACAGATCGTTTTCAAAACGATTATCTTAAAAGCGAAGAAACTTCTAGTTTTTATCTATGATTTAAACTCCATAACCTATCCTTTTAATGATTTGACTTTTATCCTTTTAAGCACAAAATCTTTTTCTACTTGATACAATCGCTTAAGTTTAATATAATCACAGACCAAAAAAAAATGTATTTGAAGTTGTAAAACATCATTCACAATTTCAACTTTTATTTTTTTGTCGCCAAATAAAATACGTGCGTGGAAAATCCAATGGTTTGTTCATTGACTAAGTTTATAGTGTATGAAGTTTGATATCTAGATTTTCTTCAAAAAAAAAAAAGTTTGATATCTAGATGGACTATATATCGATCTAGTCGTGATATTGGAGAATAAGATTCTCCACTTAGGCTTGAAAGATTAGAGAAGATGTTTGTCTCATTACATGCAGAGTTTTAAATTATTCTCTGAACAATAAAGAGTCTGATCTCGGATTTTTTTACTAATATTTGTTTTGCGATTGTACCGATTTGATCACTATGTTCTATAACTTAGAGGGAGTGGTCATCATTTGCATTAGAATCAGAAGATTTTAGATATTTAAAAAATAAAATTGTATCGTTTCATATCTATTATATTACTTGTTCTGTAAATATCTGTCTGGATAAATTTGCGAAATGTATAAAAACAGGTAGTTATTCCCATAATTCTCAAAACCAGCCCTAAATTTCACCAAAATATTGGATTAATTGCGGAGAATGGTATGGGGAATAGTTTCTTCACCAAAGAGTTATCCAATATTTGATCAAAGCATTACTGCATAATTGCTCCATGCGAAGTTGTTGCACACAAAAGATTCGAACAACCTATAACAAATTTAGTAAATGAAAATTTTCTCGACTGGAAATTTTGCTTTTTTATACTGAAAATTAAACATGGGCCTAATTTTTGGTATAAAAAAATATAATAATCAGCTCGAGACTACTGATATCTGTTGAATTGATTACAATAATTGATAGTGCAACCTAAATCGATGGGCCTAATTATTCCTTCTTGTTCTCTCATCCGAACAAGTATTTGTCGCAGGATCACAAAGGACGTTAGGACACAAACTAAAACCTGCTCGATATCATGTGCCTGTGAAAAGTCTCCACATTCGTATCTACAAAAAGATAATTTTTGAAAAAAGTTTTTGCCCCAAAGATGAGAACAAGTTTTTAGACAAAGTAATGAACATTATTATTAACAACTGATTAGCTGATGTTTTTTGAAGTTAATTAGATTAGTTTATGTCACTAAATGATTAAGATGATACTAGTTAAATTGTCACTCGCTATATATTTTGATATCGCTAACAAAACAAGAAATGCAAGCTAGTTATCGGAGAGAGAGAGCCATGTGGCGCAGACCCCAGACGGATTGGTGAATCTGCGTTTATTTTGGAGTCCGAAGATGCGCCATGCGAAAGCTTTGATGGCTAAGACTCGAACCCATGTAGCGGTACATCACAGCCGTGAGTCCTATACCATTTTGACCACAAGCATCTGGTTAATTAACATCATGTTTATTTCTCAAAATTTGAACTTTAGTTTTTTTCATTTTATATTTTAGCCACTTTTTAAGTAACTTAATCAGAATAAAATAATAGTACGAAACGACTGAGCTTTATTAAAATTATGATTATATTATATCTATCTGTTTGATGTGTTATTTTTAATATGCGTCACTATTAAATTCCCTAATGTGGCCGACTAAAAAAATGCGGATTTGATCAAGTAATTGATGTTTTCACATTTGATTTGAGATTCAATCAATAGCAAAAATGCAATTTTCTTATTGATCGTGAATGCAAGCTTTTTTATTCTAACACACTGCAAACTAAAATATCAAGAAACGCCGGACACGTCACGAAGCTGGGGTTGTGCCTTTTCTGTCATCGGGCCTTTGTAAAACTCATTAAAATGCATTTAATAATTTTCATGAGAATGGTTCGTGAACCGATAGATTTATAGTTCCTCCCACGTAAAAGTAATCTTAATTTAATAATCATAATATATTTTTTCTCTCGTCGAATTTGTCTTTCAAAACGGTGTGTTACTTGCTAAATCTTAATCTGCATCGATTTAGATGTGGAGCGGTGATGGTAATTAAGGATGGTGGGACCGGCGTGATTCATGGTGGGAAGTGTGTGTACTTGATTTGCTTTATGTACTCACGTGATGTGTTGTACAGTTCTACATGTTATCCTCGAGATTTAATATTTTGTAACGTTTCCTACCGTCTCTTTTAATATAACAAAAAAAATATAGGCTTTTTATTTTAATTTTAAAAGTGGATTATACTTTGTTTGATTGTCGGTTTGTTATTTTTTCAAAAAACTCATATGGACACTATAGTAAATATCTAAGATAGTGCATTCGATTTTAAAATTAAATATCCTACATACTGGAATATATATACGAATTATAATCCCAAGTTTTTAATAACACTTACGCTTATTTCTGATTCGAGGAATTGAGGTAACCATAAATAATACTATATTTTTTTCTCTACCTACCATAAGTCTTATATATAGACCATTAACAAATCAATTTTTTAGTTTTACTTATATAATAAGAAAAAATAAATTTGAATATATCATTTCGTCTATAGTCTTTTCATTAAATATTTTTTAAACCAAATTTATTTATAATTCGCTTAATAGTGTCTTAAATGGTATCTAAACTATATTTAATTAATATAATTTAATTAAATTTTAAATAGAAATAAAATGAACAAATAAGAGAGAAATATATGATAAGAGACGTTTTTATAAGAGCAAGAATAATGGTAGTTCTTATAAGAACTCTTAATATATATTAAACAAATAAAAATTATTATAATAATGAATAAGGTTCTTAAGAACTTAAGAAAAACACTCAAAAATTCTTAAATAAGATACTTTCTTAAGTTTTTAAAAACCAATTCATTATTATAATAATTTTTATTTGTTTAATATATATTAAGAGTTCTTATAAAAACTATAATTATTCTTGTTCTAAGCTCTCAAACAAGCAACTCCTCTTACTTTCTCTCATCTCTTTTTATTATTTTTTCTTTTTTTAATTATAAGAAACTCTTCTAAGACACTCTGATGATGGAGATGGTCTAAGTATAATTTATCATAGACGTATTGTTGATGTATGGATAAATCATTGAGCATCACGTATAATTTATCTTGAGCAAATCAGTTATGCTCATGTAAGTTACCTTAGACGTATTGTATAATGTCGAGTCAGTTTTATTTCTTGGTTCTTAAGATTAGTCTTAAATGTGTTTAAGACCAATCCTACAAAAGTCAAAGCAATTTATTGGACGCTAGATGATGTGGCCACCACAGCGTACCTCTAGACTAAAACATCAATTACGTAACAAAAATTGTTAAAATAATTATAAAAATGAATCTTTTTAATTTAAAAAATTCGATTGCTTAGTTTTTTAAACCTTTTTTCCTCATTGTAATAATTTTTTATTCTCGATTCATTTGTTTTCATCAAAAACACGAATAATTGAATAAGTTGTGAATCATTTTTAATAGATCCAGTGTAACTTGAATCAGTTTTTTTTTCATTTATTTTCTAATATTTTTATTTTTATTAAGTGTGTCGTTACTTCAACTGAAAAATTAACTTAAGTGAATCCTAAAACTCACAAAATCAAGTGACATTTAAAATTAAATTAATATTATATATTGTGATTTCAAACTTAAATGAATTATTTAAAAAAGGCGAATAATGGTTAAAGTCCCCGAGTGTTCTACACGGTCACATATAACTTTAGCAAATAATTATTACAAAAAAGTGTTTACACTAATCTTATACTTTTTTCATTTCAAAATATAAGATGTTTGGATGGTTTTTTTTTTGTTCTTAAAATATAAATGTTTTTAGACTTCTATGCAAAAAAAAAAAAAAAATATTAAACTAAAAAGGTTAAAAAAATAAAGATAAAATGCGATTCAGTTTCATTGGCTTTAGTTGAGTGCTTTTTAATAAATGATGCTTTTTGTTTTAAAAAAAATCAATTTGCACGTTTTTTACAAAATTAGAAAATATTTTGTAATAGAGAACTTAAATTATGACCAAAAACCGAAATTTTTTTTATTGACTCAGTGCCTAATTGACCGAGCATGTGTATCCTGTAACGTACCGGACTTCAAGTCCCAATTCAAACCAGTTAACACCTTTAAAAATTAGAAAGCGACATCTGAATTTAAAACCAAATTTACCAAAAAAGAAAAAAAAAAAAGATAAAACAAGAAAAGGGCCAAAAATAAACAAATACAGTACTAGTAGGAAACAAAAAAAACCGAGAGATCCGTGATGCCCAAACGATTCGCTCTTCCACGCGCCTATGTCTGCGTCTGAATTCACGCGCTTCTCTGTTTTACCGACTTTTTTTATCTTTCATATCTTCTCTCTTGTCTCCACTATAAAATCTCATGTTTCCCTTCTTCCGATTCTGCACTAATATCTCCCGCTAATTTCGATATTGCCACTGATTTAAAAATAAACGTACCACCTAAACCAAGAAATAAACCGTACCGGTTAAAGCTTATGGAGAATTTATTGGCTGAAGAGAGGCTAACTCGGACTGACTCGGTTGGAAAGAAGCGAGTCAGACTCGAGTTGGACGAGTTAGGCCTCGACTCTCCGGACGTGAAGCGGTTGAGAGATGATTTGTTCGATGACTCGGGTCATGACCCAACGATTCAAGATCTTGACTCGGTGATGAAGAGCTTCGAGGATGAGTTATCGACCTCGACGGCGCAAGGCTCCGGCGAGACTCAGCCGGATCTCGGATATCTTTTCGAAGCTTCAGACGACGAGCTGGGTTTGCCTCCGCCGCCACCGCCGCCACCGCAACCACCGACGCTTCCTACTCCGTCGTCTGAGGAAACGGAAGAGACGGTGAAGGAATTGGTACGAGCCTCATCGGATTCATCAGAGTTATGTGGATTTGAGGATCATGTTACGGGTTTTGGATCTTTCGATCTCGATGATGGGCTCTTCGAATATTCCGATGTTTGTTTAGATTCCGGCGACCTGTTTTCATAGCGGCCGGAATATTTACCGGCGGAGTAAACAATATTCCGGAGTTTTTTAAAGCGGGAAACGAAACGGTGGCGTATTGTAAAGCGTTTTTTTTTTGTCGCGTATTGTAAAGCGTTTTTTTTTTTTTTTTTTTTTTTTTTTTTTTTTTTNTCCGGCGACCTGTTTTTATGGCGGCCGGAATATTTACCGGCGGAGTAAACAATATTCCTGAGTTTTTTAAAGCGGAAAGTGAAACGGTGGCGTATTGTAAAGCGTTTTTTTTTTTTTTTAGGGTTTTTCTCTACTGTTTAATGATCTTGAAGGGACTATATATTTTTGTTGAGAGTTTTAGGATTAGAGAAATCAAATTTTAAGTGTGGTACATGGTGGCTTAGATTAGTTTATAAGAATCTTTTTTTCCATCTTTTTCCAGTATGTGTTCTGTTGATCTTTGATCATCTTCATCCTTTGCTTAGCTTTTGTTAATGTTAAAATTTAAGTATTATCATAGTTTAAGCGAATGTTCAAATCAGTTTTTGTGTGTGTGTGTGTGTGACAACACTCATATTTTTCATATCAGAATCTGAACTCATTGTATTGATAAATAAAAGTATATAATATTCATATTCATAGGTTTTTTTTTTTGTCATGTTTTATTTGTGTAAATTTTTCATTTTTTTTTTCATTTGAAGGATATATCATATTGAAAGCAAACATGAAAGATCAAAAGCAAATCACCCAGCTTAGCCCCAGCTAAAAAAAATTACAACTCGGAAAATGTACAATCTAACATCAAAAAGATGATTTAACCAACTTGGAGCACCTGACGTGACGTATAATTGCCAAAGATACTCTCTAGTCACATTAATAGCGATTAGGGAAGCATCTATATTCGCCTCTTTAGTTTCCACGACTAGGTTCCAATTCAAAACTACACGTAGAACCTGAGCCTGATACCTCCTGAAAGAGGGCCAAGCGGGCGGTCTAGAAACCGCACCAACGAAGTTCTTGTCCTCAACCGCAAAAACAACAAAGCCAGCCTTCCATTGTGGCATCCAAAAATACGAGTAGATCCTTGAGCAGGACATTAGACCGTGACAAATCACCACTCTATTGGAAAACAGTTTTTAATATTGTGCGACAATTAAAGACTAAAAACTTTTTATAAAAATAAATATGTATATGAAATTGGTGATTGACTTGGGTTGGGATTTGGGAGATTACTCGGGCACAAGTTTAAGGCCTTGAATTCGGAAAAATTTAACATATGGAGTAAATTAACCAAAAGGCCCACATAGAAGACAAATAATGGGCCGCGTGTATTCATTTTCTTTGAGAGGCCGATTCCGGTTACCATTTCAAACCCGAAATTATTTGTATAGTAAAAACCCAAAATGAGATTATCGAGGAAAACAAAAGATACAAAAGTCCGAAAAATACAGACACAACACAAGTGAACCAAGCTGCAAAAGAAGAACAAGACCAAGGACAGTGTAACAATTAAAGACTAAAAACTTTTTTTTTACTTGAGAGAAAAAAATTGGCTCAGGAAGTTGTGGAAACTGTTTGGATTCTAGACACTGGCGTCTATAATGTCAAACTATCAGGGTTCTCAACGATCTTTGCAAAGGTTTGAAGAAAAGCAGCCAAGTCAGCTCCATAGACAATACGATGATCTGCAGTCACATTCACCTGCCAACCACAACCAAAGCCAAAGTTCCTGTTAACAGAATCAAAATCTTCTTACTCTTAAAAGAAGTTCCTACATTTTTTCAAAGCTATATAGCTAATCAACGAGAGAGACTACTGCTTTCGACTTTTGTAAATCCAAGAGAATTCACCAAACCCACGAGGCAAGTTCTTAACCAGCTGAAATAGGATCCAACAATTTTTGTTCCATGTGAAGTTTTAAAAATTAAGACTTACCAGCATTTTGTTTTTCACACTGAAGAATCCGTCCTTGTCAGCAACTACAGCTGGCTTTGACGCTCCAACAGCCATTATAGCACCCTAGAGATTTTGAGTTTCAACAAACATAAGCGAATTGAGAGTAATCAATCACTGAATTTTCACGAGACTATTGAAACTTCATATACCTGTCCTGGAGGAAGAATAGCATCAAAACTATCCACACCAAACATACCGAGATTCGACAAAGTGAAAGTTCCTGCATTAAAAATACATAATGACACACAATCCTTAAAACACACTTCTCATGCATGTAGCAGGAAAGCATCTGAACAACCATTATGAAAGGAAGGAGTACCAGAGTTGTATTCGTGAGGTTGCAATTGCTTGCTTCTAGCTTTCCCCACCAGCTCTTTCCATTTTTGAGATAACAAGTATAAA
This sequence comes from Alliaria petiolata, assembly GCA_020283515.1. Classification (NCBI taxonomy): domain Eukaryota; kingdom Viridiplantae; phylum Streptophyta; class Magnoliopsida; order Brassicales; family Brassicaceae; genus Alliaria; species Alliaria petiolata. The sequence continues at coordinate 176,934,369 of JAHZTW010000001.1, forward strand.
TCCAACTAGAGAAAGCCAACACGGCTCGCAATCAGTTAAGCTAAGACTAGAAGTACGTTCCAAATCACAAAGGTAGCTACTTTCTACATCTTTCATTCCATTGAGTTACCTTATCTGCATCTTGTAGAACAGGCGTGATCAGCCCGCCGTTGATAGCAACCGCAACCGCAATGTTAATGCTACTATTGTAAGTAAAACTCTTCCCATCTTTGCAGCTTGCGTTCACCACAGGGTGCTGAGCAAGAGCCATCCCTGCAGCTTTAGCCAATAAGGCCGTCATTGTTACACCCTTTGGCTTCACCTGTAAACAAAAAAAGCTCAGTGATTTAGGATTTTCTGATACAGCTTATATATATATGTTTCATTCATATTCACCTTCGCGTAGAGTGCATCGAGAGCATCAGTGTTCACAGGATAACCAACACGGAATGTTGGAACAGAGAGACTATTAATCATGTTTTTGGATACTGCAGATTGCATTGCTGTGAAAGGGACAACGCTGGAATCAGGCAATAGAGGAGGCAAGTTAGTGGTGGCAGCTTTTGCCGTCGCCGCCGTAGCTGTTGGCGCAGACGGAGGAGGAGGAGGAGGAGGCGGTGCCACGGTGGACTTGGAAGGAGCAATTCCTGCCGCAGCCTCCACGTCAGAAGCCGTAATCCTACCGAATGGCCCCGTTCCTGCAATGGATCCGATATCCACTTTGTGCTGTTTCGCGAGCTTCTTAGCATACGGCGTCGCTACGGTTTTTCTCGGACCATCCGATACCGTCGCCACCGGTGCAGGCTGAGCGATCGCCGGCGCGGGAGATGAAGTAGACGGAGGAGGAGATGGAACAACGGCCTCTGCAACAGCGGGAGGAGCGGAAGAGGAGGATTTCGAAGCGGCTTTGGTCTTAGCTTCTTCGATCTCAGCCTCGGTCTCCGCCAACAATCCAATTGCGGCGCCGACCGGAGCTGTCTCTCCCTCTCCGACTACGATTGCGGCGAGATAACCGTCGTAGAAGGTTTCTACATCCATATCCGCCTTATCAGACTCCACAACGACAACACTCTCTCCCTTGGCGAGTTTCTCGCCTTCGGTTTTGATCCAGGATACGATTTTCCCTTCCGTCATGGTGGAAGAGAGCGCCGGCATGAAAATTTCCCTAATCTTGGATCGGACCGTCATTACTCTGCGGTGAGAAGTCGCCGGAATCGAGGAGCGGAAGACGACGCGGCGGAGGGAAGGGATAGGCGCAGGGGAGACGGAGGAAGCGAAGGAAATGGTGGATTTGGGATTGGAGAGAGAAGCCGTCGATAGGAACGAAGAAGAAGAAACCGCCATTGTTGTTTCTCGATGATTCAGAGAGAGAGAGAGAGAGAGAGATCTGAGAGATTTAGAGGAGTGAAGTGGACGGAGAAGACGAGGTCGAAGTTCGTTAAGCGTCCTTCACCTACATTTTGTATATCATTATAAGCTTCGTACCAGTTACAATTTAGTAACCGGGTAGTCAAACCGGGTAAAATTATCTCTATCTCCGGTTTTTAAAAACCAAACAAAGCATAATAAATAGATGCTTCTCAATGATAATAGGTAACATAAGTACATAACAAAACCAAAACCAGTCTTGTTATATTATCTTCTATGCTCAACCTAAGTTAGAGAATCAGATTCCAAAAGCTTAATCTGTAATTTTATCATAAAATCTTTGGTGTTATTACAAAACTTGTATTCTCGTGTTCTCTTGACCAAAAACATATCACAGAACATCGTCGTTGCTCTTTCGTCCCATGTCGGAAAAGGTTTGTTTTTTTTTTCTTTCTTCATTTGAACAATAAAAAATTTCAGATTTATTAGTTAGATTTTTTTTGTTTGTTTTTGGTTTAATTTAATTATATTTGATGGTGAAATGTAGAGGCTATGTTGTGCTGTGATGCGGATTAATTTGGACTGCAATGCTTGTTGTAGAAAAGTAAGAAGGATTATCATCAATATGAAAGGTTGGTATATATTTGTTATGAAAGGAAATGAGCAAAGAAAAAATGGTATGAAATAAAAATTTAAGTTCAGGCAGAATGTTTTAGATGAAAAAAGCTAACGATGCAAATACTAATACAACATCTTTTTAATACTTTTTTTCTTTTTTTGTAACTAACATCTTTTTAATACTTTCTATGAAGAAGTTGATACACACATGATCGAAAAAAAGGAACGCAAGATAATTGTTTGTGGACAATTTAGACCGTCGGATGTTGCAGTAGAACTTCAGAAGAAGATGAAACGGAGGGTTGAGATTCTCGAAATTGAAAATCTCACCGGCGGCCACGGCGGAGAAGAAGAACACGAGCACGAGCCACCATATGAAACACCGCAAGAATATTCCGTACAACCTGATCACATGACTACACCATTGTTGTGTTAGTTCTGTTTAATTCGTGTGTTCTTTTATCCTGCAAAATGTATAAACATCTGCAGAAAAAAAAAACATCAGAAAACAAGTATATGATAAACGATACACGTATATACGAGTTTGATATTATTCATGTAATGTTTAGTATGTTACATTTGTCGACACATTATCATCAAAAATACAATTTCTATATCTAACTTTTCTTCCCTAATGATTAACTAAAACTTCTACATGAAAGTATGGAGTTCAAATTTTAGAATATGTAAAAGATTCTTTTGATTTTTTTGTTCCTCAACCAAGAAGTTCCTGACCAATTAAGATCCATAATCTCTTCGGATCAAAGACTAGAGAGCAAATTAAATTGGATATGTAAGATTTCACACATTATGTTATTATGCATTCAAGTTTATGGAGGCTGTCGTTGCATGAGACGCAAGCTGCCATAGGCCATGGAGGGACAAAAACTTCCGAAAATTAAATCCATAATTTCCTAATATAGGAAATAAAAGATGTGAGATGATGACGTGGATGATGGATATTAGAAGCCCCAATTTGACGGTTGAGATCATTGTGGAGTAAAAAATCAGAAATGAAAGTGTTTATTAAACAAGAAACAGCTTTGGGGGATCAATATGCGAAATTGTGGTGAGATTGTTATCTCTTTTCTCTCTTCTTCTCTGTAATTGACAATTGTTCATCAATGTTTGAAGATCTTTTCTTCCTTCTGGATCTTTTGCAATTGAACTAGGGATTGTTGTTTTAGGAACATCAATTTTCTTTATCAAAGGTATCAGACGCTACTCCTTCTTCGGAATCAATGGCGGAAATCACTGATTCTCTTGAATCGCGAATTGACCAGATGTTGGAAAGAAGACACACTTTTGAAGAATCCTTGGCTTGCCAACACATTACGATCGCCAGGAATGTTGCTGATCTGATCGAGGCTATTCGCTTGTTGGCAGGATCGAAGGAAATTGAAACATCCACTTCCGAATGTGCATCGCATGAAACCAATGAATCACATACAGTGACTAATTGTGTTCCACCATCTCAGGATACAAAAACAGTTCTATAGATGGATTCGATTCAAGAACATGAATCGCTTGGGCCTACAAATTCAATCTTGGAGGCTGATTGTGTTCAACCGCTGGAATCGCTTTCACAAATTCAGGTACCTTTCTCTTCCATGGAACCTAGCCGTAGATGCCACTACGAACCATTGGATGTTGTTGATGAGGATTTGCCATCTACAGTTGTGAGGACACATAGATCACAGTCACAATCTGATCTTAAATGTGTCACTGGTAATGCACACCTGATGTTTGATATAATGCACAAGAGAAACCACAAGGTACAGCAAATGCAAAAGAAGAGAAAATTTATCAAATCTAGAATGTTCAAATACAAATACATTAGAAGAAGAAGCTATTTGAGAATTCTTTCATGGTCTGTGGAGTTACCTTCTCTCCAAGTGCAAAAACTAGCTGAAATTTTTCAGAAGCTATCTACCAAGTTTTGGTTGTTTAAGTTCAAACAAAATCTTATGTGGCAGAGCGAACGTGCATTACTGCAAAATCCACACTACTGCAAAATCATAGCAGAACAAATAGCTGTGAGAAAAGCTGCAGGCAAGGCCATGAGGCTCCGCAAGGCTGCTCTCGTTGAAGCATCTTGGTGTAGAATACTTCTAGCTGCTAGTATCTCGAGTTTAGAAGCAGAAGCTTTGATGGAGGATGCAGGGAAAGCTGCAGTGGAAGGTTTTGAAACTACATTTGATGTAGATCACGAGGTAGCAGCTGCTGTTAAAACTGCATTGGCTAAGCTTGCAAATTGCCCCTCTCTCAGTACTGCCAATATTAAAGATCTTCTCAGGAAAATCAGTGAGAATCCAGATCAGAGTGATCATCATGAAATCACTTGAGATGTCTTCAGAATGTGACACTGACACAGAGTCTGATTCTGAGCTCAGCATTGCACACACGGTTGATGAAGAAGTGGCTACATGTGAGGAGAATTCGTATTTCAAACTGAGACAGCTAAAAGTCAAGAGGCAACAACCGTTTGGGAAGTTTCGCAGGGAGAAGTTAGTGGATATAATGCTTGAGATGATTCATGGCTTACACGAAGATCAACTTTCAAGTCCTGCTTCAATAGCTGCCACTTGTGGTTTAAGCGAGGCTTTGGTTGAAGATGGGCACCCGAGACTGCAGACCACATTGAATCATGTTCCTGACTTGGAAAGTCTGCTAGTGAACAAGCATGTTTCAAGATTGGAGAAAGAAGTCGAAAAGACTATAAGGAACTGCAAAAACATGTATGAGAATGTGAAGAAACCGAAAAAAATGCAGCTAGTGTACCTGAAGTTCTCAGCCCGGAATGTTGTATGGTAACACATGTCTCCATGCTAGAGACAGAAGTTCACGAAGCTAGGAAGAGAATCAAAGAAGATTTTGAAGTTACGAAATATAGAAGAACATTTCAGCGCTTGACACATATGGACTTGTTTGGTAGCAACAATTGGGTTTCGACTTCATGGAAAAGAAAGCTTGGCAAGAATTGGTGGTTTAAGTACAAGCTGCAGCTACAAGGATTTTTTATATAAACTTTGAGGTCAAGGTTTTTCGAACAGGGATGAATTGATATAGGAAATAAGAGATGTGAGATGATGACGTGGATGATGGATATTAGAAGCCCCAATTAGACGGCTAAGATCATTGTGGAGTAAAAAATCAGAAATGAAAGTGTTTATTAAACAGGAAACAACTTTGGGGGATAAATATGCGAAATTGTGGTGAGATTGTTATCTCTTTTCTCTCTTTTTCTCTGTAATTGACAATTGTTCATCAATGTTTGAAGATCTTTTCTTCATTCTGGATCTTCTGCAATTGAATTAGGGATTGTTGTTTTAGGAACATCAATTTTCTTTATCATTTCCAATCTATTTGCACCAGATATCTTAAAAAATAAATAAAAAATTCATCTTAATTAACCACTAAAAAACTTACAATTTTTTAACAATGAAATAAAAGTAACATGACTAAACATTACATTGTATTTTTTCTGAAAACATTACATTGTTTAGGCTTTTAGCCGATGAAATTTGTTTTTAAATATGTAATATTAAAATTTCACTGAACTGTTAGTTTTTTTTTTTGTCATCTATCACCATCATACATAATTACATATTGTCAAACCTATTTTTATTTTATTTTACACCAACCAAAAGTAAATGAAATTTATAAATATTATGTTTTATTTGATAAAAATATGTATGTATTTTTAATATAAAGATGCCTAGTTTACTCGTGGTGTCGCGTTATTCGTACCGAGAGAAAGAAAAGAAAGAGGGGAAGCAAATCATCCGAATTTACCTGAGCCCTAGCCCTAATTTCGACGATCCTATGGCGAATGACAAGCAGATCGAATCTCACCACCGCAAGCACCACCGTTCTTCTTCCTCTTCCGACGAGGCCGATAAATCATCGAAGCGGCACAAGCACCGTCACCACAAGCACCACCACCACAAGCGCCATCACCGACATCACCGCGACAAGAAGCGCGACGACGAAATTACACCCGGCGGCGATGAGACGGAGGTGAAGGATGTTACTCCGATTGGAGTTAGTAACGGCGGCGAGGATGACGTCGAGGAGGGGGAGATTCTAGATGAACTGGGGATTGCCAATGTCAAGACCTCAGATTCCGACGGCGAGTCAGGCGAAATCAAATCCGATCAATTTCAAGACAATGATCTGGTCTGTTCTAATCGACCTTTTACGTATTTTGCTTCTAATGTTTCCAGTTCTTAGGCTTAAATTCTGTTTGGATGCTGGGATCAGTGGGGTTTGATTGAAACCATAGATTTTTCATACGCAGTTTTTTATTTTATTTTATAATAACTCAGTATCCAAACAGCATTTATGCCTCTATATTAAGCTGAATTTCCGTCTTTGATGATAAAAGCTTTGGTCTTTGAGAGTTTTTCTTTAGATAACCTGAGTGTTTCATTGCATACGTAAGAAAGCAGTTGCACTAGGCGTTCAATGGAGACTGATGGCTTTCCCTTGATTTGTAAGAACTGGTTTCGCGATTATGTAGATGTTTTTTTTTTTCCAATTTTCTTTATAATGTATGCTCATGCGTTTTGTATCCCTTAGATCTCTCTTCTGATAAGTTCTCTTAAATCTTGTGGCTATGCTTGCAGCCTGTCGATGGGGTTTCTGGTGCTCGAAATCTTGTGACTGCTAATGGTGCTCTGACTCGTGAACCTGAAAGGGAGGATAAGAGGTGGTATAAAGAATCTGGAGATCCTTCAGAGAGAGTTTGTAAGAGAAGTTATGATAATGGCAGGAGTTCTTTTTCTTCGGATAACTCTGAGGAGAAGCTTAAGACTAGTAACCGGTCTCCGTCAAACAGCAGGTTGTCTAACGAAGTCCGTGCTCGGAGTAGATCTAGGTCACATGATCGGGAGAGGGAAATGTCGAGAACAATGATTATTGAGGCGGATGAGTTCTCGGTCAGAGGAAGACATCATGAGTCTAGTAGGGATAATCGTCATGACAGAGTTGACTCAGTGAGGACTGAGGAAAAAGATTATCGACGTGGGCGATATGAGGAAGATGACAGACAATATAGTCGAGAAGTTTTGGAAAGAGAAAGAAGTAAGGAGAGGGATATGGACAGGGAGGGGAGCATAAGAGATAGGGTTTCAGAAAGAAGTAAGCGGAGAGAGAGAGATAGTGATCGGAGGAGGGAAGGAGAACGAGAGAAAAGGAGGGAGATAGAGGCTGACCATGATAGGCGAAAAGACAAGGATCGAGAGCGCAGCATTGATAGGGATAGGAGAAGGGAGAGGGAAGGACGAGATAGAGACAATGAAAGAGGTAGGAGCATTGACAGGGATAGGAGAAGGGAGAGGGGAGAAGATTATGTACGAGAGAGAAACAATGAAAGAGGTAGGAGCATTGACAGGGATAGGAAAAGGGAGAGGGAAGAAGATTATTTACGAGATAGAGACAATGAAAGAGGTAGGAGTAGAGATAGAACCAGGTATAATAGCAGAGAGAGGAAGGGAGAAAAGGAAAGGGAGAGTGACAAAGATAGGGACAAAGGAAGAGAAATCCAGACTGATAGGGAGAAGTATAAAAGTGTTGATGTGGACAACGGTGAAAGGTAAATTTCCAATAACCCTACCCCTTGCGACTGGTGAATATTATGTTATAGATGATAAATCTTTTGGTATTTTGTTTGGATCTTAACTATTTTGCTATCAGGTCCAGAAATGAGGATGTTCAAAATGATACTGACGAAGGAGTTATATGGAAATCTCCGGAAGAAGAAGAAGAAGAATTAAATAGAATAAAGGAGGAGAGCAGGAAGCGAATGGAAGCCATACTGGAGAAATATAAGAAGAAGCCCGAGCAAAAAAATGAACCTTTTTCTCAGGATAAGGGGAAAGGTAATTCTTCATCCTTTATTGCAATCATTGTGCATAACGGCTTAAGCATGATGGTTCAGATGATTTGTTCAAATATAGACTTTCTTATTGTGTTTGGAGTTGTTAAGAAAATTCCTTCATTTGGTCGTTAAGATGTATTTCTTGAATCTCAAATTCAGTTGCATTTTGTGTATCATAACTTCCCCTTTAACTATGAGTCTTCTGTTTCTGTGCCAGATGTCGTTCAAGAAACTGTTGCTCCAGATTTGGCATCTTCTGCAGTTTTCGTAACTGCTAATGCTGGTACAGCCAAAGCTAACTCAGACTTTGATGCTGTAGTTGGTGATGTTGCCAAGACATCATCAACAGCTGGTGGGCCACCTACTATGTTTGAAGTTTCAGACTCAGAGAGGACTATAGCTCCAGCAGGGCTTGGTGAAGGTAGCCCGAAGGTGCGTTATCAAAGGAAACCTTATTATTTCTTTGGTATTGGTGTCGTGTGTGGTTTTGAGTAATTTATTGGTTTTATGTTTATACTATCATTTAATATATATGTGGTGATGTTTCTCGTTCTTATATATATTTTATTTTTCCAGAGTGAAAGATCAGCTGACATGTTTCATGATGATATTTTTGGAGAGTCCCCAGCTGGTAGTCGGAAAGTGGTATGTATTTAACTCAATTACTTAGACATCTTTTGACCTTTCGTGTTCAAACAGTTCACTAGCCTTCTGATGATATCATCTTAGGTTTCTCTTATCGCCATGAATCTACTAGTCTAATCCTCATAAAAATTTTCATTCGTGTTTCAGCAAAATATTTGTTTGTTGTGTGAGAGTTTTTTGTAATTTCTTCTCTCCTTATATAAAGCTATTTTCTTTTAGGGTCACACACGAGGGAAATGTGATGGTGTTCCGATGGTAAGGAGCGGGCTTCATGATAATTGGGATGATGCAGAGGGTTATTACAGTAAGTTTGTTTTCTATTTATATCGACCACTTCATGCACCTCGTGTGTTTCTCATTTTTTTGAACTCGTAAAAGCCCTTCTGTTAATTGTCCATCTTAAAAATAGTCTCTTCTCCTTTTTAGGCTATCAGTTTGGCGAGCTACTTGACGGTAGATATGAAGTCATTGCTACTCATGGAAAAGGTGTCTTCTCTACTGTGGTACGTGCAAAGGATTTAAAAGCTGGACCCGCTGAACCTGAAGAAGTGGCTATTAAAATTATTCGTAACAACGAGACAATGTAGGTGGTGCATTCTATAGGCCCTGACTAATTTTTCAAATTCTTATGCAATCTCTGATTTATCATCTTTATGCTTTTGGGGCTCATTTACTATATCACATTTCATTTAGGCATAAAGCTGGCCAGATTGAGGTTCAGATATTGAAGAAGCTGGCTGGCGCTGACCGAGAGGACAAGCGCCACTGTGTTCGTTTTCTTTCAAGTTTTAAGTATCGGAATCACCTTTGCTTGGTGTTTGAGTCGCTCCATTTGAATCTTCGTGAGGTCTTGAAGAAGTTTGGCCGTAACATTGGTCTTAAACTCTCTGCCGTTAGGTCTTATTCAAAGCAGTTATTCATTGCCCTTAAACATCTGAAGAATTGTGGGGTTCTTCACTGCGATATAAAACCTGACAACATGCTGGTCAGTTATACGTTTCTGTGGTTTTCTCATACTTGATTCATTAGCTTTCTAAAAGTTGACAATTACTCTGTTTGTCCAGGTGAATGAGAACAAAAACGTGTTAAAGCTTTGTGACTTTGGTAATGCAATGTTTGCTGGAAAAAATGAAGTTACGCCATATCTTGTTAGTCGCTTTTACAGATCCCCTGAAATCAGTAAGTTTTATCGGCCTTGAGAATCATTATATTTTGGATTGTTAGCAAACATTTGATTTTGATTATTGCTAGAGAATACGTGATTGAAGCTTCTATTTTTTTCCATGGCAGTTCTGGGGCTCGCCTATGACCATCCGCTGGATATATGGTCTGTTGGCTGTTGTCTATATGAGCTTTATTGCGGTAAAGTTCTTTTCCCTGGCGCCACAAATAATGATATGTTACGCCTTCATATGGAACTGAAAGGCCCCTTCCCCAAAAAGATGCTTCGCAAGGTAACCATTAAAGTAGATATGATATCAAAACGTCTTTTCAAATGACTTTTTTCCTTGGAGAATTAGAAAGAAGAACATAATATGTAGGATATCTAGTTTGTAGGTTTAAGAGAATCAGCTTTTCTATGCATGTTCTTATACTGCTTTCGGTTCAACAGGGAGCATTTATTGATCAGCACTTTGATCACGATTTGAACTTTTACGCTACAGAGGAGGACACTGTTAGTGGGAAGGTAACAAGCCAGTCCTTATGTTTCTCTGGCACTTTGCAGTTTGAAAACCAATTGACTGTGAGTAATTTTTTTTTTTTTTCTTTTTCAGATGATAAAGAGAATGATTGTAAATGTGAAGCCAAAAGATTTTGGTTCAATTATTAAAGGTTACCCTGGTGAGGATCCCAAGATGTTAGCTCATTTCAGGGATCTCTTAGACAAAATGTTCATCCTTGATCCTGAAAGGAGAATGACTGTGTCGCAGGCATTAGCTCACCCATTCATCACGGGCAAGTGAAACCACGTTGCCGTTTTCTCTCTCTGTTATATCAGGAAATGCTGTTGTCCTAGATATTTGTACATTACACATCTTAATTTTAATTTAAGGTTCTAATCTTTGAACTTTCTCTATCTTCCTTCTGCTGCCTGAGAGCTTTGGTTACAATGTCGACATGGGTGATGATGTTTGAGGTGGAGTTCTCACCACTGGCGATTCTCATGGGGGGGATTTACTGGTTCTATTGTAAGACAACCCGCTAATGGCGCTTTCTTTCTTTATACTGCTGTGTAACCTCATTCCGACTTTACTCATTGTAGAAGTCTATGTTTGGAAACTTTTCATCTGAACAAGGAGAGGGTCATTCTGAATCATATTTTAATTTATATGGAAACTCTGTGAATATTATCTGTGTGATAGTGAGAATGCTTCATTTTCTCTATTGGTCTTCTTGAGGGCCTGATGTTGTTTTTCTCCAGGACATCTACCAATGCTTAGAGACAGTCCTAACGTCTTTCAATGCTTTAAAGGCACACAGGAGAAGGTACAATGGTTGTTTATTGGGAGTTGTGTGAAAGCAAAGCGATCATTTCAGTGAACCTTTTGCATCTGCATTGGTCTATAGCTTGAATAGGTTTTAGACTTTGGGCATCTGCAGTTTCTTTTGTGATGGTTGAAGTATTGCCTGAAATCGTTCCTTTATTTTTTTCTTTCGTATATAGTTATCCTTTTCAATAGGCATTTCTTTCACGTTTTCTTCTTTCTAGTGTGTGTTCTTGTGTTTCCATATTATCTGATAAATGGTATTATTGTCATTCCGGAGGTTTTGCTTGGAGGGGAGAGAGCTGCACAAGAAAAAAAGTATTTAAGGTATTGAGATAAAATCTTATCTCCCCTAATTTCTTTTACCAATTACACCTCGTTTATTTTGTTCATCTCCTTGTTGTTTAGTTCACTAATTGTGACTTTTTTTAAATCTATTTTAGGGCCTTCCTCTCTCCTCCTGCAAGTTTGGTAAGTATCTCGAGCTTTTGTGGACAATTTGAGTTGCTGTGGATGTTTATTTCTTATTGCATGGAAAATAGTGGTTTTAGTTAGTTTAACTTTCACTCAATTGTGAGCATTTGTCATTGCATAGGGAAAAAGTTGCAGGTTTAATGATTTATATAATGAATGAGTCTGCAAAACTTTTGATTCTTGAGAGTTTCATAGGAAGAAGATAACCATTATTTTGTAGCCGGAAGAAGAGATATCTCTCTCCTTGCATGGTGTTTTGTTTGAACTTGTGAGCCGATTTGTGCAAGATTGTCTTTTTTTTTTTTATCAACGGAAAGGAAAGCTTTGATTACTGATAATAAATTGATTTCGTGTAAACAATTCATAGACTGAAAAGCTCACTTGTTTTATTTTATTTTATTTTCTTTTCCCTATTTATAAACTAAAAATCAATCTAATGGGACTGGATGGACAAGCAAGGACATGACACGATCAACGGTCTTGGCTTTGTCGGGACATCCATGACCATCGCCGTATTGATACATGCATTGCGACATGCGTGCCAGGTTCGCCGCAGCTTCTAAAAAACCTCGAGAGAGTAACGTAGAAGTGCGTGCCGTTTTTGTTTCGTAGTTCATTTCGTCCCATGTGTTACTGATCATCTGCTGCACTTGCGCACGTGCCTCTTCCTCCGATGCTCCGGTCTCATGCATGTAACACTGGACCGATTTGAGGACGTCTCCTCTCGCCAATTCATCCTGCAATTCAACAATCTCACTCGCTCGGTCATATATTTACATTTACATCAAACCGGTCGAATTTTAGAACAATGGCTTCATATCTTATATAATCTTATTATTAATAATACTCAAAATGCGAGTCAACAACCCATAACTAAAATTTAGAGGAAAATTATTTACCGATGAAGTTCCAAGGTCATTAGCTAGTCGGAGCACGGTGGCGGAGCATCGGCCGACTTGTTGTCGGTGTTGAGACAAAGTCTCCAAGATTTGAATTGAGATTTGATCAGAGAAAACGCAGTAGAAGTGGATTAATATCGTTGGAGCCGAGATTGAAATCCAAGCATTTTGCATGTATTCTTCTACGCTTGGTTTATATCCTGTTTTGTACCACTTTGCTTCCACCAGATATGTTTTACATAAATCTGCCCACTATAGTTTTAAACAAAAGATTTTTTTTCAAAAAACAACTATAATATATATAAGAACAGCTATATATATATGTAACAATTAGTAATAAACAAATGTTTTAGAACTTACAGATTTTCTTAGAAAGGGTATGACGTCAATATTTTTATATTTGAGAATATCGCATCCAATCCCATTGATCTCATTGTACAAAATAAGAAAACACAACCTCATGTACTCAGGAAGCTCACCAAGACGATTGACATCCCAGCTGCAACATATATATACGATTGTTTTTTTTTAAACAATACTTTTGAACCAAAAAAAATCATATAAAATATAGAACAAATCATTATAATTTATCATCAACATATCACTGTCATATTATTCTAATAAGAAAAGCGGAGTTATTACTGCAAATTTGTGTGAGTTTGATAAATAGTTTCTTTTTCAAACAACAATCGCATTAACATTTAAGTAATATCATTAATTTTTAATGCTCTTTAATTTTTTTTTTACAATATACCAAGAAAATTAAGAGGAAATTTGAGTAGTAGAGTCCTTACTTATCAACCATGGCAGTGAAGAGTTCGAGTTCCTCAAGAGTTCCATAAATATCGTAAATGTCGTCAATGGTTGTAACAAGTGCATTAACTATAGTCATGATCCGTCGTATATTTCCAAATTGAGGTTCGTATACTAGTCCAACGGTCCAAAAATAATTCTCGACTATTCTATCTCTTACAAAAGGAAGTTGTATACTCAAACATGTCTCCTTCCACCAGCTATATATCATTAAAAGAGAGAGAATTATAATGATTAAAAACCAATGTCAAATGTGAAAAACTAGTATATATTTCTTCTATTCATCTATAATATTACCTGGAAACGTATTTGATATCTTCTTGATGAGAAGTTTGCACGATGTTGAAATCGATCTTGGCGAGTTCGAGCAAGACAAGATTCATGTCATGTTTCTTTGCGTATGCATCTATGTACCATCTGGTTTCTAGCCTTCTCATTCTCCAATGGTACGGCAGTTCTAACGCATGAATCGCCTTCTCACGTACCTCGATGTTGCAAGTTTCAACATCATGATCACCATCAACAAATTTCCTTATTTGTTCTATTGCAAAAGGTCTGATGACTTCATGCAGTTTAGTATCCGATTTCATGGAGAGATATGACGCTTCGTACAAAGAGATGATACTATTTATATCATCACTCTTGTAGCTCTCACTTTCTATTTTGTCGATTATCACATCAAATATATCTGAAATAAACGTTTTAAACGATTCTTTTTTAGCTAATTTACAGAAGTTTATCACACAGAAGTTGCGATTTCTTTTTTTTTTTATTGATTATGAAAATACTAACCTTCTGATACATCAAAACCATGATGTCTAAGAAGTCGGAATTCGAGTGCGGTTGCATGTAAATCTTCTTCCTTACCACATTTACAGACGCTTCTTCCATTTTTATGATGAAAATCCATTAAAATGTTTTTTATTTCTACCTCAAAATGATATGAAACCCCAAGTTTCTCCAAATCGTCGACGAGCTCTAATTGCTCGAGGCGACTTTTTGTCTCAGCATCAAGAAGCATCTTCCTCACTTTTTTCTTCAACAAATCTCTAGTTATCACTTCATCTCCCTTCTGTAAGCACCGTAGTGTAATTAATTAGTAAGTAGTAAATACTTTAAAAAGAAATGTTAGAAAAATATGTTGGGATATCAATTCAAGTCACACATCCTGAGTTTAGACATAGTATTACATAATATAATACGACGTTGTCTTAGGCGTAAATGCTTTTACCGCATATTTATTCTCGATGGAGAGGAGAAAACGATGGTCCCAAGGAGAAGGCTGATAGTTGCCGGAGCGTCGACGGAGGACGTCAACATAAGCATTATCCGGCGTCGTCGTTTCGGTCGTGGATCTGCATATGAAACGCCGAGGACGTCTAAGACGAAGATTGTGGGTCATGGCACTTTGGTAAATAAGAGCTGCAGTACCCGTACATAAAGTAGCCATTGAATTAGATTTATAGACTGGAGAGACGACACACATACGTTTATATAGACAAGACAAGACAAGACAAAAGGTTAAAAACAACTTCTTTTTTTCAGCCTTGGGATCTTGGTCTTGGGATAAATCGTGAAACACACACTACTCATCTCCAAATTCATAAATCGGATATCAAATAATTATTTCTGATTCACAAACCTATGTATAACCATTCAGGGTTATTAGCTTCTTTTGGCTTGCAGTAACATAAAAGGTTGGGGATAAGGATTCGAATTTTTTCAATAAGATTTTTATTTTTAACTATGATTGGTTACTATTTTAACTTTTTTCCACCCATATATTTATTTCGTGTCATTTTGGGTAATGCTAGCCAACAAAACACTGCCCCCTCTAGGTACAGTCAGTCGCATGGATTGACATGAAAACAGATGAAAAACACGCTACGTCTTTCTTAAAAACAAAAAGTAAAACAAAATGCTACGTGTACCTCATGATCCTCGTGGTTGTTGGTTTCGAGTCAATAATATGTCATAATCGGATCATTTTAGGAAATAAAACATGGCCCATTTAGGCAGAGTCAGTGGCATGAGAAATAATGGTGATCGACATTTGGAAGCTTGGAGAAGTATTATATTGTTTTTTTTTAATTAATTGTGAAAATTCCGAATTAGAGCATCTCTATTGAAGATTGGCGGATCTAAAAACTTATTTAGTATGGGGTAGTTATTGAAATTTTTTTTTGAAAGACACAAAATTTAATTTAATACTAATTCTTTAAGAAAAAAAATATGATGTGGCACATGTCACCCTTTTTTCTACCTAGATCTGCCAGAGCCACTTACACCATGTTCAACTACTTTTAAAAAAGGTTTCTTAAGTATAAAATATTAATATAATATAAAAACATAAATAAATTTTAAATATATAAAAAAGAAACCCACTTACCTAAAGACACATGTGCGTTTTGTCAACAAACAGTACAAGATCCAGCTCCTAAACAAGACCAGGAAGGATCGATTCTCTTCCCATTTTTTAGTTTCTCATTTTTTAAATATTTTTTTAAAGTTTAGATCTCATTTAAGCAACCAGCGTTGCACATGCTCTAAGAGCATGTGCATTGGAGACTTTAAAAGTGGGTATCTAAAAATTATTTTTTTGATTAAATTTAAATAAGTTTAATGTTTTAAGACACTTTAGTTATGGAGACATGTCTAAAGCCCAAAAATAAATCCTATATTAGACACTTTTTATCAGTTTTGGATCTTTAGTCTTAAGATTTATTATTTTAATAATGCTATTATATCTCTTAAAGTCTCCAATGCACATGCCCTTAGTACTGTCTCTTATACACATCTAGATGTGTATAAGAGACAGGCTACCACCAGACCACCGCCATTTTAGTATATATTTGTTTTTTGAGATAAATAAGTTTTAAATAGTTTTTTTTATGTAATCAAGTATTATATTGTTCCACCCAACCATGATTTCATTTCAAATGCCTCTTGGAGAAAAGAAAATGTCATGCAATCCACAGCTAAAAGCTTTATTTAACATTAAAACCAAGAGCTTATAGAAGATATTCAAATGAGGTTGACTTGATGATCGAGTTTTATGCAGTTTAGTAAAATGTTTTTTTGGCGGTTTAAAAAGAATGGTAGAAAGTAGAAACCAATTGGTTGTTGGACTCGTGGCGCTTACTAGGGTTGGAACGAGATGGTATACTTAATTTTCATAAGAAGATGGAAGCTCAGGCCCGAATTTTAAAGGTTTCGGCCCACACATAAAAAAAAAAAAGGAGTGGTAAAAGGCAGGGTGGTTCCATGACATCAGTTTATTATTCTATACTCTATTCATGTCCACGAAACACAATGATATGCTTTTTTTTGTGCTGGAAAAGGAAAAGAACTTGGCATCATCTTCAAGATGCCTTATAATGTTCACATTTTGTTTATCACAAGTTTTGACAAATGTTAAGTGATTTTAATCATTGTCGAGCCGTGCCTAGGAATTTTAAGAATGTAGGCAGAATCAGATTTAAGTTTAATGTTTACATAATAAAAATATACTTATAATACAAAATTTTAAGTGAGATAATTTATTAATAAAATTAAATGTCCTTTTAATAAAAAAGGGGGAAAAAACCAAAAAAAAGAAATGCAAATTGCATATAAATAAATATAATAAACGTTTACTTACCCAAAAAAAAAAAGGGGTCCATACTGCATATAAAATTATAACTATGCAACGCATGACGTGTTCGATGCTCGAGCATAGATAGCATCAAGGAATTAGAGAGAGACAGAGACACACACACAAAACGAAATTGGTCCACTCTGATACAGACACTTGTTTGATACTTGGTCACACAAACTTCTTGGTTAGTTTAGGTAAGTCTCATAGATATTTTCACGAAGCATGGACCCAAGAAAGAGAGAAAAACAGAGAGATAAATCAATGGAACAGATTTTGTCTCTGATTACCATTTTTCTGGCTCTTTCTTCGTCTGTGAGATGCAACGATGATGATGTTTACAGCAGGAAAGATTTCCACGAGGGCTTCACTTTCGGTTCTGGATCTTCTGCTTATCAAGTATTTCAACTTCTATGCTTCTCCCATTTTATATTTATTTTCGAATATATCCTTTGAAAAGATAATCTGTGTGTTGTTGGTTTTTCTGAAAGTGGGAAGGAGCTACTGATGAAGACGGGAGGAAGCCAAGCATCTGGGACACTTTCCTTCACTCACGTAACGCTTATTTTCATTTTTTTAGTTTCTCTTATGTATTTACACTTCTCTAACATCAATCTTGGAGTTTAGTATTATTAGTCAAATCACTGTTTAACGTATATCTTGAGTCTTGAACTCTTGAACATCAATATTGGAGTTTAGCTAATAGTGTGTATTGTATTGTATTTTGCTTAGTTTAGCTGAGAAATTTAGTTCGATATACTTTTTAGTTAATGTAGGATTCTGTTTGATTATATTAGTCCGATATTTACTTCTCAATTCATAATTTAATACTAATTAGATTTTGAACCAATTTTAGCAATATTCAAGTTTGAATTATACTTCATTCTCGAAAACAGAAATAATTTTTTTTGTCTTTAACTTCACAGGTAATCTAACTAATGGAGACATAGCATGTGATGGATATCACAAGTACAAGGTTCTTTTCTCTTTTTATGAACATACTACTATTCACAAAGCCACTTTTGTAATGCTGACATGATTTTTTTTTTTTTTTGTGACTATGCAGGAAGATGTGCAGCTGATGGTAGAAACTGGCTTAGATGCGTTCAGATTCTCCATCTCTTGGTCTAGGCTTATACCGAGTAACTAAGTCTTCTTCTTAACCACCCTTGCAGATTTTTTTTCTTTTTTCTTGTTCTTGAAATTGTTATGATCTCATTTAGATGGGATCGGTCCTGTTAACCTAAAGGGTCTACAATTCTACAGGAACCTCATCCAACAACTTGTAAGCCATGGTATTGAACCACATGTTACACTGTACCACTACGATCATCCTCAGTATCTCGAGGATGAATATGGAGGATGGACCAGCCGTAGAATGATGTAGGCTCTTTTTTTTTTTAACATAAATCGGCATTTTCTTAGTTTCTTTTACATTAAAAAGGAAGAAAAAGAAAGGGGAGAGAATCGGTTCTCATTTATTGAGAAACAATTAATACACTTGTCATTCGCTAACTCGTTCAATTTATTTTAAATATTAAAATTTAATTATTTATGTTAAGATATTATATTTATGTTTGGCTTTGTTTTTTTAACATAAATCGGCATTTTCTTAGTTTATTTTACATTAAAAAGTATGAAAAAGAAAGAGAAGAGGTTCTCATTTGAGAATCTATTCTAGAACAATTAATACACTCGTCTAAGTTTAATAAAACAAAAACTGTTTATTTGCCATTGCAGCGAAGACTTCACTGCTTACGCAGATGTTTGTATAACGAACAGAGACGCAAGGTATAGAGTAAAATATTTCTGTCTTTCTCCAATAGTTTTCGATACAGACATTTATATGAGAGTAGTTTCCTAAAAACAGAAGATATACACTAATTACAAATGATACGCACAGTGATGACAATGCATAAAATCAGCCTTGATATGTACTCCAATTACTCAGTAATTGCCGTGATAGGATATGGTTTGATTCTCTAATACCCCTCCTCAAGTTGGAGCATGCAAGTCTTGGATGCCTAACTTGGCCTTGAAGTTATCAAACTCATGACATCCTAAAGGCTTCGTAAATATATCTGCCAATTGAGAACGACTAGCAACATGAGAAGTGGCGATCGTACCTCGGAGGATTTCGTCACGTACGAAATGGCAATCCAGCTCAACGTGCTTCGTTCTTTCGTGGAATACCGGGTTTGTGCTAATGTGGATTGCCGCCTTGTTATCACAATATACCAACATTGGATTCTCATGTCGTACTCCAAGAGTGCTAAGAACTCGTTTCAGCCATATGAGTTCTTTTGTCAAGAACGACATTGCACGGTATTCCGCTTCGGCGGAAGACATACTCACTGTTTCTTGCTTGCGTGTCTTCCATGAGATAGGTAAATCACCAAATTGCACAAAGTACCCAGTTACCGATCGTCTCGTTATTGGACAGCTTGCCCAATCAGCATCACACCAACCAGAAATTTGGAAATTAGCATCAGATCGAAGAAGAATTCCCTGACCTGGGTTTCCTTTCAAATATCGGACAGCTCGCAAAGCAGCTTGCCAGTGGTCTTCCCGTGGACTTTTCATAAACTGTGCACACAATACGCCATGTCTGGCCTAGTGACGTTCAGATAGATAAGTCGTCCAACAAGTCTTCTATACCGTTGTGGATCTGGTAGAAGCGGAGATTCAGACAAAGCTAGCTTGTGGTTTTGTTCTAACGGAAACGCAGCCGGTTTGGAGCCGAGAAGTCCTGTATCCGAGATAATATCAAGAACGTATTTCCGTTGGCACAGATACATTCCACTCGAATTTCTTGCAACTTCTATGCCAAGGAAATATTTTAGAGCTCCTAAATCTTTCATTTTGAAGCAAGTGGAGAGATAATCTTTGAAGAATTTCACCGCCTCTGGCCTATTTCCAGTAATCACAAGATCATCAACATATATTAAAATATGTAATTCAGTCTGATCTTTCTCATATGTGAACAGCGAGTAGTCGGATAAGCATTGCGTGAAGCCATACGCTTTCAAGGCTGTGGCAAGTTTAGCAAACCAACACCGTGGTGCTTGCTTAAGCCCATATAAAGATTTTCTGAGACGGCAAACCTTAGTAGAATCAGAGGTGTGGAACCCTTGTGGTAATCTCATATAGACTTCTTCCTCCAAATCCCCATGTAGAAATGCGTTTTGTACATCCATCTGATGTACATCCCATCCTCTTTTCGTTGCAACATCCAAGAATAAGCGAACTGTCCCTATCTTTGCTACTGGAGCAAAAGTATCTCCATAGTCCACTCCTTCGATCTGTCGGTTTCCGAGAGCTACCAATCGTGCTTTAAATCGTTCAATTGATCCATCAGATCGATACTTGATTGTGTAAATCCATTTACAGCCAATTGCCCGTTTCCCTTTCGGTAAATCTTCAATGTCGTATGTCCTATTTAACTCGAGAGCGTCGATCTCAAATCTCATAGCGTCTCGAAACCGTTTGTCACGAACTGCTTGTTGATAGGTCTTGGGCACAAAATTATGAACAACAGAAGCTTGAAAGGCTTGATGTTTGCTGGAAAACTTCTCACAAGTGACATAATCACTGATCGGATACACCACCTGTGATGTAGACGGAGGCAATGCTGTCGGAGCTACAGCCACTGCGTTTGTGACAAAATTCTTCAAAGTAACAGGTGGTTGTCGTTTCCTGTGACCACGACCAAGTAGAATTGGAGGATTCTGATTTTATGAAATTTCAGGCTGAAGCGAAGGGAACGTGAATTGATGTCGACGACGAAGGGGAGTTGGGATTCTGATTTGTGGTTGAATTCAAAGTGGGCTCAGATGAATTTTGGCCCAAATCTTCTTCTCTTTCCATAGTGGTTTCAACGATGGGCCCAATATCAGGTGGATTAGATATTGTTTCTGTATTTGGGCTTGGGAACACAGGTGGGCCTGAAATAATTGATGGACGCTGGACAATTAAAACATCATCTTCTTCATTGTTGATGTTCGACATCGGTTCCCACAGAGGTTGGCTTGCAATTTCTGCTTCAATTGGAGTAGATGAATTCGCATACGGAAATTCACTCTCGCAGAAGACCACATCACGGGACGTGTAGAATTCATGTTTTTCCAGATCGAACAATCTCCATCCCTTTTTCCCTTATGGATAACCCATGAAGACACACTTTCTACTTCGTGGAGCAAATTTGTCTCCTTTCGTGGCTTGATTATACGCATAACACAAGCTCCCAAAAACCCGTATATGATCATAAGCTGGAGCAACATTATGAATTCGTTCATATGGAGTCATTCCACCAATCACCGAACTTGGAGTTCGATTGATTAAATAACCCGCTGTTAAGATGCACTCTCCCCAAAATCTATTGGGAGATTTGCTTGGAAACGCAGAGCCCGTGCGATGTTCAGTATGTGGCGATGTTTTCTTTCTACTCTGCCATTCTGCTGCGGAGTGCCTACACAAGACGTTTCATGAACAATTCCGTTGCGGAGAAAGTGTTTGGTCAAGCTTAAAAACTCTGATCCGTTATCACTTCGCACTGTTTTAACATCAGTCTGAAATTGCCTTGTAACCATAGACATGAAGTTCATCAAGTGAGTCGGCGCTTCAGTTTTATCTTTTAACAGATATATCCATACTCCACGGGAGTAATCATCGACTATGGTTAGGAAATAACGTGCTCCGCTGAATGATTCGGTTCGATACGGTCCCCATAAGTCGCAATGTATCAACTCGAAAATCTTCGTTGTTTTGTTAAGACTAACAGGAAAACAAGATCTTGTTTGTTTTGCGCGGAGGCATACATCACACCCCTTATTCAGAAAATCAGAAGTACTTGAAACAGAAACGACAGGAAGTGAGCAAACGACTTTAGCAGCTGGATGTCCCATCCGTTTGTGCCACAACTCAAAAGAGGTGATGTCTTGAGTTGTATCGACAGCTGCGGTCTCCATACTTTGAAAACTGAATGCTCCTTTTTCTCTCTTAGCCGCTCCAATCACGGTCCTCGAAATGCGGTCTTGGACAATGAGGAAGTGGTCAGCCAATTGCACAACGCAACGATTTTCATTCATTAACTGTCCAACTGAAATCAGATCTGATTGCATTCCCTCAACATAAAAAACTGAATTCATCACGAGACTTGAACCAAGCCTAACTTTCCCTTCTTTAACAGAAATTTGCTCATGTCCATCAGCCAATATAATCAACACAGGTGCCATATCTCTAACATCAGTCAAAATCTCTAGCTTTCCGGTCAAATGATGACTAGCACCTCTATCCATAATCCACGATGGAGTAGAAAACGTACCAGTTAAACTTTCAGCGGCGTTTGCCTTGTTTTTGCCCGCGTTGAGAATAGTGACAATGCTATGCCATTGGCTGTCACTCAGTCCTGTCACGCCATCACGATCACCATCGGTAAGAACGTAATTAGCGTGCTCCTTGTTCTGTGCGCCAGTGACATGTGCCGCATTAGCATAAGCGACAACGCCACGTCGAGAATCCACTTCAGGTCGTTTGATCAAGTCATCGAGAAAGTCAAAATTCTTCTGTGAACCAAGGGCAGTCTTGATTTCACACACCCAATCATCATAATTCGTTTCTCGCAACAATGGGTGCGGGATCACTGCGCCGAGAATATCAGCAACAGCCAGATCGTACGGTGAGATATTTCTCCTCACTTCCGTCGTTATCGGGTTCGTGATAGGAGTAACACCGGTCGGGTTCAAATTCGGGTTCATGCCGTTGTTTGCAGACATAATCAAATCAATGAATCAATCGAGTTTTCTGGATAAAGAAAACAAAATTTAGAAAAATAAAATTTCAGGCTCTGATACCATATAACGAACAGAGACGCAAGGTATAGAGTAAAATATTTCTGTCTTTCTCCAATAGTTTTCGATACAGACATTTATATGAGAGTAGTTTCCTAAAAACAGAAGATATACACTAATTACAAATGATACGCACAGTGATGACAATGCATAAAATCAGCCTTGATATGTACTCCAATTACTCAGTAATTGCCGTGATAGGATATGGTTTGATTCTCTAATAGTTTGCTTCAGAGAGTTTGGGAGCAATGTCAAATTCTGGACAACGATCAACGAGGCTAACATATTCACTATTGGAGGTTACAATGATGGGTATACACCGCCAGGTCGTTGCTCGGAACCACACGGAAACTGCTCGTCAGGAGACTCTTCGACTGAACCATATATCGTAGGCCATAACTTGCTTCTTGCGCACGCCTCTGCTTCAAGACTGTATAAGCAAAAGTACAAGGTAATGTATATACTTGGTTTATACATGTATTTTTTTACATAAGTTCTCTCTTCAACGTGCGAGTTTGATGTCAAATTAAGAAGCAACATACAATGTGCAGGATATACAGGGAGGTTCCGTAGGGTTTAGCATATTTGGGATAGGGTTTAAACCTTTTACAAGCTCCAAGAATGATCAAATCGCACTTCAAAGAGCCAGAGATTTCTTCTTCGGCTGGTGAGTCAGGCACAAAATGGTTCCAAAATCTTCTTTCTTTTTTTTGTTTGTTTTTCAAATGGTAAGTTTTTTTAATATTTAAGATGTTATGAAAACAAATCTGCACTTTTAAATTCAGGATGCTTGGGCCTCTTGTATTCGGAGACTATCCCGATGAAATGAAAAGAACAGTTGGATCAAGACTACCATTTTTCTCAGAGGAAGAATCAGAACAAGTTAAAGACTCGTCTGACTTTGTAGGAATCATTCACTATCTTGCTGCTTTTGTCAAATCCATACCCTCTTCTCTCTCTGGAAAGCCAAATTTCTTCACAGACTTAGGCGTATCTTTAACATGTAGGAATCAAAATCAAATCTTTTACATAACAAAACAAAAAATGTTTGCTCTTTTTGTTTACCTCGATTACTTGTTTTTTCCTCCTTTGTTGTTAATCATCTCTTCTTCCTTCTACTTGCTTGGGAAGACAGTCTCTGGGAATGCTTCAGTTTTCGATGTAAGTGTTTCAGAAGCTAAATTCAGATGCAAAACTCCAAATATTCTTTCTTAGTTGTTTTGTTTTTGTTTGTTTGTCTGGACAAGTATGCTGTTGCTCCATGGGCTATGGAAGATGTCCTGGACTATATAAAGCAGAGCTATGGCAATCCTCCTGTCTACATTCTTGAGAATGGTCTCTCTCTCTCTCTCTCTCTCTCTCACTCTCTCTCTCTTGTTTATGTCTTAGTCTGCTCAATTCTCTTGCCAATTCAAACGAACAGGTACACCGTTGAAGCAAGATTTGCAGGACACAGCAAGGATAGAGTTCTTACATGCTTACATTGGTGCTGTGCTCAAATCCATTAGGTAATTAAGTAAATTTTTTCTTATTGCATCTTCTCTTCTCTTCTCTTGTCGATATGTAATAAAAGTAGTAAAAACAATATTACTCTGACGTGTAGGAATGGATCAGACACGAGAGGCTACTTCGTATGGTCTTTTATGGATTTATACGAACTACTGAGCGGATACGAGTTTAGTTATGGATTGTACTCTGTGAATTTCAGCGATCCTCTTCTCAAGAGATCTCCAAAACTCTCTGCTCATTGGTACTCTGCTTTTCTCAAGGACAACACCTCTTTTCTTGGTTACCAAGGCATCATGCAATTGCAGCGCAACCTCTCTTCTTCCTCTTATTAATGGTTTTTTTTTTTGTCAAAGTTTCTCTTATTAATGTTGCATTGATATGTTCTGATGAATCCGGTTCGATTATCGAACGGTAACAATAATAAATCACATATGAGGCATAGCAACGTACCAAGTGTCTCACAAATTCATAATCACTTCATATGAAATTAAAATTTTTTTTTGGAAATATATAGTTAAGAGAGACATTCCTCTTTTTGGTCTTAAGAATGATATTTATCAATAAAAAAATCACAAAAAGAGGGGAAAACAAAAACAATTTCTGGGCCATTTGCTCTATGCGAGAGAGTGGTCGAAACAGCGTATAACCAACGTCATGGGCCTATAAGGCTCATTAAAGCCCACACTAGAAGGAGTGAATCGAGTCGAACAAAAACGATGTCGTTTGGTCTCATTCTGATCAAATTTCTCCGACTGCTGTGGATAACGCAGGGAAGGCAAGACGATATGATTCTGATTGCCTCACCGTCGGTGAGTTACCTCGGTCACTGCCTCCACATCCCGCATACCAAATCGCTGCAGATTCGCCGCCATTTTCGCCGGAGTAGGGAAATCTCGACATTCGATCGCTGCAATCGATGGCAGACAATGGATCGCTTCCAGATACGAGCACGAGGCAGACCATTTATATGCTTGGCTCGCCGGGAACCGGAGACAGTGACGGTTGGGGTTGAAGATGATCCTCTGCGGAGAGTCGTTCGGTATCTTCTGTGGAGTGCCGAAGCTGTGTACATACTATGGCTCTTTCTTCTCCCTTATGCTCCTGTGCGTGATTCCCTCAAAAAAAAATTGAGTTCCTAAATTCTGTTCGTTAGTGTTTAAACCAATATTCATAGTTCAAGGAATTGAGCTATAGATCTATGTGATTACGAATTAGTTCTTAGCCGAATCACATTTGAGTAATTTGGATCATTTTGGGAAGAGAACCATTTCAATTTCTCTGCTTGAATGCTTTTGTTTTCAGATTGGGATAGGTTTGTTGTTTTCAGATTTTCATGTATATTGGATTATGCAATCTTGTATTGTTTCTCTATCTGAAAAAAAAAAGCCTCTTTGATCAACAGGGAGATCCAGTTTGGGCTATTAGTTCAGAGACGGTGAATTCTCTTTTGGGACTTTCTCTCAACTTCTTCTTTGTATTGCCTCTTACAAACTCCGGTATGTTCAGCTTAAGATTCCACGTTTTTTTTTACTCTGATCATTGTTTTGATCTCTGATGAAAGTTTCTCGCTCTTGGAAATTCTGGCAGAACAGCTGGTATTCATTTCTTAGAGGCTCCTGCTCTTCATCCAGTAAGTACCATCAAGTAAAAAACAGGTCTTCGCGTATTAGTGGATACCATTCGTTATTCTGCTGAAAATGTTTTCACTTCCTGTCTGAGACACCAGATGGCCGAAGGATTGTTCAACTTTGTAATAGCTTGGACACTCATGTTTGCTCCCTTGCTGTACACAGACCGCAAGAGAGATCGATACAAAAGCTCTCTTGACGTCTTATGGGTTCTCATGATGTTCCTCACAAACAGCAAGTAAAACACACTTATTAGTTATTACTTCACTCGTGGTTTATTTATTCAATAATCTCAGTTTTCTGACTTTCTCGAAAAAGCAAACCTCTGATGTATCGTGTATGCAACACAGCGTTTCTAATCCCATACATGGCTTTACGGCTCAACGACGCTGACCCAGAAGATAAACCGAGCAAAAGGTCTCGACTTGGCGAAGCGATGACCAGAGGTGCGTCCATAGTTGGTCTGACAGGAGCTACGGTGTGTCTGGTATCAACACTGTGGTCTCTCTACGGCCGAGCAGACGGAGGATTCGGTGGAGTAATGGAGAGATGGCAGTATCTGATTGGTTATTTGGGATCGGAGAGACTAGCTTACGCCTTTATATGGGATATATGTCTGTACACAATCTTTCAGCCATGGTTGATTGGAGAGAACCTGCAAAACGTGAAGAAGGGCAAGGCTGAGTTGGTGAGTTATGTTAGGTTTGTTCCTGTTTTCGGTTTGCTTGCATATCTTTTGTTTCTCAATCTTGACGACGAAGCTTATTAATTAGTTTCTTAATCCGGTACACACAGACATGACACATGTTCATACGTATGTATAATCTGTAAACGTAGTTTAACAAATCTATTACATCTCTCATCCATCATTCGTCTAGACATAGATATAATTATGGAGATGTAAACAACTGCTATGTATATAAATACTTATATAACAAATTTATGGAGACGGAACATTCAAAATGATTAATACAGCTTTATCAAGGATCATCAGCGTAAAAGCCTCCTAGCACACAAATTGTGATGGATAAACAAACAACTACGAAGAGAAAAGCTAATGGGTCATATAAGCCCATGTATAGAATCTTCAGACTTTCAGGCCCAGTTCAATGAACGCTTGAAGATGCTAGTTGCGAGGAAAAAGCTTCGGGAAAAATCTCTCTCTCTCTCTCTCTCTCTCTCTCTCAGTCTTCCCGGTCTCGTTCGTCTTGATCGGTAGATCGCTCGAACAATTTCGCAGCAGCCTCTGTGAACGCGCCAAAATTGGTAAAATCTTCATCATTTCATTCAAGTGCTCGAAGGAATTTCAAATTATTGTTTAGATCTTCTATCCCTTTCTTAGTAAATGGAAGTTAGTAACTCGCTAGGTCGAATTTTGCGCGTTCGTTGCGGAGAAAACTGACGAAATTGGTATCTGTTTTGAGACGAAATGGGAAAGGGTCGTGTAAGACATAGAGGAGCCAAATTCCAGATTCTAATTATGTTTGATTGCGGTGGGATTACTGCAAATTTGTTTTGTATGAAAAGTAAGATATTCGCTTAAGTTATCATCTCCTAAGAATTTATTTAGTGTTTTTTTTTACGGAGATCTGGGTTTAGGCTCTTCTATTGTTTACGTTTGGATCATAATCAGGGCCAGAAAATTGATTTTAGTTTTGTCTTGCGTGATCTCTAATTGATCATGGGAGTGGAAACGATAGCTAGTTGAAGTCATATAATCTGGAGTTTCACGGTTAATTTTGTATTTTCTGTTGAAGGTGGGGATTAAGGATGTCTATGATCGACGAGCCGCTGTACCCTATCGCTGTGCTTATAGATGAGCTAAAGAACGATGATATTCAGCTCAGACTGAATTCCATTAGAAGGCTTTCTACGATCGCCCGTGCTCTTGGAGAGGAGAGGACCAGGAAGGAGCTGATCCCGTTTCTCAGCGAAAACAACGACGACGATGACGAGGTGCTGCTTGCGATGGCTGAGGAGTTGGGGGTGTTTATCCCTTACGTTGGAGGCGTCGAGCACGCGCATGTCCTGCTCCCACCCCTGGAGACTCTCTCGTCTGTTGAAGAAACTTGCGTCAGGGAGAAAGCTGTGGAGTCGCTTTGCAGAGTCGGTTCTCAGATGAGGGAGAGTGACTTGGTCGACCATTTCATACCGTTGGTTAAGGTTAGACAAAGAGGGGATCAAACAACTCGTGGTTTCATCATGTTACGATCAGTTTCGGATTTCGTTTTTGTTGTTGTTTCGAGTGGCTTAATTAGAAACCGCTAGGTTGAAGACTATACGTCCGTACTAGTTGATCTAGTTTGTGGTTGTGCATGTGATCGTCCAATCTTTGTAGGAACCAAAGTACATGTTTTTTTTTTGTTTTTTTTTGTTTTGCTACAAAGTTTGCATAATGTATCGTTGAAGTAAGAGATTACTGAAGATCCCCTCTGTGTTTGACAGCGGCTTGCAGCTGGTGAGTGGTTCACAGCCAGAGTCTCAGCTTGTGGGGTTTTCCATATTGCATACCCAAGCGCCCCAGATACGTTGAAGGCCGAGTTAAGATCGATATATAGCCAGCTCTGTCAAGATGATATGCCAATGGTGCGGAGAGCTGCAGCAACCAATCTAGGGAAATTTGCTGCTACAATTGAGCCAGCGCATTTGAAGACAGACATCATGTCCATGTTTGAGGATCTTACTCAAGATGGTAATTTCTTATCTGATATGGTTCACGCTGTGGCTTTGCTTGTTAAGCATGAATTTGTCGAATGATTTATTCACTCTGCTTTTGCGGGTGGAAGGTGTTAAAAATTTATGGTCAGCAGGAGTTAATGCATTAAACACTGAGCATTAGCTGAAGTCAAACATGAATATGATTGTCCATACGTCAATTTAGTTATCTAACATTATTTTCATCTTACGGTGCTTCATTTTCCATATTGGCTTTCATATCAGATCAAGATTCCGTTAGATTATTGGCTGTTGAGGGTTGTGCTGCTCTTGGGAAATTGTTGGAGCCTCAGGACTGTGTCGCACACATTCTTCCCGTGATTGTTAATTTCTCGCAGGTGATTATGTGTGTAAAATATATAGGCTTTTATGCTGATGATCCTTGGAAAAGCTACACTTGAGATGCTTAATCTTGGTACTTTGTTGCTGAGCAGGACAAGTCCTGGCGTGTGCGTTATATGGTTGCAAATCAGCTCTATGAGCTTTGTGAAGCTGTTGGACCTGAGCCTACTAGGTAAGAATTGTTTTGTTAGACCTAATGCTGCTTGTCTTTACAAAATTACTTAGGCCCATTGGATAAGATGCATTTCTAAATTGAACATTAGATTACCCCTTCAGAGTTATTACGTACTTAGAAGATTAATGTTTATTGATCCATCTTGATAATGCCCTATACTTTTTCTTGATACTATTTACTGTGCCTTCTATATTAAGGACGGACCTGGTTCCTGCATATGTACGACTACTTCGTGACAATGAGGCTGAAGTACGTATAGCAGCTGCTGGAAAAGTTACAAAGTTTTGTCGGATTCTAAACCCCGAACTTGCTATCCAGCACATTCTCCCCTGTGTAAAGGTACATGCTTAAGAAAAACCCACTGTTCTCAGTCTTTTCAAAGAATAAACTGATTACTAATAGTTTCTTGTAATTCTACCTGTAGGAGCTATCATCGGATTCTTCTCAGCACGTCAGATCTGCATTGGCCTCAGTTATAATGGGAATGGCACCAGTCCTGGGTAAGGTAAGGGAATTTGCAAATACAGATGTATTGACTCTACAGTGGTGGGAGATGTTCATAATGTTTAACCCAGCTTTTTCTTTCAATAATATACTCTGTGGTTTCTTTTTTTATACAAGATAACTTTATTGGATTGTGTATGTTGCAGATTTTAAGTTGACATTTGTTTTTAATTGCAGGATGCAACAATTGAGCATCTCCTTCCAATCTTTCTTTCTCTATTGAAAGATGAGTTTCCCGATGTACGCTTGAACATCATCAGCAAACTCGACCAAGTGAATCAGGTTTGTAATGACCAAGTTGCCCAAATTTCTTTCATGACAACGGTTCCACAGATATCATGTTACTCTTTTAACTTGACTCCACCCATTTTCAGTTGATGATTCCAATATATTTATATTTGGCAGGTTATTGGGATTGATCTACTATCGCAATCCTTGTTGCCAGCAATTGTAGAACTTGCTGAGGATAGGCACTGGAGAGTAAGACTTGCTATAATTGAGTATATCCCTTTGTTGGCAAGTCAGTTAGGCGTTGGCTTCTTTGACGATAAGCTAGGAGCACTTTGCATGCAATGGCTACAAGACAAGGTTTTGCTTTCTGTCTCTAGTCTCTACCCTTTTTCTAGGGAAAATAAAATTAAACAACAGATTATGAATATTGAAGTAATGGTCTCTTCAGGTTCACTCAATCCGCGATGCTGCTGCAAACAATCTGAAGCGGCTTGCTGAGGAATTTGGTCCCGAATGGGCAATGCAACATATAGTTCCTCAGGTTTGTCTAGAATCTTTGCAACTTTTATAAAAGAAAGTGTTTATCTTCTTATGAGATTTCAACCAACCGTTTTTTCATTAATCCGCAGGTTCTTGAGATGATTAACAGCCCTCACTATCTATACCGTATGACCATTTTGCGTGCTGTTTCTCTTCTTGCACCAGTGATGGGATCAGAGATCACGTGCTCGAAGCTCTTGCCTGTGGTAATGACTGCATCTAAAGACAGGCAAGTTCTCTCACTGTAAAATAGTCAAGACGCAAAATCTTTACACTTCAAACATCACAAATATAATAAACAAGTTTTTTCACTACTACAGAGTTCCAAACATCAAGTTCAACGTAGCTAAAGTGCTTCAATCCCTCATCCCGATAGTCGATCAGTCGGTAAGTGTATATATCTAATCAATCGCATTCGCTCAAGAACACAGCGTTGTTTATGAAAACGGTTCTGTTTTTGATATTTTTTTTTTGCTTGTTTGTTGTGGATGAAAAAAAAGGTTGTAGAGAAGACGATCCGTCCTGGACTTGTGGAACTAAGCGAGGATCCAGATGTCGATGTGAGGTTTTTTGCAAACCAAGCTCTTCAATCTATTGATAATGTGATGATGTCTAGCTAAAAAAGACTTTTTAGATCTCGTCTCTGCCTTAAAGTCTGGTTTTCTATTTGATGCAAAAATCAAAAATCTCAAAGACTTTGTTACGTAGTAGTGAGAATTCTTGTGCTCTGTTTTTTTTTTAGTTACACGCAAACACTTAAAAGTGACTCGGTACGAAACTTGTCCATTGTCTTGCTACTAATGTGTTTTTATGTTATTTTGTTTTGATAACTTCTCCTACAGTCCGTGACAACTGTCATTCTTATTCTTGCTGCGGATTCTAAAAAATCATTTTTTTAAACCTAACCACGAATGAATCGTGTCGAGTGCAGATGGTCACAAGGTGGCAATTTTAGTGATCTATTTAGAGAAGCAACAACGTGCGGTTTTGATAACTTCTCCTAGTTTTTCTTACAATCGCATTCTTACAACGTGGATACCCTTTTTTGTGTTTAGAATGTCATACAAGATCTAAAGGAGGTTAATCCCTTTTAAAAAAAAGAATGGTTTTTTTTGTTTGTTTTGGTCGTAAATACAATGGTTTTCTATTAAACCGAAATCAAAGGTTGTGTTAATAAATAAATAAATAAATAAAGCTTCTTAAGGTTTGTGAAACCAACCAATGTGAATCCGACAATCTAAGAATTAAGAAACATCAGCCAGGTGAAGTAGTAATGACGTGGCTAATTGTGTTTTCCAACTACCACAAATAGTTTTTGACGACTGTGCATGATGGATTGATCGATTCGATGATGTGGCATGATCATAAGAGAATATGATTGTGGTGATCGATGAAGTGACTAATTGTTCATTCCAAATAGCACAAATTGTTTCTGACGATTGTGGAGGATGGATGGATCGATGATGTGGCATGTCCACAAGAGTGTACGATTGTGGAGATCGATGATATGGTGCATGATCACAAGAAGGTAAAGATATATAAACACTGTAACTATTTATCTTCGCAGATAATGTCTCTTTCGCTTTACTGATTTGGTTCGAAGATCTTTTTCTATCTTTTACTGCTCAAACTTTTCCTATTTTTCATAATGTTTTTGACCAATATTTGTATTGATTCTCTTCTCAACCTCTTATTGTTTTACTGGCGTTCTGAGAATGCAACCGTTTCTTCAACGAATGCGTAATTTATTATTTTTTTTGAAAAAAAATCCTTAAGAGCATTTTTATTGCAAAGTCCATAATAATTTTTTCAATTTTTTTTAAAAAAATGGGAGAGAGAGAAGAGAACTGTTTCTTTTCGAAGAGCCGACTCTTACCACTTTTCCGATATATGTCGCAACGTGATTGATTAATTTTTTTTTTCCCGAAAATCATTTTAAAAAACAAAAATTAACAAAAAAATGCGAAGAACCGACTCTCCATTAATGATGCTCTAACAAAAAATTAAAAAAAAGAAGAAATTTTGAAAAGATAAATGAATTGCCTTTCATGATCCGAACCAAGTTTGAAGGATGATTATGGCTCCATTTTGAACCAAATTTGGCAAGATTTTGAATCAGTAAGTATTAAGAAAAAGGTTTTATTATTTATTATAGAATTGATATATATATATATATTATTTTTTTTAACAATGAAATTGAAAGTGTGATAATGTTTTTCTCTCCTTGATATCAGTTAAACCTATAACATTTTGGGAAAAAAAAGACTTTTATGTCATATTATATGAAATGCTATAAATTTCGAATGGCTATACTCATGGCCGCGTGGATGGGTCAACGGCCATCAACATTCTAAAATTGAATGCTTATTCGTTTTATTCCCAAAATAAAAGATCACCTTACATACCCTTTTTTGGTTTGAGCTTTGTTGTTTGGTTGCAAGTTGCAATCAGACAGTGCCGTTTATTTTGTTTGTTTTCGTTTCCACCAGCCAAATATATATTTAATGCTGCAGCACATAAAAAAAAAAAAAAAAACGACCTGCACTTTTGATTGAAAAGCAAAATTATGCGTCTGTTTTAAGTTTTAGCTTGCGTTTAAATTTAGGGGGAAAAAAAACAATAATAATAATAATCGTATAAAAGGATTGAAACTAAATGGTGAGTATATCCACCACTCCACGTGAAACTTGGTCGCTTTTGAAGGGGTGTTGTCAATCGTCATGTGCTCTTTCTACTACTCCCTTTTCCATCCGTACGCGTAAGTGTGTATTCTTGATTTAAGAACGTTACGTAAATGATTTAAGATACTGACTTTTTTTTTGAAGGTAGCTACTTGATTTGAGAATGTTGCGGACTATTTAATGGATGTTGTAGATTACAAAATGAGTTGAGTATTTTTTACATCGCAATGAAATGATAATTACAAGACATAATAAGATATCATAAGGGATGCCGTTTTGGTCTATTCAGAATGTTGTAGATTGAAGAATGCATTAGTTTAAGTATTTTTCTATCGCAATGAGATGATATAGTCACAAGACATAAGCATATATTCTTGTGATCGGACGTAACTAACGACCTCGTCGAACCTAACAAACAGTATCGTGATCGATCGGTAGTATCCATATTCACATATGTAATAAAAAAAGTCGATCTCCCAAGTCCCAATAAAAGGTCTTTGACACTGTGAACTGGGATTTTGTCATCAACACATATTAAAAATATATTGCTTTTTCCTTTTTTTCTCTAAGCTATTCTCCTCTCTGTGTACAGTTCACATTGTACTTACACGCACGCAACAACACGTGTAGACTCAAGACTGCATAGTAAGCAACTAAGCAGTCACATGCACGTCATGCATGACAGTATCCATCAAAGTATCATCATACTACCATTAACCAAAATAAAAAGTTTCACACTATAATTTCTCACCCCAAAAAGATCTCACAAGAAGAATTGACCATATAATGTGTAATGTAGGACTTGTGAAATTTATAACGAGTATATATTTTACGATTAATCTGAACTTTCATACATCAGATTTTATATTTTTTTAAAAAAAATATATTCAAAAACAAATTTATATATACATAGAAGATATTGAACTGGATTGAAGGTTTATATATCAGAGACTTCTATTTTTCATCCATTTTTCGATTTGAATCTTAGGATTGATATTAGAAAACCAATTCGGTCCAATAAACCTACACAAAAAAAAAAAAAACCTACGTACACACAAACAATATTTAAACATATATAAGCAAAATATCAAAGTTACTTTTGGTTCAAAAAAACAACAAATTAAAGTTACTTTTAGCAACAACAAAAAACAAATCAAAGTTATATATATATATATATATTGTAAATCAAGAGCATCATTTATAGAACATATTATGTATATGTACGATTGTAAGTAAACACAACCGTTGACTATACAATTAATAGGTACATTGTATATTGCTAAGTTTAGTATAAAAATGTTGGAGGTTAGAGCATATATATATCCCAACCACCAAAACAAATGAAAGGCAAAAGTGTCTAGAAAGTCGTTATTGTACCTTAGTTTTACCACAATTGTAATTTCCCTACCAAACGCGCATACGCATAGTAAGCTTTGCTTGTCTATATATAAGTAGATCGACTAGATCTCTCTTTTTTTCATAAGTTCTTCAAAATATATCTGTTTCATATAAGAAAAACAAAATATGATGCTTTTCATTCAAACGCCACGAAAGAGAGCGAGAAAAAAAGCAAGCTGGAAAGAAGCAGATCGTACTAGCTTGGTAAATATATTTTTTTTGGTTGATAAATGTTTTTTTAGCTTATATAAACGTTTAACTTTCTTTTGATCGACTACAAGATATTTTTGTTATGTATTAATTAGTATTAGTTACAAATTAATTAGTATCAGTTACAAAATTTCCAAATCATTCTTATACATGTATTTTGAATTTATGTATATAATTCGAAAATTTGGACATATACATACTTTAATCTCGTTAACGTTTGCGATATGTAAAAATCGAATTCGGGTTTGTACTAATGTTTTTCACTTTTAGATTGTTGTTTGAGTTACCATCACTAGTTTAATTAACTTAGGGTTCATTATAATGTAAAAATAAAAGTAGTAGTAACTAGTAATAAGAAAACAATTCGTTACTAGTTAGAATTATAAATACGTATTATAATTAACTTCAAAACTTGGTGTGAGAACGTCTTAAAAAAAAACTAAGAAATGTAAGCCTTTGGTCATTTTTTGTAAGCCGATACGTTAGTGATTAACATGCACGAATATATATATATATATATACTTCCATCGAGATATTTATGATTTTCTTGTTTTTTTGTTAAATAATATTTGGCCAATTCCTTTTTCAAAAAAAACATATATATATATATATATATATATTTGGTCAATTCAAGCATAAACATTTACATGAACAACATAGTTACTAGTTTTAGTAACGACGAAATATATTTGTTTTTTTTATGAAAAAGAGGTAATCACGGTATTAAAATATCAGAACTCAGCATCTTATAGAAATAAGATATCTAAGAAGGGAAAATGAATTACTAGCTATACCTATATCTTTCAAATTAACGTAGGTCACAAAGAACTAATCAAAGCTAAGCTAGTACACGCTTAATAGGGGACAATTGTAATTATTCACATACACGCGTGTTCTTTATTGATAGTTTGATACTAATGCAATTTTGGTTTCTGCTTTATTGCTATTAATAATAAGAATAAAATCTTTTTGTATCACATGATTATTTTTCATAATCATATGTCTAAATATTTAGGTAAGTTGCAATTTTTTGCGCAGGTCGATAATACCAATTACTCTCCATGGAATATTCATTTGAGCAAGATGTTGGCATGAAGTTGCAGCGGTGAAGGACGAGCTGAATCTATATCAATACTGCCTCGACCTCGATCCTTCACTTTTGTTATTAAATACATCGTTAGAATCTTATTGTTGGTTATTCTCTCTGTTTTACAAATAATGTCGTTTTAAAAATTTATTTTTGTTTCATAGAAAGTATCGTCGTTTTATATTTTCAATGCATAATTCATTTATCAGCATAAAAATATCGTTTTATTGTAATATTTAGAGAATAGTGACGTGTTTAAGTTTTAATCATTCTTTTTCATTAAAGATTTTTTTCAATAATTTGTTTTCGGAGGTTACCTTTTTTCGAGAAATTAATAATTTATTAATTTAACCGAAAAGTTACATAATCCTTGTACAAATGTGGTGACAACCACGATGGAGGGTAAACAGAAGTAGAATAGAACATAGAGTTTGGAGGGCCTCGCGCGTGTAGCAAGACAATGTGCAGGAACATTGAAACATCTTTTTGTGAAGCACACGCCCAAATTTCCTTGCAAAGGTTATGGATTGAAAAATCTGCTTTCTTTCGTAGTAGATTTCTTTGTAAAACCTGACAATCACCCTCAAAAAGCACTGAATTGAAACACGTGTTCTGAATCGCCAGCAACATAGCTTGTCCTAAACATGCCGAACCCCAATATTTAGCAATGCCTCCTAGTTCATCTCTGCCTTTGCCTGTCTAGTAGTCGCATCAAAAGCAGCATCCACATTGCATTTCAATTTACCTTTTTTAATTACGAGAGTACTACTGTAAAAGATATGTTAGAATAAAATGAATCAATACATAGGGGTGGGCACTTCGGTTTTTGGGTTGGTTTCGGTTTTACGGTTTATCGGTTTTATAAAAATTGAAACCATATAAAAACCATATATATTTCGGTTTGGTATGGTTCGGTTTTCTTCGGTTTTCGGTTTTTTCGGTTTTACAAAATCAAAAACCATATGTAACTTGGTTCGGTTTGGTATGGTTCGGTTTCGGTTTTTTCGGAATTATACTATTACAGAAAACTTTGATTCAAACAATAAATAGAAATAATAATAAATTAATAATAGATATGAGTGAAACAAAACAATAAGTTCAAAGAATAGAATCCAAATCATAAGAAATAAATATAAATCATCAATAAAACCAAGTCTATAAAAGCCAAAAACTAAAATAAAAAAACCACAAGTCTTAGGGTTTACAACTTTTTATTATTTATATGTATATATTTTGTAAATATTATAAGTTAAGATTTAGTAAATTATAAAGATAATTAAACCAATAATAATATCTGAACATAAACTAAACTAAGGATATAAGAAAATAT
Organism: Alliaria petiolata; assembly: GCA_020283515.1. Classification (NCBI taxonomy): domain Eukaryota; kingdom Viridiplantae; phylum Streptophyta; class Magnoliopsida; order Brassicales; family Brassicaceae; genus Alliaria; species Alliaria petiolata. The sequence continues at coordinate 176,971,365 of JAHZTW010000001.1, forward strand.
TCTGAAACCAAAAAAACCATTCGGTTTGACGGTTTTTAACCAAACCAAACCTAAACCAAAACGTTTTAAAAAATAATAACCAAATGGTTTTTTAGGTTTAACCATAACCAAACCATATCACTTTTTTCGGTTTGGTATGGTTTGGTTTTTTCGGTTACGGTTTTTTGCCCACCCCTATACATGTACATAGAATGAAAAGAAATAGAATAATTAATTGAGTGGAGTAAATATTCTATAAAAAAGTGACACTTTGACACATTTCACACAAATTAAGAAAACTATTACTCCCTCCGTTTCATAAAGAGTGTCGTTTTAGCATTTTGTTTATGTTTCACAAAGAGTGTCGTTTTACATTTTCAATGCAGAATTTTAAATAAAAATCCAGTTTTGACCCTACTAATTTAATGTATTAATTAGAGAGATGGTTTTATTTAATGTGTGAACAAAAGGGTAAAACAGAACTTTTAAAAGTTTTCTTAATATGTGTGAAATGTGTCAAAGTCACTTTTTTGAAACAAAGGGAATATAAGTTATGTTTTACCCTTTGTTCATACATTAAATAAAATCATCTCTCTAATTACTACATTAAATTAGTAGGGTCAAAACTGGATTTTTATTTAAAATTCAGCATTGAAAATGTAAAACAACACTCTTTGTAAAACAAATATAAAATCCTAAAAGGACACTATTTATGAAAGGGAGTGAGTATTTTTTTCTGAGAGAGATGAAAAATGAATCATATTTATTCCACTTTCGAGTTCGCTCACTGTTTGAATTCCACTTTTATTTTATTTCATTTTTTTTTCCAAAGAATGAATCACACTCGGATTAGGAATCCGAATTTCTGTAAATCCTCCTGAAATAATTTTCGAAAATATCGCTTCGTTTAACTAATTTCAACCCTCTGATCTCCCTCTCCTTTGTGGAATAGGATGAAGATCAATATTCGTTTTCCAGTTATAAAATTCATCGAAAAGGTTTGCTTCTTCGTTCTCCTCTACGAATTACATCATCAATCGTTTGGAAGGAAACGAAGACGATGCTTCGTTACTCGATTCCCATACCCAAAACGAAAAAGGTGCCTTATTTATTTTATTTTTTTTCCTCGAAATCTCTTTGTGGATATTCCAGAAAGTACTCGATTTCTAGGGTTTACGTTGTCTTTGAATGTTTCATTGTTAGTGCTGTTACGATTTTGATTAGTGTCCGAGAAATTAACAATAGAGACCTTTTTTGAGTTGTTTGAACAGATTGATTTCAGGAATGTCTTCAAGTTTAAGGAAAAGGACACGACTTCTGAGCTTAAAAGCTTGAGATTGAAGCGTAAACAAGTCGAAGTTTCCATCAACAGAACCTTTCATGGGATTGAGGCTGTTGTTAGAGAGGTACAATCTTTTTGAAAGCATATTTAGAATTTAGGTTTTGTTTTATTCTTACTCAAAGATTGGAGATATTTGCTTTAGCTTTAATCTTCTGCCATTACTTGGAGGGCTGCTTAATCTTGTTAATTATTCTTCTTCTTTCTTAATAAACCCCAAAAAAAACTAAAAGCAAATGTTTTTTTTTTTTTTTTTCCAGGATCTTGTTAGAATTGAAGAGTACCTTTCGTTACTCCAAAATTTGATAGACAACCTGAATAAGCCTTGTAATCGTGACATTAGCACTCGTTTCATTAGAGCTCTCAAGATACGATGGAGCAGTGGCTTGAACTTGTATTGTAAGCCATCAAGTAGTGGTCTAAGCCTTACGAGTATACTTAAGCGTAAACCTCCAACATTCTTCCAAGTTGGTAATATGTTGTTTGAGCTTCATATGGTACTATTTATCTACGCTCTAAAGCTCAGGGAGAAAGCAATGGAGTTAGTTTCCACAGGTTTATCTTCTTTTTCCTTACTACGTAACAATTTGTTTTGGCATGGCTTATCGATGTTATTTTTCTATAAAGGGTATTGATTACTTTACTTTCTGTTGATTAAAAGCAGATATGGTGCAATCCACAAAGTCTTTTAGAGAAGCAGCTGGTGTCTTTGATTATCTGTCTAAGATAGGTCATCCTGATTATTCAACTTGGGTGCCTATCGAGAAGCTTCCGGAATTAACATCTTCGGTTTGCTCCTCCTTGGGACTCCTCTGTTTAGCTGAAGGACAGGTCAGTGTTTTCTCATCTTGCGTCCACCAAGATTTGGATTTCGTGTGACTTACCAATTCTTGGTTTCTCTCGGCTTAAACCAATCTGTTAAAAAAATTTCAAAACAGGCTGTGACGGCGAATAAGGCTAAAGAAAGGGGGACAAGTGCAAGTCTACTTGCAAAACTCCATTACGGTGTCTCGCAATTTGTTGCTGAAGCCAAAGCTTCTCTCTTTTCCAAAACTAACATTCAAGTTAAAGAGCTCTCGTCCCGCTTTTTGGTAAGTCCGGATTTGTCGCATAACCTCGCCAAATCTTGAAGTGTTTTGAGTATTATATTCAGTGTATCGAGTTTCTCATAGTTTTGATCAATTCAGGATTATGTATCGACATTGGGAGCTTTACACGAGCTTAAGAGCGAAGAACACTTAGCGGAAAGCTTGGAATCAGAAGGGCAAGTAGGGGAAGCCATCGGGGTCTTGCGCCGTGCATTGGCCAGAGCAAAGAAGACGACTCAATCCCGAGACGAAACGTGGAAGTGGATATTCAATAATGAGAGAGGCCAAGTGACTATAATGATGAACAAGTACGAACGACTGAACAAATCCATGATGCTTCAACGTATCCCTTTAGAAGCTGACTTGCCTATTCTTCAAGGTGACAAGATTGTTAAGCTGTTTACTTACCTTCCCACCAAAAAGGAGAAAGAACTTAACTTTGAGTTCTCGTAAGAATCTAAAATTACCGTTTATGCCGTATTTTGTTGGCGCGTGTTTTTCTTATTCAAATACAAGTGAAGAAATAATAAGAAACCATTTTTGATTGTTTTCTATGAAAATGCGTTTTGATTGATAACAAATGCCATTGTATATATCTTGTATACCACTTATTTCAATGGCAAAAACAAATGCCGTTCTGTATTTTTTTTTTTAACGATGTTTTTTGTAGTGTTTTTTAATTTGATGTATTACCCTAGTGTGATTGATTACATAATAAGTGAACAGTATTTACCACGCTCAGAGCCAGTATCAATTTATTCGATTTTGTTCCCCTCTAGGCTCTAACCATCAACATCGTATATCATTGTCAAAGATTGTCCGCAAGACATGAAATCGTTTCCTTACATTGTAGATTATCTAGTTGGTAATTTATTTCCGGTGTTACTAAAAAACCAATTTCAAATTTATATTTTTAAAAGCTTAAAAACTTTTTGGGTATATATGAAGTGACCATTCGGAATTTTTACTTCGGAGACTAGAAACAGGCTTGGTCTACATTCGGATACTTATTTTGGGCTCATTGACCCAAATCGTGTGCAAATGTTAGAGCACTCAACGTTGAGGTAGTGAGATTTCGTACTTCCATCAATTCCAAATCAATTTTATGCAGAAGTAATCAATTACATAAATAAATTTGAAATTTTATCCCAGAAAATTACATAAATAATACTATAGGTTGTTTTCCTTTTTCTAATTCTATGTTAATGAATGAATATGCTATGGTGACTAGAAAATAGTAAATAAATATCTCATAATATTAACTATATTTTACGTGCAGCTGTGTGTACAGTTCACATTGTTTAATATACATGTAATATTGAAAGAAAAAAAACAATTGTTTCCAATTTGACTGGTTTCGACCTAGTCATCATCGTCAATAGAAGAAAGAATCTTTGAAAGCTTGATCTATAAGACTAATATGACAATGTCAAACTTTGTTTGATCGATCCTAATCTCATTTAAGATAGGATTAAAACAAGATTAGCACAGACTTAAATAATGTTCTCATCAAAAAGTATATGTTTACACGCCAATGTAGATTGGAATGAACTAACATTATACAATTACTAATTCGTTCTAGCCGAATATTCCGTGTGGATATAACATTAGTTAATACGAGTAGTAGACCAAGAAAAGCATTTGGTTGCTTTTATTTTTCCATGTTTTGATATCGTCCTAAAGTAAGTATCAAGAGCTGTTTAGGCTTTTAGTGACTGCGAAAGGTCACATAAAAACCTGCTTTTATTAGCTTAGCCCATCCCTGACCTATTAATAAATCATATCTTCATCAGGAAACCCTAATCCGATTTCTTTTCTTTTGGATCTATCATCAAATTATTTTTAATAATATATAGGCGCATATCTATAGAATCGTAGAAATAGTTAAAATATTAGCTAGTATTGAAGATTTGAAATAGATCAAACCGCCATGTCGAGAACGCCAATAGCTTTTCTCTAGATTCAAGTTTCCCGATGGTCTTCCTATTTCAAGTAAAATTATTAGTCAACTTTTAAAAATCCATCAGTTTGATGTCAAATTAAATACTGATCGTATAGCCCCATTATATGAAATGATCCCTAAAATTAAATGGCAAGAAAATCTGGTTTTTAATTTGTTTTCTGATTAAATCTTGATTTCGATTTAAGATTTACGGGGGTCATAGATAAAATTGAACCAGAATTACAAAACTAAAGGCAACAAATAAAGAGTAATACACTCTACGAGTAGGATCAGCCCAACGTGCACATTTGTATTAATATGAATCAAGCAGCAAGAGAATAAAGTTATTGTAGTATATATTTAATATATATAGGAAAAATTTGCAAATTATGCTCTTCAGATTCCGGCATATTCTTCCCATGAACGAGCCCATATAATGTCTTCGGGCTTCCGAGTTCCGGGTCTTTTTGTATGGCATAAGAAATATTTTATATTTTCTTCTTTTTCCCAAGACATAGTATATTTTCTCTAACATGTCGCTGTATCTTATAACTTTATTAGTATGCATAAACGTGGCCGACAACACATGTATTAAGGACGAAATTAGTTATATTTGTGGTGGCTAAAGTTTCCTAAACATATGTTAATATCAATAATTTCGATTCTCTGTATGACTCTGTGGAGGTTTAATTAGAAAAGACTGAAAAAAACTAATAGGAAGAAGATGTTTCATATTTTAGTTTCATATAAGTACTGGTTTTGACGATGGATTTCAATTTTCATGTTTAGACTAGTGTGGTCAAATATATTCACCAAACTAAAATGCATCAACTTAATGATTTAGAAATTCACATATCAGCTGTTGATTCAAAAATGAACATGGATCTTTGATTTATATATACGATAGCAATAATGTGAAAAAGTAGTGTAAAAATTACATTATCCTATGTAATAGTACGTATAGAATCTCGCTCCAATACGTTTTAACTATTATATCCGAAAATCAATGTCTATAACTTTTTTTTTAGTTAATAATCAAAAATATTTTCTAAAAAAGTTATGATATTTTCGCATCTTTAGTCTTTGTACGAGTAGAAGAAGACATTGCTGGTGAGCTACACCGAACAATTCCTTTGTTAGAGCATCTCGATCGTTCTTCCGAAATCGTCCGACAAAATTTGGAATGGCTCGGCCACTCCGACGGCAACGCACTGACCATAGGCCCGTAAATTCCGGTGGTAGTCTCACCCGATGCGACGGCGTTAGCCGTGGAGTGGCTACCCTGTGGGACCCATATTCCACCGACAACCACGAAATGTTGCGTTTGAGAGTTTCTGGTGTTGGAAATTGTTTGGCTAGGTCGTCTTGTATGCAGCCTGTATTTCTATTTTTTTTATCCAAGAAAAAAAAATGAAATAATCAATATTTTAATGAAATAATTTGAAGAAAAATAATTCAAGGTACAGTAGCTTTTTGCAAAAAGATAAACGGACAATTTTTTACTGTACTCTTAAAAAATTCACGTGCGCAAGTGTCTTAATTTGGCAAGAAGCATATTTTAATTTTTGTACCAATTATAGAAATTCTATTTTTGTATGTACATATTTACTATTGCTAACCTGTAAATGACTTTTGACTTCATCATTTGTTAAGCCATCAACCTTCATTAGCTCTCTTATCTGTTTAGGCGTAGCTACTGCAAAATTACATTACAATACGAATCAATTAAATTATGATCCCTAGTCAAAATTATGAATATTAAAAATGTTAAATGAAATCAAGAAACGCACCATGAGGGCCACCAAGCTGTTTAAGAACGTTTAAGAAGCGTTTGTGTAACTCCTGCGACCAACACCGCCTCTGCTTTCTATGCCCTCTTCCGCCGCCGCTGCCACCGCTTTCTTTCTCAACCTCCTTCTTCTGTGGACCGTTTCCGCCGCTAATAGTCGCCGGAGATTTCATGTCGTCTTTTTCCCCGTTGTTCGTTTTATAACACGGCGGCTGATGAGACGCTGCTCCGTTGTCGTTTCCTTTGATCGCTTCTACCACCGTTTCTGTCTCCTGTTGTGAACGTTCCTAAAAACGCAAGACGGTTATAATTAAACTTGAAATTGCGTTTACAATTGTATTATTTCCAAATCAACCTATATAACCTTTAGCATTTTTTTAGTTGTAAATATAAAAGCCAAACGTTTGCGTTTTGCGTTTACATTAGTAATTTGTAAAAGTATTTTACAATGAAAAGAAAAGTAAAAATAGTCACATTTCAAAAACGCGAATTTTTAATTTCTCATATAAACACGAACACATGAATTGTATTCGAAACAATCGAGGCTATTTCTCTATATTCTCATATTTATCCTCCAAACAAAACGAAATTTCAATATTTTCCGATTGTTTCAAACGCAAATATTATATTGAAATTTTTTAAACCATAATGTGCTAAAGTTATATATCAAATATATACAAACAAACAAAATATATCAAGATAAAGCCCTTTTAATTAATAAGAATCTTACCGATTTCTTAGAAAGAACTGCGTCAGGTTGGTTCCAGAGCTGCACAGACTTGAGCCATTCAGATTTCATGTTCTTGTCATCGATGTCTATGCCGGTTTCATGAGATTCGTGTTCATCATCTTCATCTTCATCTTCATCAGCCTCTTCTTCTTCCTCTTCTATGGAGGTTGAAGGGTGTTTGATTGGTATGAACAGATCCAAGATGGGCCCACATTCCCCGGTGGTCTGCTCCGAGCACTCCGATTGTCCGTACAAGTTCTCCGTCGTCGTCCCTGATATCTCCTTTTTATATGCCTCGATCGCTAAATTCCCAAATCCATAAACAATTACAATCTTAAAATCTAACACTAATCCACATATATATATATACGAATCCGTCTCAAAGTAAATTGCGATAATAAAGTTATGTTCATACACATATTCGAAAAATCCATTACAAAAACCACAACTTTGAAATAAATAAAAAATACAGCGAAAATGCACCAGTTATACATGTCCTGATGTCCATGTATATACATATAGATGTATAGATATGTATGTATAGATATATCATACCTTGAGTTACAAGCTCTAAGCAAAGAGGAAGCTCGCGTTGGAAGACATTGATCTTGCGGCGTTCTTCTTCAAGAGCTTCGATGTACTCACAACATCTTCCACGTTTCTCGTTATAATTCTTCATATTGCTTAAGTTCTTAATCATGGTGATTTTAGAGATTAAGCCACCTTTTTTTATAGCTATATATGCAGTATTAAACAAGAAGATGGGGTTGTGTCTCTTTATAAAGAGAACAAATATATGGCTCTATAGGGTTTCTCAAGGATCATTATTTTGAAAGAGAAGTCGAGCCGTCGCATTGCAACTCGAATCTTAGCTTTTGTTTTGTAAAATATGTATATACCTTGATCCTCAAATTAATATAATATACAATTGACAAATTAGAATATGAAGGAGTTTGTTTTGTTGTGGAGTGGTGAATATTCGCCATTGTGATTCCAAGTTTTTTTTTTTTCTTGTAGGAATTTTAGATCAATTTGGGTATATTCCCAACCAAAGGTGTATTCTTCTTTGAATAATAGGTGATTGGTTTGTTATGTTATGAATTTCTTATATACTTTGTGCTAATAGATTTTGATTGGAACCATTGAACTTTAACATGGTATTATAAATTTATAATCCATTTGGTCCAATATAGATATGTTATCCGATATGGGTCAGTAGTGTGATATTTGGTTCGCAATATTCTGAAAAATTATTACATAAAATAATATAGCAACATAACTCTTTTTTTTTTTTGTCAACAGCTATAACATAAACCAACTTTTTTAATGATAAATCAACTTATTGTTTGCCAAAATAATTTTGAATTTGAAATAGATGAACTTTAAATGTTATATATAAAAAAAAATTTAAGTTATATATCCATCGCTATTTTTGTTTTATGCAGTGCACATATTCAGAATGAATTCTTATAAAAACATAGATAAATCCCAAACTGCATCGACAAAAAAAGAAAAAAAATCCCAAACTGTCTTTCATAACAACAGAAATATAATTTTTTGGAAGACTAGAAATTAAACATTCTCTTATATTATTTTCACATACAAATTAAACTTGATCTAATATTTTTACAAGTTTGATTTGTTTAGATTTATGTCGTTTCTTAATTCAATACGCGGGAAATAATATGCAAATCCTAAACCAGCCGGCAAAAAAAACCAAACGTGCATGAGCTATTTTGTTTTAAAAGCATTAATTTCACCCTTAACAAAATCTGTATAAAACGTTGAAAATATATTTTGTATATCCCAAAATGAAAAGCCAAATGTCTCTTCGTAGATAGCCGAAACATGGGAGAAAAAAAGCCTTTCATAAAAACCTCATATAGATTAATTACTAGTATATTTCTAAAAAAGACAGCTAAAATGTCATAGGACCTTGACACATTGTTGAATTCGTTATAACCTTATCCATAAATACAAATATATTAGTGTGATAGAATGTGTGTAGTGTATCCAGACAATATGACTGCAGATGTAGCTATGTCTTCTTTGTATTTGACCGGTAATTTTAATTATGTCAACTATCAAGTAAATATGCGAATGTTTCTTTCCAATATAGTGGCGAGCCAATGCCTTTCCCAATCAAGACATATATTAATGTTATAAATATCAGTTTATATGCTATGCTGTTGTTATATCCATTTTGATTTCAATTTTATATGAAAATTAAAATGTGATATTAAAATTAAGAGCCCTAATAGCTGTCGGCTATAATGAAAAAAATTGGTCGCCTCTAGAAATCAAGACTGGTGTTTGAAGAGCTTATCTGTTTTGATTAGATTGAAATGTTTTCTTAATTATTAAATTAGTAGTATTGGATTATAAATTTATAATTTGTCCCCTCGGAGTCTCAAAAAGCCACATTCATGGTTGATTCAGTGATTCGAATCAGACCCTCGCCGACCGCAGTCGAACACCTAGTCTAGCAGGCCCAATAGACCGACTTTATATACGGCCTTATTAATGTTTCTTACTTGGGCTTTATTTGTTTTGTTTTTTTGGGGTCAATTGGGCTTTATTTGTTTAAAGATGTATTTTTAATTATTAGTTTGCTAATCATATTACTACGATCAAATTTTGTTATTCTTTTCTCCTTCAAATAGCAATATCTAAACAATTAGAGTAAAACTAGTTATTTTGGGCCCACTATAATCAGAGTAACCTCTATTGTTATCAAGTGTTTTGTTCTTTTTCTTTTTCCCACCTGAAAACTTTTCTTTTACATAAAAAGTGGTAAAAATTACGCTTATTATGGTGGGCTCAAATAATTTGTCTCTTACTTTTGTTTTGGCCTTTTTACTCTAAAAATCTCTCAAATGATTGATCCAATATTTTATTCCCCAAACACAGCATTTAACTAAACTCGCACAACTCATCAAAAGATTCGATTACAAACAAAACAGTAATAACACTAAAAAGTTTTATTAAAAATAAAACAATTATTATACGGACACGAGAAAAACACAGAACTAATTAGTAAAGTTTTTTATGGTCGCCCCTGGCTCCGTCGCCTTAGCTCCCGGCGCCGGTTTCACATCCTTCGACGGCGTAACCGCCGTTCCGGTAAGCTCCAACGGCAAATCAGCAATACCCTTTAAGTAAAAAGTGTAGAACAGCTTCGTCGGATACACAAGCTGACGAAGCTTAACCTGTCCGTAGGCGCCTTCGAAGATCCCGGAGCCTCCGGTGACGGCGAGCAACGTGTCTTCGTAAGTCAAGTACGGTCCCTGTACGGACAAGTGGCCGTAGTCGCCGAAGTAGAAGCTGTAAGAAGCTTCGAATCGGTCACCGTTCTTCTCCGGGACGTGTTGGATCAAGACGCAGAGACCGGCGGTGATTCCGACGCGTTTTTTGAGATCGCCGGTGTAGAGTTTGTTGGTGAACGGGACGAGATCGCCGAGACAGAGCTCTGGTTTCTTGCCGAGTTTTAGAACCGCTGGGCTGTTCCGATCTCCTTCGTTGAGCTCGTACACGTTGAGTTCTTGGATTTTACCTGAATAACAAGAACTCGATTTTATGAATTAGGTTTTTTTTTTTATATATAGCTTAAAGGTCAGTCTTTTACACTAAATTTGAACTCGATTCTTCTCAAATTCATGATTTTTCGAAACTGGGTAAATTGGTTTAAGATCTGAGAGTAGGTTTAAATAATCAATTTTGCAAATTTATTGTGATTTCTCAAATCCGCGAAAAAAAAAAAGTGTGCAAAAAGACAAAAGAAAGGAACTGTAAACTTACTTGGTCTGGAGTTTTCAGTCTTGCCCCAGTTCCAGAAGAAAGCTCGAGTAGGGGAGAGATACTTGGGAGTAGATCTTGATCGGGAGGAGAAATCTGGACCGTTAGATGAGATCCCAAGGTTTTGGAAAGTTCTGGAGAAACCCAGAAAAGAGCTTCGATGAAAGTGATGATTACGGGAGAGACTGTTGAGAGTAAACATAGAGATGGATTCGAGAGACATCGCAGAAGAAGCAGCCATCTTTGGGTTTTAATGTTAAGAAAAGACTTGAAACTTTGGTCTGATTGATTTATTAAAGAAAGAGATCGGGGATCTGGTTTATAATGAGTGAGTCTAGTCTACGAATGTGTATAATAAATCAATATGTTGGACGATGATGATATTGCACGTGCGTATATCTCGAAAGTGGACGGTTTCTAACGAAAGATGGAAAATTTCGACTCGGTTTCCATGGTTTAAGCGTAAAAGCTAGAGAACCTTTGACTCGATAGTCAAATCCGAGTTATTATGTAGAGAGGAGATATAACCAAAATAGCCAAAAGATATATGCGTAAGTAAACCATGTTTACAAAACTCTTGTCGATCAAAGGCTCGGTGTGTTTTAGTGAAGATATTGTTGGGATACGATATCTTCGGATAATAAGTAAGTTGTTCGGTTTTGTTTACACATAAAGCTATTTTAAATAGCATTAGGATCACAGTGACTGAAAATCGATTTTGGTTTACTTTGTGCATTTATGAAATACACTGCGAAAATATACAATGGCATTTTGACTTTGTGTCATTATCAGTTAATCTGCTGCTGCCTGGCTATGAGAAACTCTCGAATCCCCTATATATTATTTGAGAAGCATTTTTAGAGAATATACCCTTATTTTTTTAAATATTTACAGTGGTGTCATTTTGCTCATGTGTCACCACCACATTCATTCTCACCAACCTTCTAAAAATGACTTATTTCAATAAATTAATTACCTTATATGCTATTATCCATTTTTAATTTTTGATATAACCAAGAAATTTATAATTCATTTTCAAAAAAAATTCATAACCAATAATTTTATACAAAATAATTAAACGAAATCAAAATTTACAAATAATTTATGATATACATAAAAATATAATTTTTAATTTTTAATATAACCAAAAAGATTATAATTCATTTTCTGTTATGATTCATTTCCTAAAATTTTATACAAAATAATTAACGAAATCGAAATTTATTATGATTTAATATTATACACATTCAATTACTACTTTACTTAATTTTTTTCTTTGATCATAAAATACTTTTTAAAACATACTATATTGTCAACATAACAGCTTATTATATATAAAAAAAAATTGAATTAAAATATTTTATATGGTTTAATTTTTAGATTATACAAAATTAATAAACAAAATATTACTCATCCTGCGTATTACTAGTCATAAAGTAAACAACACAACCATTTCAATTCACATTCCAGATTTGATTGTTGACCACGTTTAAACGGAACGGTTTGTTTTTTTTTCTTTCTGGTCGGTTATATGATGAATGTGGTTGGGAGGGAGAAGGTCTCATTAAAGCGACGTAGTAAGAGATACGAATTTCAAATATCTACAATTTGATAACATTGTTGGCAATTTGTTTACATAAAATAGATTTAATTTTTTTTTTTTTGTAGGAAAACAAATAATCCAACGGTTTATATACCACTACATTTTTTTTATTTAATGGTTCTGGTTGCCTCTCTTTAATTTTATTTTTACCAAAAAGACGCTTCTTTGCCTTCAGAAGATACATTTGTTCAACCAAAAACCTTTGTTAAAAAAATGTTCATTTGCTACTTCTCATCATTTATCTCATTTCTTTGGTTCTTTTCTAAAAATATGAGAAACCACAAATGTAAACTTAAATCTAGAACCCAACATAACTAAACCATATTCTTTATTTATGAATTAGTAACAAAGCGAGGAACTCGCTGTTGAAACCGCACCGAACCATACTTCTTTCGTTTCACCATCAAAGAGACCATCACAGAGACAATTCTTCCACATGAGCAAGTCAACTTCTCACATGTCAAAGAGAAATGAGAATCCTGAATCTCGAGAATCTTAGTTTAATAGAATGATTAATTTGATCACGAGTAACTTCTAATATATAATACTATTATATAACTTTCAGATCTACATTATTTCACCTTAGGATAGAAGAAGTCCTCTGTTTCATCTCCGTCTTCTTCGCTTTCGAGCAACAATGGAAGCAATGGCCAGCGTTGACTTTGAAAACAGCTTCATCTTAATCCTCATATGCCTCTTCTCAACCTTTTTTCTTTTTCTCTTCTTCTTCAAGAAACCAAAAAAGAATGCTTTTAACCTACCTCCGAGCCCTCCTTCTCTTCCGATCATCGGTCATCTTCACCTTCTCTTCTCTGGCTCAATCCACAAGTCTTTCCAAAAGATCTCATCCAAGTACGGACCTCTCCTCCATCTCCGCATCTTCAACGTCCCCATCGTTCTCGTCTCCTCTGCCTCAGTGGCCTGCGAGATCTTCAAGGACCACGACGTGAGCGTCTCCTCTCACGGCGCTATCGGGATCGAGGAATGCCTCGTGTTTGGATCTTCTGGCTTCATCAAAGCTCCCTACGGAGATTACTGGAAGTTCATGAAGAAGCTCATCACTACTAATATGCTCGGACCACAGGCGCTGGAGAGGTCACGAGGCGTTCGCGCAGTTGAGATACAGCGGTTCTACAGAGATCTGCTTGATAAGGCGACGAAGAGACAGAGCGTTGAGATCGGTGAGGAAGCGATGAGACTCGTTACCCTTACCCTCGGAAAGATGAGCATGGGAAGGAGTTTTTCAGAGGAGAAGAATGAGGAGAAAGTCTCCGAGTTTAGTGTCAAGTTCGCTGCCTTGACACAGAAGATTTTCTTGGCACAAATATTGCGTAGGCCGCTTGAGAAGCTCGGTATCTCACCATTCAAGAAGGAGGTAATGGATGTTTCATACGGATTTGAGGAGATCCTGGAAAGGATTATTGTAAAATACGAAGAGAAAGTGGCCGAGCCCGAGCATCAAGGTAATGAAATTATGGACACATTGTTGGCAGCTTACCGAGACGAAAATGCCGAGTATAAGATCACTAGGAATCATATCAAGGCGTTATTAGCGGTAAATACCTATCCCCTCTCTTTGGATTTAATATTTCATTGAGAATCAAAACTAGGCCAAGGCACTCGGTTTTTTGGTTTTGCTCGGTTTGGATTTTGTTCAGATTGGAAAATAAAACCGAATCTTATTTTGGTTTGGTTTGAAAATTTTGGATTCGCTTTTCGGTTTGGTTTAAGATAAAGAAAATAATACAGAAAATTGATTAATATTATAGAGTTAACGTCTATTTAAATGCACTTTTATATATTTAATAATTAAAAAAAAATTTAATTGAATGTTGGTTTATTAAGTTAGGTTTAGTTACATAAACTTTATGTTCAGTTTAGCTCTGTTTGAGTAATTCAGTCTCTATACCGTTCGTGTTATAATAAAATTTGGTTCGAGTATTTAGCACACTCCTAATCTAAACGAACACTATTATCTACATAAACATCTGCAACGTTGTAGGAGCTTTTCTTTGGAGCCGGTGACACCTCTTCAAAATCAACACAATGGGCAATGGCTGAAATCATCAACAACCCTAAGATCCTTGAGAGGTTGAGAGAAGAAATGGATTCAGTCGTAGGAAGAACAAGGTTGATCCAAGAAACCGATCTACCAAAACTCCCATACTTGCAAGCGGTCATCAAGGAATCCCTAAGATTGCACCCGCCGGGGGCACTCTTGCCAAGGGAATTTGAGCATGGGTGCAAGGTCGGAGGGTTCTACATACCCAAAGGGGCATCGCTTGTTATCAATGCTTATGCTGTGATGAGAGATGCTGATTCTTGGACAGATCCTGATGAGTTTAAGCCAGAGAGGTTTCTAGGGCAAGATGAAGAGAGAAGAGAGAAAGTATTGAGCTTCCTCCCTTTTGGTGCTGGACGGAGAGGATGTCCTGGATCAAATCTAGGTTATGTCTTAGTAGGAACCGCGGTTGGAATGATGGTGCAGTGTTTTGACTGGGAAATCGAAGGAGAGAAGGTCAACATGGAAGAAGCTTCTGGAAGAGCTTTTCTGGCTTTGGCTCATCCCGTTAACTGCATTCCTCTTCCTCGATTAATCTTAAATCTTTTACCCTCGAGTTTGTAGATTTCTCATTCCGTGAATTCAAGTTTTTCACTCTATTTCCAAACGTATTAAGGGTTCGAAAGATCGTTATATTTTCTTATCAACAACGTAATGCGCAAGTTTGAATCCGAGTGACATATCTACGATGTTAGCACAGACCATTAGCGATATATTTGTTGTATGAAATCGGTTACGTGGATTAGTGTTTGGTGAGAACATGAGCTTTGATTCGTACGAGTAGTTTCCTTTATTAAAAATAAAGTATATCGTTAATACAAAGACACTAGAAACAAACATAGGACTAATAATTTTATGAATATTTTTAATTAGTAAAGTTACTAATAACTCCGTTGGGCTTTAACGCCTTGGCTTCCGGCGCCGGCTTCACGTCCTTGGACGGCGGAACAGGTGTTCCGGTGAGCTCCGCCGGCAAGTCATCGGCAATGCCCTTAAGGTAAAAAGTGTAGAACAGTTTTGTCGGATACACAAGCTGCTGAAGCCTGACCTGTCCGTACGCGCCTTCGAAGACTCCGGTGCCGCCGGTGACGGCGAGGAACGAGTCCTCGTAAGTCAGGTACGGTCCCTGTACGGACAAGTGGCCGTAGTCGCCGAAGTAGAAGCTGTAAGTTGCTTCGAATCGGTCACCGTTCTTCTCCGGGACGTGTTCGATCACGACGCAGAGACCGGCGGTGATTCCCACGCGCTTTTTGAGGTCGCCGGTGTAGAGTTTGTTGGTGAATGGGACGAGGTCGCCGAGACCGAACCTTAGGCTCATGGTGTTTTTAAGAATTTTCGGGCTGTGTCTGTCTCCTTCGTTAAGCTCGTACACGCTGAGTTCTTGAACTTTACTACCTGTATTTTTTTTTTTTCATTAGGAGACAAAAAAAAAAAAAGAAACTCAATTTGTCAACTTTTTGAGATCTTGTTTAGATAATCAGTTTTTGCAAATTTGTGAATTGGGTATTTTGATTTTGTGCTCTGGGAATCTGGGATCATGTTTAAATGGTCAAGTTTGCAAATTTGTGAATTGGGATAAATCAAATTATGTAAATTATGAGATTATCTTTAAAGATAATTAATTTTGAAAACTTACGAAAAAGACAAAAAAAAAAAGAGGATGAATTAGCTTACTTGATTTGTGATTTTCTGTACTTGCCGAGTTCTGGGAGAGAGCTCGAGAAGAGATGAGGTTCTTGGGAGTGGAACTCGATAGGGAGGAGAAATCTGGACCGTTGGATGAGATGCCAAGGTTCTGGAAGGATCTGGAGAAACCGAGAAGAGAGCTTCGACGAAACTGGTGATTGTTGAGAGTTGTCATAGAGATGAATTGGAGAGACATTGCAGAAGAAGAAGCCATTGAGATCAAAATAGACTTTGTGATTTGATTGAAAGGATGTGAGATGCGGGACTCTGGCTTTATGTGTGAGTGAGTTGAGTTCTACGAATGCCTATGTGTGTGTCAGTGTGTGTGTATATATATCATATTTCGATGATGAAATGAAAGGTGATGAAGTTACACGTGCGCAAATTCAGAAAGTGGGTCTCTAACAAACAAACAAAAAATGATTTTGAGGAATTTGGATTTGGTTTCCATGGTCGGCACGTGGAAATGTGAGAAATGGTTGGTCCAAGTCTTGATCCTGGATTACTTTATGGCCGGCCGGTCCCTAGATTACAAAATGAAAAACGTGCGACTTGTGAAGATTTGAATTCACTATTTCTAACTACATACTGAAGGTGGGTTCAAAGTGCAAAAGAGATTGAGAAGGTAGCGACTCACTATTTCCAAGATCTCTTCATCTCTTCCTCTTCTCCGAATCCGGTGGATTCACTCCGGTTCATTACCGAGAAAGTCTTTGATTCTACAAATTGCCGCCTTCTAGCAGATCCTTCAGATGAAGAGATAAGAGCTGCTTTTTTGATATAAACCCTGATAAAGCCCCAGGCCTGGATGGTATGACTAATAGATTTTTCCAGAAATTCTGGTCAATTACAAGTCATGATGTAACGAAACTAGTTAAGGATTTCTTTGCAACCGGAAAGTTTGACCCAAGACTAAATCAGACCAACATTTGTCTAATCCCTAAGAAAGATAAACCGAGATCGATGGCGGAGTTCCGACCAATAAGCCTATGTAATGTGACTTATAAGATTATCTCTAAGCTTTTATGCAAAAGACTCAAAAGAGCACTCCCGAATCTGATTTCGGAGACCCAATCAGCTTTCATGACTAGACGTCTGATCACAGATAATATCAAGCTAGCCCAAGAAAACTTCCACGCCCTCCGTACTAACCCCATGTGTAAGTCGAAATATATGGCGATAAAGACTGACATGAGCAAAGCTTATGATAGGGTGGAATGGAGTTTCTTAGAGGTCTTGATGCTTAAGCTTGGTTTTGCTGAGAAATGAGTGAAGCTATTGATATTCTGTATTTCTTCAGTCTCTTATCAAGTCATCATTAACGGAGAAGCTAAAGGGAGGATAAAACCATCGAGAGGCCTTCGGCAAGGAGACCCCTTATCACCATTTCTCTTCATCATCTGCACAGAAGCTCTCATTTCTCTCCTAAAGGGAGCAGAAGAAGAAGATCGTATCACAGGTCTGAGGATCGCAAGAGCTAGCCCAACGGTGTCCCACCTTCTATTCGCTGATGACATTCTTTTCTTCTGTAAGGCGAACGTCCTGCAGAATGCAGAGATTTTTAACATCATCAAGTCTTATGGAGACGCTTCTGGCCAGTTACTTAACTCGGCGAAATCTTCTATCCAATTTGGGAGTAGAGTGGAACCTTCGATTAAACGGGAGATCAAGAGAGCAATAGGTATAAGTAATGAAGGTGGAATGGGCATGTATTTGGGCCTCCCCGAAAAGATTTGTGGCTCAAGAAAGGAAGTTTTTTCTTATGTCCAGGACCGCTTGAACAAAAGGACTAATTCATGGTCGGCAAAATTCTTATCAAAAGAGGGCAAAGAGATCCAAATAAAATCAGTTGCCCAAGCAGTTCCGACTTATGTTATGTCGTGCTACCTTCTTCCCCAAGACACGACAGATAAACTTAGGAGCGTTATCTCTAATTTTTGGTGGAGTTCGAAACAAAATAGTAGAGGCCTTCATTGGATAGCATGGGATAAAATATGTTCCCCAAAAGAGTTGGGTGGTCTAGGATTCCGCGACTTGAGAGATTTCAACTTAGCTCTTCTAGCCAAACAATTATGGCGTCTAATCCAATTTCCCTCATCCCTTCTAGCTAGGGTCTTAAGAGGAAGATATTATAAACAATCGAACCCCTTAGGTGATCGAAAAGTTTATTCCCCATCGCTTGGGTGGCAGAGCATCATGGCGGCAAAACCTCTACTACGGAGCGGACTCCGGAAAATGATAGGATCCGGCTATAACACTGAGGTGTGGAATGAGCCATGGATACCAGATATCCCGGCAAGGCCGGCGAGACCCGCTAATCCTGATATGGTCAGAGGAAACCAGTTCTTGGTCCATAACCTAATAGCACAAGATACAAAGGAATGGGATGAGAGGCTTCTTGGTGAGTTAATTCACCATGACGATATTCCCCTGACACTAGGGTTGCGCCCTAGTCGGGTTTTCACCCTCGATGGGTATGCATGGATTCATTCAAAATCAGGAGCCTATACAGTTAAATCTGGATACCATCAAGCGAGATTGGCTAGGACTAATCAAGAGATCCAAGGAGCCTTTGAACCGAGCATTACAACCCTTCTCAGCCAAGTTTGGAAGGTCCAGACAGCAAGTAAACTACAACACTTTATGTGGCAAGCCTTGACGGGTTGTGTGGCCACATGTGAACGCCTCAAATATTGACACATTGGTGTGGACGCAACATGCCCAAGGTGTGGAGCCCCAGAAGAAACAATTAATCACCTCCTATTCGAATGCCCCCTTGCCCTACAAGTTTGGGCTCGCTCAGAGTTTTCGTCACTTCCGGGTTACTTCCCGTGTACATCTCTATACCAAAATATGGATTTCCTATTTTGGAGAGCAAAGGAAAGGGGTCTCCCCGGACCTCAAAAGGATAACTATCCTTGGATCTTGTGGTATATATGGAAAGCAAGAAATGACAAAGTGTTCAATGGCAAAGAAGTTTCCCCGACGGATACCCTTCAACTAGCCTCTCTCGAGGCGGAGAGTTGGAGGACAGCAAACCAAAAGGAGCTTGAAGAAGAAGAGGAATCCTTCGTACCTTCAGACATCTCGAGCCTCCTCCCTATGACCCCCCGAGTCTCGACTTGTCAAACCGATGCGTCTTGGATTGATCATGGACCAGTTAGTGGCCTAGGGTGGTGCTTCGAGGATGGTTCGGGATGCCCTTTTTATGGCCTGAAGGGATGTCGGAGAAGTCTGTCGCCTCTCCATGCGGAGCTTGAAGAACTCATTTGGGCAATGTCGTGCCTGAAGGATAGGGGCTTTGTCTCGGTGAGGTTTGAGACTGATTGTTCAGATTTGATCAAGATGGTGGAAGACCCAGTCGATTGGCCTGCCTTTACGTCGGAACTAGACTACTTGGATTCTATGCGAGCGGAGTTCGACTGCTTTAGTTTATGTTTTATCCCCCGCCTTCTTAATGTACCTGCTGATATCCTTGCTAAGGGTGCACGAGTACGAGGTTTTCTTTTTTCTCATATAAGTCATAATGAATCGGCTTGGCTTGTTCGCCAAACCGGTATACATTGATTTAGTTTATGGAGTTTGTAGAAAAAAAAAAAACTACATACTGTATTATGTACTTGGCCCGGATATAAAGAAAAAAAATTCAATATTATTTATTTTTTACAAACGATTTTTCATTTTGAAAGGATCAGATGGACAACAGAACAAATGGATCGGAGAGAACAAATATGGTTTTGGCTAGTGCGAAATAAACTGATTGGTTGATGATGGATCAAGCAAAAGCAATGCAGACAAAAAAAAACGCATTGGACGGTTTAAACGGTGCAAAATAAACAAAACAAAATTTGAATATAAAATCTTCATTACTTTTTTTTCTCGAAATATAATCACTAATCGATAAAAATTAACCTAAATGCAGATTTCCAATTTAAATATACTTGAATGGCTGGCTATATTTGGAGTGGTTGGTGTGCGGTTGGTTCATAAAACTAACAAAAGTCAATTTTCATGAAACAAAACATTTGTCTTATAACATCAATTTTGATATATAAAAAAAAAACATTATAATCAAACAATAAGGATTAGTCTGAGAATGTTATTGGAACTGGTTTTGCTCGGAATCAAAAAGGGTTTATGAGTTTTTTTTCCTTTTAACAACGGAACCTGTTTGTGGCTTTGCGAGCAAACTACTCTCAGACTTAAAACACAAGTGTTTTTCTGATCTTTTCATGTGTGTTAGCTCCCGCTAATATTCTCACCACTGAAACTTGTAGATTTCGACACTGATGTAACAAACATCCTAACCTCAATGTGACCACGATTTTGAGCTGCTTTGTATCATGTAGAAGATGAAAGTCATAGGGACACGAGAAATAACAATCTAACAAAGCCTTGAATGATTAAGTTACCTTTTTTTGGTACACATGAATAGTCAATAATCTAATTCTTGAACATTGAGTATATATATAGTTTCATGATATGGTGAGAATTTCTGCACCAGTTTTGGTAATAAGAATTGTATGCTCAAACTGTACGGCCGGACCACCATCAGCTGTCAAAATTGTCCATTTGTCTGGCCACGTTACAAACTCGGTGGTTCCTATGGTGAGGATTGGTTCTGCAAACAAAGGAAACAATCAATTTATAAAAGAGTATAATAATACACTCATCAAGTTTCTATATGATAATGCTCGCTCACCGAGCGTAAAAGTTTGACCCTCAATCATATGCTCAAGTTCGTAATCATCTGCAGAAAACAGACAGTGAGAGTATAATACATTCATCAGTTTTTTTTTTTTCATTCAGTGAGACTCCACCATTAAGAGGACTTGTTACAGGAAGCCCTTTTGTTTACTTACAGTTTTGATGAAGATATATAAGAGGTTCCGAATGTAACACCGTTCCTACACCATGCCCGATAAAGCGCTCCACATTATAGCCATACTTTTCAACATGCTCACTATTGGGAAATTGGAAATCACTGAAAACGCTTCTTTCAAAACATCCTTGGATGTTTTATTGAATCTGGTTAGTAACTACTATTGCTTACCTGATTATCTTCCCAATTTTGTTGAAGCTTGCTCCATCTTTACAAACCGATATACCTTTCTCCAAGCATTCTTCTGTGACCTTTTTTTTTAAGAGCAATAACTATGTCAGCCTCTAATGGTTTTCATAAACTGATTACAAGAAGCAAAAAGGAGAATCCATTAACCTTCACAAGTTGTACAAGGCTTTCATCGACATCCCCACAGAGGAAAGTCTTTGACGTATCTCCATGATACCCCTGATTGAAGTGTTGAAACCCAAAAAAAAGTGTCACACAACTTTAATCTTTGATTGAAAAGATTATGCAAAAGAAGCTCGAAGACTTACATCCAAGTAAACCGCGACATCGATGTTTATCACGTCACCGTTCTGCGAAACAAGGTTTGATTAGTGAGATCCTACAAGAGAAGTCCTTCAAGACAAGATCTGTTCTATACTTAAGAAGCAGTTTCATACTCCGGACCTGTAGCTGACGCGAATCCGGAATCCCGTGAAACATGCATTCATTGACCGATGTACAAACGCTTTTCGGAAATCCTCCGTATCCGAGAGGTGAAGGGTAAGCACCAGACTCAATGATCATCTTGTGCACCGCCATGTCGATTTCATCTGTGGTAACAAATGGCTGCAGAAACCATTAAACCAAGTGGGATTCAGAGTTCCTCAAGAAAAAGCTAATCTTTACTTACTCTAACCAAAGTTCCTGCATAGTCTAACACACGAGCAGCAAGCTCGCACGCTGCCTTCATTTTCACAATGCCTTTGGAGTCAGGAATCTGATATTCACTTGATATCTTTGGTAACTCGCTAGACTCGAGATATGGAGGCTTTTGTATGTGGTCAGGAACAAGAAGACGAGGCGATACTCTTCCACATACTAGAGGTGGGTTTCCTCTTACTTCCAATGTGTTTCGAAGTTCTTGAAACCTAGAAAAAAACGCATCAAGATTGCATATAAATTTGGAAAGAAAAATTCACTTAGCTCCGAAATGTTATCATGTTTATGAACAATCAATGAGTAACCTTCTTATTCTCGGAGAATACGACTTCTTCTTGACTGCAACAATAGAAGAAAGAAGAAGAAGACGAATAACATCAAACCTAACACACTGAATTAAAATTATGATTCATCGATTGCAAAAATTTCAATTTCGATGAACAACAATGTTTCAATCACTTGAACAATGCGAATCGTATTCTACTAATTTCTCGCAACATAAACATGAATTTAGTCCCGCCATGACGAAACAAACAAAGGAGGTATAGAGGAACAGTAACGGCAAACCTAAGAGCGGGAGAGCGGAGAAGTTAGCCGGAGCTCCGGCGAAGTATCTCGACGGCGTTAATCGATCGCCGTTAAATAAAGAACGGGGCTGAGAAATACTGAACAACATTTTTCCACTGGGTGAATTAGCAACAAACAACGACTGAAGTTTTTGAAGGTTACAAGAAAACTTTAATGGGCTGTTAACTAATTAGGCCCATCCATCACTGGCCCATGCAAAATAAAAAGTCATTATTACATATTAACACAAAAATTGTTCAACATAATTTTGCCAATTGCTACAACATAAATACTCTCGGCAAGAAGATTAGAAGAAGTTTATAAAAAAAAGGTTAAGTTTTTTTTTTGTTGTTCGTGAAATTACAAAAACAAACAAATAGAGAAAGAGTTGTTAAACTGTTGTTACTAGGCATCGAAGAAGCGTTGCTTCTTATTGCACCTTAACGACGACAACATCTCCGTTTCTTCTTCCTTCACTACGGCGTCGTTTTGTAGCCTCACCGAAGAAATGTCAACCCCGAACAATCTCATGACGACCCGGCCCGTATCCTGATCCGACCCGGATTTCGACTTCCACCCGATATACAACTGTTGATCCTGACCGTTGGATCTTTTAAAACTGATCAAATCACCGGTACAGAGTCGCTTCTCTTTAACGAACCTGCTCCAACCTTTAGTCAACACATAGCTTTGACTACTGTTCCAGTACGAGTAACGGAACCTCCACACTTTCCCGTTAACGTCCTCGAAATTCAACAGCGTCCCGTTGACGGAGACGTCTCCAGATAACGGTAACGGAAAATGTTTCTCCGCTTGGTGTTTCGGTATCACCAAACGGTTTAGCTTCCCGACGTCACTCGGCGTCACCGCTTTCTCAAACAGAGACTCCGCCGATTTAAACCCCGTCTCGTTTGTTTCGAATGCCGTCTCGTTCCTGTTTACGTTACCGTTACGGTTCCTTTTCCTCTGCTCTAACTCCTCTTTGTAAGTGTGTTTCCTCAGCATATCGACGATCTCAGATTTCGAATGTGCGTTTAAGAAATCTACCTCTTCGTCTCCGTTTCCTAACGTCTTCTCTGCTGTGAAATTCGTTACTGCGTCACGGCCGCGGAAACGGTGAGCGGCGACGTCGTAAGCACGCGCCGCTTCGTCTTCTTCGTTGAAAGTGCCGAGCCACACGCGCTGGTGTTTCTCGTAAATCTGAGCTCCCCATCTTCCGTTTGGCTGAGGGACGACGCCTTTGAATCTCGACGACGGGAGCTTTCTCGATTCGGCTTCGACGCCGTTCTCAGAATCCAAAACCACGCTTGATCCGCTTCCCATTCTGTATAAGCTCGCCGGAGATGACGACTTTCTCGCCGTCGACGGAGGAATCTTCGCCGGAGTGTGAATGGAATCTGTGCTTGTCGAGCTCTCGTCAACACTACTCACAGCTTCCATTTCTTTTGATTTTTTTGATTTTTTTTAATTTGAATCGAAAGAAGGAATTAAGAAATCACAAGAAAATTGTGAGATTTGAGAATCGAGAGAGATTAGTGTGTATGTATGTGTGAACGTGTGTGGATATATATATGCGTGTGTGTGTATATATATATAGAGAGACAAGAGGGAAATAAGAAAACATCAAGTGCATGTATCATGTATGTATTAATATTTACATTTATTTTCTTTCCTTTATTATTTGTAGTGTGTATTAAGGAGATGAGTATAGTATACCATATGGGTTTGTGTGTGTATGTTGTGGGTCAACTTAAATTCACAAGAAGGTTCATGCAAAAGATAAAGAACTATCTGTTTTTTAAAAAGGGTTATTAGCATGTCCATATTAGAGTTGTATTATCAATTCTGCAAATAATAATTAGATCATGATATAATTAGTAATTTAGTATATCATATTTTTTACAATATACAACATTCATCAAGTTTTTTGTTTTTTTAGTTAAAATTCATCAAGGTTTTTTTAGTTTCTATATTTAAGAAATGATAATGATATATGATGCAAGTGTTACGAATATAACTTTAATAGACTATTAATCTACGATTTTTAAGCGATATAATTATTCAGCATAACTAATTTCAGCTCAATTATTTTTTTTGCTATTTAAGTATCCCATTATTTTGCATTCCATTTCACTTGACAATTTGACATGTATATATATTATCCCCAAAGTTTTATTGATAATTGTTTCTTCTGTCAACTTCACATTTAAATTAAATCCCGAGAGTTTTGTTATATGAGTATAATTTAAACACACACAGTTATGAATCTTATAAATAATTAAAGGGAATATATATATACCGTTTTTTTATTTTTCAAAAGGAATATATATACTGTTTAGTTTATATTTTTAAAATGTTGTGAACATGTTTTAGTTTATATTCATGACGAACAAAAGTTATATGAATATGTTGTGGGCTGCATGGGAAAGTGGGGCCGACAAGTGGGCCAGGATGGATAAAAGAGATTCACATGAGAAATCGAATATTATTTTAGTGAATTCATCCCCCCTGAGCTTGATATGCTTATTTGCAAGCATGGCGTTCAAAAGAAATTAATTACTATAATCATAAGCAATATAGATTAGCAATAACGAAAGTATAAGATTGGAGAATTCATTGTGTTTTTTTTTCTATTTTTTTTTTGTTAAAGGAAGAATTCATTGATATGTTTTTATTCTTTTCTCACTGGGAAATTAATAGGTTTTTGTTACAAATCTCAACGAGATTTTCTGCCGTGAGGAATCTTTTGCAAGCATGAATCCTTCTGCAAATGCAATGATCTATGCTCTTGACATATCTTTATTCCATTATTCGTATATCTCTCAAGCATCTTCCTTGTTCCGTTTTATTTATTTTTCTACTAGCTAGAATGAGAAGCATGTATGTATTAATTGTGATCGTAATATAAAAACTTTGGCAGAATATATATTGAATGCGTATGAAAGTGAACGAATAGAGGTCCTGGCGTGTGACTATGTATTGATATTGGACTTTAAAAATTAATACAGTACACATTAGGGGTTTAAGATTCTTATAAACCTAATTTGTATCCATAAAATAAAATAAAATAATATAGAAGAAGAAGAAGTACCAAAAAATCATAAAGAAGAAAAATCCATAACTGTTTGATCATTTTAGTCTATTTGATTATTATTTTTTTAACTGTTGGAATTAGTTAAAAAATTTAAACAAAAAATCACCTGGTTATAAGAAAGTTAGTTTCCATATCTGTATCATTTTATTAGATGGGCGTTAGATACAAATAAAACTAAGGAAACCGACAACAATCTAGCTTTATCCGTTCTTTTTTTAGATGGTCTATATATAATAATACCACAGTTTTGGTGTTTTATATAATTAGATATGAAACAATTGCTTCATTGTTTGTATATTACAATATTGTGGCGTATTTTTAGATAGAAACAAACAGTCCCGGTTATAAATGATTGCTTGTATTTTAAAAAGAGTTGGTTCAAATTTCAAAAGGCTGTAAACAAATTTGGTGTGGACTGTGGAGTAACTAGTGAAATTGATTGCCACGATCTTATATGGTACTCATATAATAATTTATTATCTATTTGTGTTGCTTTCTGACTTTCTCAAAGCCTAATTGTGTCATTACTATTAGTATGTTGTTTAAAAAGGACCAATTGGAACACTGCAAAATATTAAACGTCGAAGTATAGGCATATCGATGTTCTGATTTTCCCCATTTAGATCAGCCAGCGGTATTATATCCAATCACATACAACAATGATATGACGCGCGACTAATGTTTCGTTTGGATTAATAACGTTTATGGGTCATTAAACTCTGTTTGATATTTATTATATACGCGTTACATTTTAATGATATTTGCTTAAGCGGATATCATATGAGCATTGTTGAAGCAGTGGAGGAGAAATAATCTTTGACCTTGAGGATTACTCTCTCTATCCATTCTTAAATGTCTCGCAATTTTAAAGTTTGATCGTAGGCTTTTTATAATCGCAATGCAATTTGTAAGACCACACGGCGATATGGTCAAAATTGCATTCTTCATCAACAACTATCTTGCAATATCGGCAAAACTATACAGAATCGAATAAACTCTTTTGGTTATGGATTGTTGCACAAGTTCGAAAGACTCATGAGACGTTGGTTCAAAGTAAACCATCCATAGGTCCCAAGGCAACAAATAGATTTGGTCCCTATTTTTATTAATTTTTTCATTTTTACCACATTTGTAAATGAATATTTTTTCACAGCTTTGATCAATAGATTTGAAGTATTAAAAAAAAAGTAAAAAAAAAATATTGCAAGACCTCTTTAGAAAAAAATTGAGAATTTTGGGATTTTTCTTTGACCTTCAAATATCTAGAGAAGAGAAAGGAAACAAGTTTGGAGCTCTTTCAACATACTTCTCTTCCAATCGAGCCATGTGGTGTGTGATTGTACCCAATATCTTTACTTCACGAATATAATAAGCTAGACTGGTTATAACTCCATATTTATCATTATGTGACACCTATTCCACTAGGTGTGACCCTCGTTATCATATTGATTTCCTCGTTTGGAAAAATCTCTCCTAACGCAGTAAGAATGTAAGATGATTATGCTGACAATAAGAGCACCTCCATTGGTGTCTCTTGGTAAGAGTCTCTTAAAAAAAAAAATATTAGTATTAAATTTAATGATGTGTGAACACAAATTTATATTAGTATATTAATAGTGGGTATCTTAAAAATTGAGAAACTCATCCTAAAATCTCTTATTTAAGATACTTTGAGGTGAATTTTTTAACATTTTTAGATACCTATTAATAAAATATTAATATTAATTTGTGTTCACACATTTATCAATTAAATATTAATATATCATTTTTTAAGAAATTTTTGTAAAAAACTCCCAAATAGAGATGCTCTAAGACCATCCCCAATAGAGACACTTGGGTGTCTTAAGTCCAAAAAAAAAAGAAAAAAAAAAGAATAATGACAAGGCAACATTTGGGTGTCTTAAGAGGAAGAAAAGTGTCTTATTTAAGATCCTTTTTAGGATGTTTTATGATACGTGTCACAGCGCGATTCGTCACATATTTTGTTTTTTTTTTTTAAATCGTATTTTCTTTTTTTTTTTAGGCCTGGGTATCCGTATACCCGAAATGTAACCAAATACCCGAACAAAAATCATGTTTAAAAACTGAAATTTTCAGAAAAGTGAATTTCCGTCAACTTGCGAACTGATTTCGGATCGAATATAACTCGGAATCGGTAACGGAAAGAAGATCTGAATAGCTGACTGCGAGATCTTCTATGTAGATCAATTTCTGGATCATTCTGGTTCGTCGGAAAATCTCTATAAAAAACCCTAACTCGATCACAAGATAACTAGGAAAAAAAAATTCTGGGTAACCGATCGGTTCCGGGTAAGAACCGGAACCGAACCGAAACCCACTGTTCTGAAATTCAGGACCCGTCGGTAAAAAGGTTAATAACCGAACTCGATCCGAACCTGGTTATTTCGGATCGGTTCCGGTTTGGGTTTTTGGATCCGGGTTTTTTGTCCAGACCTACTTTTTTTCTTTCAAAAATTCTTTTTTTTTTATTATAAAATTTTAAAACACTCATGTTAAGTGTCTTCATTGGGTTGGTTTAAGCTAATAAAGTTGTTAAATTAAATTAATAATATATTTAATATTAAAATATATTTAAGACTTTCAACAAAAATTCTCTATTGGGATTGCTCTAATGCGTCATAACAGATAATAGATGCCTAAATGCGTCATACCAGATAATAGATGCCACATCAGTTGGTTGTATTCGATTCAGCCTTTCCAATCAGTTTACCATAATTAGTTCATTTGATAATATATATCTTTAAAAAAAGATAGATATATAATATCTACACTTTCTTTGTAATTTGTTCCACTTGTAACGAACATGAATTTTACTATTTACTTTATTTCGTAAATTTATTACATTTTCGGATTTTTTAGTTGGATGGAAGCATATAATAATATATGAGGCAATTACATATTAAATTTCAAATTAAAACACTTTTGAGTATCAGAGCATTTTGCATTTATTTTGAACATATGAATTATCAAATATAATGACATTTGTCATTAACAACGAACGATGAACATAACGGAGATATCTATTGAAATATTTAGCAATGAACGGTTTAACGTGCACGCTCATATACTAAAGAAAAATAAAACAAGATGTTGAACTATAGATGATTAAAATTGGATGAGTAATTTCACATATACTACATCATTTCAACAACATCAACAGAACTTAATCCACAAAAACCTATCCATAATACACAATTCATCGTGTGCGTAATATCAAACATATCACATCATTTCAAACACCATCTCCCACGTTATCTAACAAAAACATGATGTCATGGTTCATTCATGAATTATCATCCATGATAATACATCCATTGTCTATAATTTATGATACATCCATCATTTTTCATCCAACAGATGTATCCATCGCTTTCTATCCAACACACTTCATTCATATCAACCGCTTCAATAATACGATCTCTGACTAATCCATATAAACAAATATAAAGCCATCTAAAATAAATGCAACCACACAATAAAATATACGTTCAAACACACTCGTCTACAATTGTCATTCAAAGAGTTTGTCAATCAGAGTAAAAGTTTTTTTCGTATGCCTAAAATGTGCTAATTCACCTAAATATCTTATTTTAATATTAGAGTTTGGCAAAATGCCTTTAATAATATCTTGTGTGGAGCCCTACTTGTTACTATATTGACAGGACTAATCAATTTAAAAAGTATGATAATCTACACTTGTGAGTTTTACAACTACGCACTCTAGCTAATCTTATTATGAGTTAGAGTAGTTTATATTATCCTATATGAAAACTGATATAATTGAAGAACAAGGACAAACAACACAAGGGCTATAATTAATTATCCTAATAAGTTGGTATAATTGAAAGATAACCTCGAGGGGTATAATTAATTATCCTAATAAGTTGGTTTAGTTTCACATTACATTCCCTTGCTTTTTGGTAAGCGATGTTGTATTAGATCATTCTTTTTATAAACTATAATGTGAATATTCGACCCAAGTAAATAAATTTCAGAAATATATGTCATCGATGGAATGTGATGAAAAAGCAAAAGCGAATGTTTATCCACATTTATCTTGTCTCGATTAGTTTAATAGCCCTAGAGATTATCCTAACTTATTTAGTATTAGGCATCATATATACATATAACACTCAATTATCGAGTGTTACATAAAACTTGTTCTGTTAGAGATCAACTATAAGTCCGTCAATTAATATAATATTAATGACATTTAGATGGCTTAATATGTCTGCGCGAAGTCATACCCTCATACATCTACCGTCGGCAGCCGCATGATGCTAAACAATTTAATCATATTAAAATAGTATTTCTTTATATCATAGATTTATGTATTCTTTGTAATTAGTTAATTATATTGCCTAGTTTGGTTATTCCTATTCTGTAATTAGGTGTAATATTTGTGTATAAGGTAAAACTTTAATACTTTAATTAATAAAAAGCTTTTTAATATTTTAAGGTTTCCTAACACAATATCAAAACTATAACCTAATCTTAAACTTTTATTCGATCAAATGCCGCATGTATCCCTCGATTATCAAGTTTTATTTTCCGTTTGATTCTTCTCTTTACACATTCATAATTTTAAGGATTGATCTTATTCTTAACTCGTCTCGTTTTTTTTTAGATTAAGTACGAATATTACGATAAAGATAGATCTTGTCACATATTTATGTGAATTTTTTTGTATATATGTGCGTGTGTCCGCTTTGATATGCTGATTGACATTAATCGTCCTTTGTCTTTCGTGTCTTTGAAGTATTAATTTGAGATAAGTTTTTGGATAAGAGCTACTAAAAAAGATATAAGTAAAACGTTTTCTTCTCTAGAGTTTAGATAACTATGATTACTAACACAAATAAGTTATACACGTTTTCGAAAAAGACTGAATTAAATTCACAAATGTAGCGTGTTTAATATTTTAAACTTACTGTTTATATAGTTAATATTTCTATTATTATTTTTTCCAGCTAATAATTTTTTGATATCAAATCAAAATTACAAAATCAATATACATAATTTTCAAAAAGCAAATTATTACATAACTAGATATATACACCATATATTGAGGAATATATATGAAAAATGAATAACAAAGTTTTTGATAGATAAGTTTTATTTGATAACGAATAATTAAATTTATTATTTTCCTTTAATGTACTCAATTTGGCTGTTATGTGAATTGTGTGCATGGATTACAATATCTCTCTTAATTAAATTATTTTTTCAAGGAGAACAATACAACTTACACCATTAAAATATAAAATAAAATCTCGTGTATTTTACTATTTTCTATTTTATGTATTTAGCTAAGTTTAAAGAATACGTACTTTCCTTTCTGATTATATATCTTATTACGTGGTTGGGCATATATTATCAAGATTAACCGGTTGTTAATTAATACTAAATATGGTTGTCATTTGTTAATAGGGAAATAGCAACAGATGGGAATATATAACATCATAATTAGTTCTCTCTCCTACTTTACTATTCATCATGGTTAAAAGTGGTCAAAAAACTATTTTATCCTTGTCTTTTCAAATTAATCAAATAAATGTCATTTCTCTCTCTTCTTGATATTACCGAAGGAGAAAGAAGAACCAGAAAAAAAAGAAAAGAAGAAAGAGAAAGAAGAAGAAGGAGAAGAAGAAAATCAGAGGAAGGTGAAAGTGGAAATTGATGATGATGGTGACGAAAGCGATGCACGGGATGACGGTTTAGGACAACGACGACGGTGGTGGACGACGGTGGTGATGACAACGGCAACGTTAGTACGACAATGATAACAGTGTTAACGACGAACAGTAACGCCGACGGTAGTGACAGTGATGTCGGCAATGCTGGTGATGATGACAGTGGTGAAGATAACAAATGAAGAAGAAGAAGAAATATAAAGTTAACTGATAACAAGTTCGTTAACTGGGTTATCGGTTTAATTTGGCATAAATTTGTCAAGTTAACATAATTAGCTAATCAATAACTTATATTTTATGTGATATGATACTTAGATTAACACGATAAATTTTCATAGATAACTTGTTTAACATGTATTTTACATTGATAATTGGTTTTACATGTATGTTAGATAACTGATTAAATATGTGTGTTTCACAATATGTATTTTTTTTGAAATGATAACAAAGTTAACATGATAGTTTTTCATGAATAACTGGTTTAACATATATTTTACTTGGTTAACTGGTTTAACATGTATGATGGATAACTTAATTAACATGTATTTTTCACAATATGCTAACATGTTTATCATGTTAACTACATAATAATAGTGTAACTGTGCATTATTTAATTTTCGAAGAACAATATTCTCGTGTGTGAACAGTGTTCACGGCAAAAAGTGAACAATGTTGTCGGAAACTAACAACGCCAACATAGTTTTCATGTCAATGGCATTTTAAGTAATTATGCTAAATGGATAAGGGCTTTTAAGGATTAAATTTTGTTTCTCTCTCTTACATACCTAATTTTGATTTATCTTTTCCTATCTACCTAATAAACTGGTCAACCATTAATATACATTAATATCACCCTTGTTAATACTGATCCAGATTTAGTTATTCTGCTTGTTTTTACAGACCAATACGATGATTTCCCATATGTTTAATTCTATTCTTATTTAATACTCCATAAAAAGGTTTTAAAAACTAGTGAAATGAAAATGGTTTACAATGCCGTGACACCAATGACATCAGAAAACATAATACAGAAATAAGATATTTCGGACAGTTGAAAAAGAAAACACTCATCTTATAAAAGGTGTGGCAGCGTTAGGTGTAATATAATAATGTTTCTTGTTATTGAGCAGACAGAGAAATAAATATTATAGGAGTATCTTTTATGGGAGATATCTTATCTTTCTTCACGAGCCAATTAATTTCGTTTTAATTAGAAGAAAAAAACAAGGGAAAAGGAAAAGGATAGTATTTTGGAGATATGGAAACTTTGTGCCACGTCAATGTCACGCATTTTCTTCCCATTTACGTGTTTTTGATTAGCCAACTTTTCTCTTCAGGCTGTTCAGTGTGTTCACACGTAAGATTAATTAACTACAAAAATAAGATTTCGCACGTCTGTTTAATTATTTTATAGATCTTAATTACTGTTTAATATTCTCTCCATTTTACAAAGAATGTCATTTTTAAAGTTTAATTCTTGTTTCAGAAAAAGTGTCGTTTTAGGTTTACAATGGCTGTCTCTTATACACATCTAGATGTGTATAAGAGACAGATTTATACCAGCGGAAAAGTATTAAAGCACTTGTGGACCAGATATATAGTTATACACCCCTATCCAAGTCACACAAATCAAACCAAGCCATGAAAAACGTAGTAATTAAAGAACAGATTAATCAATTAACTAATGACTAATTAAGTTCAAGAGCTCGTTATAGTTGGTTCCTCATGTTTCACTCCAAGTTGCTTTTGTTGACTAAATTTTAATCAAAAGAGAAAGATAATTGGTCGAGACAACCATCCCATTCATATCTCTTGCCATTGGCTGAGAAGCTGATAGGCACATTATTGTCAGATTAAAATTATTAAATTTCAAGTTTTATAATATAAATTAGTTTTATTGTATAAATTCACATAATACTTTAAACTTTACTCACTTACTATTGTTTTATAATATGTATAATTATTGAATTAAAAGAATGCCTTTAATTTTTTGAATCGTGCATGTACTTACATGTGTTGTTAAAATTCTAAATGACACTCTCAGTGTTTTTAAACGATATTTTTCCAAAATATCTATCATTTAAAAACACAATGAGTATTGTTTAAAAAAAAATATATATATATATAACACTTTAAATTTTCAACTTTTAAAAGTAAAATTAAATAGAAACGGATGAATAAAAAATTATGTAAATTTATGCACAAACTCTTACTAATTCTGATTATAAATTTCAGAATAGCAAACTCTTACTATTTTTTTTTTTTTTGCGAAAGGCAAACTTTTACTATTTCTGATGATATATATGTATGTATATTAGTATTTCACAAAAAGAAGAAGAAAAAAAAAACAATTTAGAACACTTTTCTCGCTTAACCAATAACCTTAACTGCTATCTTCAGCAAACAGATGATATCATTCACGCAGTACAAAAATAACCAATGCTGGCAAAAAAAAAAGTATTATATATTAGTAAAATTAAAATTAAAATTTCCTAAATATTTGACTATTTGTAATAAGTAGATTCACGATGCCGACATGATGACACCCATGAATCAAAAATACAACAAATTAACTCGCCTATTATAGCTCAGCAACTTTTTTTGGAATTTGATTTAACTTAGCAAATTTTTTTTTTTTTTTTCTTTTTTTAACTTAGCAACTTGCATATATGCATGACCATGATCAATGGTAGTATCTTAGCGGGTTTCTTAGTATATATTATTATAATAATATATACTAAAAAACCCATTAAGATACTACCAATGATCTTGCTACTCTATTTAGATCTTTAATTTAGGGAATTTTTTCTGTTGTAAACGAAGCTCAGCAAAAACCCGTGCTCCCCCATTATTATACAAATAGTCAAATATGTCATAATCGTAAATAATTGTAGCTATTCTTTTATTTATTTATTTATATTTTTATCAATGGCGTCACCACAATAGAAAAGGAAACTTCAAGGTCAACTAGGTCAACGAGCTCTACATATAGTAGGTATATACATATTTATCAAATATACACTATGTGGCCTACACTATGTACTTCGTACAAAATTACAAATGGACCGACATGTTTTAACTTCTTATAACATCACAATGTGTTACGCTACTGACTTTTTCTAAGCTCAAACAAAACGTATCGTTTGCAACTCGCGGTCGATGAAAATGAGTAACGACAATTACTATGTTTGATATATAATTTTAGCACATTATGGTTTAAATCTTAGATCGTTAAACTTGTGATACAATAGAGGATTCAGAGTTTCAGACTCGATATTACAAAGAATTTTGAAATAAGTCCTTGCATCATGATAATCATCATGCATAAATAAATATAACTATAACTCTTAGCATCATAAACCTGCCTCAATATATAATACTACACACCAACCATATTTACGTATATGTTACACAGTCTCTTAGTAACCTTAGAATCCTAGAATAGTCAACTTACAAGAGCTGTGGTGCAGAACGTGGAAATAAAAAGGAAGAAGAAAACAAAGTCGCGATCTTTTGTATTTATGCGTCCATAAGAATTAAATAAATAGTTAAGAATTCAAGAACTGACCAAAAACGCGTCCTGTATAGTATTTAATCCAAAATCAAGAATCTAAAAAATTAAGGGGGTCATATTAGATTGATGATTTGAGAGATTTTTTTTTTTTTCAAATCTCTCCTTATTGGATCTAGTATTTATAAAAATTATTCAAAATCCAAGGTTATTGGATTAGTCAATTATAAAAGTTCTTTCAAATCTTAGCTTATTGAAAATTAGGATTTCAACAATAAAATATACCAAACACAATTTGGGATGATTTGTAAGGTAATTTGTAGTTAAAATATGATAAATCCAAATACCACCTTATGAGATGTAATTTGAGAAAATTAAAAATTAACTAATTTTATTTTCTTATGAATTTTTACTACACAAAACAGAATCTGAGAAAACCCGGATTCATCCTTGCATGCTATCTACCTTCAATCGTCTTGCGTACCAAATCGTCTTGAGAAAACCCAGTTTCATCCTCGGTAAATTTTTGATGAACCAGAACATGATTGGCGGCTCTTTCACTTTTGGGAAGAAGAAAGTGAAAAAGAGTTTTCTGGGTTAAAATCCAATTTCATATTCGTCGCGTGCTCTCTACCTCCAATCGTCTCTAATATGCTACACATGTGTCATTTGAGCAGGAAAAAAAGGCTGTGATTACTTTCCACGTATGATCAACTTCTACGTATAGGAAGATTTTTGCTAGACGTCTTGGAGAAGGATCGATCAGAGGTCTCTTTCTATACTATTTTTAAATTGAAAAAAGTCTTGCAAGCCTTCTCAATGAATAATATTATACCAAAAAAACACTCTCACTCTTTACTCATGTCTGCTCCATGGGTTAACAATAATGGGTCTAAAGAAGTTAAATTTCCGTCTAGCTCCGAGCAGAAAATTCGAAATTCAAGTTTCGATAATGTTTTTAGTGTAAATAGATATAGAAGGGATAACGATTCTGATTATAGAGCTGTAGATGATTATGATATCAGTAGTAGTGAAGCAAGAGATTCAGATTTAGATGATGATGATGGTCATAGAGGCCAAAGAGGGATGGTAGATTCAGGAAAAGACAATGGAGTATGGAGAGGGAGGAAGAGTAATACGGTAGAAGCCGAGAGAGTCGTACCAGAATATGAGCTGAGAATGGTTAAGAGTTGCCAAAAAAACGTTGCCAAAAAAAAAAGTTGTAGAAACTATATTGTTTTTTCAAAAATGTTCTCAAATCCTTTCTAATCATCTTAAAATTTATAACAATAACTTTGCAAAATTTTCTCAAATCTCAATTCCTTTTAAAATTCCCTCAAATTTTGGTGATTTCCAAATTATTCCAAATCATTGATCCAATATGCCCTCCTAAGTTCTGTTTGAATCGTTAAACATTTGACGAACAAGTTTCCGGTGGTACAAACCAACAATTCTAGGAGAAGGCTTTTGTAAAATACCATCATTTATTTTTCCAAACTAAACTATTTGGCACTTCCCTTAAACTAATAGATGCTATTTTTATATTGACCCAGCAAAAAAGATACTACCTGTATCGTATCACTGTATGTCTCTTTGTGTCATTGTGTGTATATGTATATTTTCGAACCATCATGATAGAATCTGTAAGGTACAAGTATATCTCTAGGCCCATAAATGCTATACGCTACTCGTTGGTACCAATGGGCTAGATATACTTCATATCCTTAAGCCCAAAATCGTAAAGTGTTTTCGAAGTTTGATACAACCTTTTTTTTATCTGGAACTCATTAAGAAAAATGTCTATAAGATGTACCAGATTTTGGACCGGGATTTGTAATTAGTGATATATACTAGTATTGTCATCGTATCATAATTTTGATTAAAGCCTAATGTTGATTAGGGACAAAAACACACACACACACACACAGATTCTGCTCTCTTTAACTGTATTTTCTTCGTTGGGTTTGGGCAAAAAAAACCATGAGTGTTTGGCTAAAACAAAAAAAATCAAGAGACTTTGGCCATATAACAATGAATATGATGAGATAAAAGGTGTAATATTCTGTACCTTATCACTAGGCCTCTAACAATTTCACTCTACAAAATACACAAATTTTNAGGGACAAAAACACACACACACACACACAGATTCTGCTCTCTTTAACTGTATTTTCTTCGTTGGGTTTGGGCAAAAAAAACCATGAGTGTTTGGCTAAAACAAAAAAAATCAAGAGACTTTGGCCATATAACAATGAATATGATGAGATAAAAGGTGTAATATTCTGTACCTTATCACTAGGCCTCTAACAATTTCACTCTACAAAATACACAAATTTTAATAAGTCACTCAACCAGTAATGATAATCATATAGTTGTGTGTTTCTTGCTTATCTTATGCTTATTTGCTTTTGTTTGCTTTCTTTGGTTTAACTCTTTGATTTGCTTGCTTAGTTGTGTGTTTGCTTATGCATTTTGTTATTTAGAACTAGGGAAAACCCAAAAACGCGCTATCATCTTATAGACTAGGGAAGTTTTTTGCACACTTAGTGTGTGGTTGCATCAAGTACTTCGATTGCATTACCTTGCACTTGGGGTATCTAATCTAGACTTTAAAGCGTTGTACACATCAGCATTAGCCCACATAAAAGAACTGCCAAAAAAAATTGAGATGATAAAGAGGTTTTCGCTATAGATATGACTAGGAGTGGTCATCACTGAAATATCATATACTGTATGTCAAGCAATATTAGATAACAGTGGACAAGATTTGATTCCTAAAGTATTTAAAAGATATCTTTATATGGGTCTTTGATCAAGAGTTTTTTTTTTCTTTCTACGGGGTGTCTCGAATTATATAAAAAAAAAACACACATAATTTTAGATGTTACATTGAGAAAGATGAGATTTTTGGGACTTGCCATCATATTCAGAAGACTATAACAGTAGGCTATCTTGATGCTCTGGCCAAATCTATTGGGTATATGTTGTCTGCAGTCACTTATACAAACTAGATATGATGCAAAAATGTTGGGATTATATTAAAAATTTGGTAAGTGATGGTGAAAATGATTTAAAATCACATAGATATATGGACATCCGTACTTGTAACTTTGAATTTTGTGGATGGTATAGTTTTATGCAATGAGATCATTTTTCAAACTTCGAAGGTCTTCTTCTCGTGGATGTTTATTTGAAATCTCTTTATGACGTGAGATTGATGATATTCAAAGCACTAATTAATATAAAAATCGGATTTCATTTATCTGAAGCTTACTCTTCTTTTGGTTACTGTCGAAATAACATATCCTTTCCACCCAAAAAATCGAATTAGGGGGCAGACTTTTCCTTTGGAGAGGCCTAACTCAGACCACTAGCCCAATCCTTAATTAGTCGGTAGATTAAACTTACTTCATTGGATCTGAACATTTTAATTAGAATTTTATAATCACCCACTTTTTGCTTTAGCTAGTAGTATGTACTAGCCATGTCATCTTACAAAATCGTCATTGCTACGTTGTCAAAGCAACATATGATTTCAAGTCGCCTGGAAGGTCTAATAGTTTGGTTTATTGACGTGGATCCAACACACACAAACAAATTATATATAATTCATAAAGTATATTATTCTTCAAATAAATCCAATTATTTCATAATATCCGCAATGGTCCCAAATAATTGAATTTAATGTTTTCAAATAAATTGAATAAGTACATATTATCAACATTATATAAGATTATTTAAAGATGTACAAATAATAAATACTAGACAATTCATCCCTGATCAAAATACCAGACAATATTAGCAGTCAAATTTCAGCCCTTTGAAATCATAGTTTCAGTTTGACTGTTAATATTTTGATCCGGTTTGTCCATATTATATCCAAACTTAAATTTGAGTTCCAAATTTCGAATTTGTTTATAATTCAACTACGTTTGGACACATAAATTGAGTAAATATGAGATTTTTAGTTTTAAGAGCTTTAAAATTTTGCTTTTTCTCGTCGACAAAAACTTTTTATTATCTTTCAAATTATTAAAAATAAAGATCTCAAAAATATTTGGTGGAAAATAAAAGAGGGAACAGAGAGGGGCATACATGTTCGGGGGTTTGTGACCATATAAAATAAAATAAAACGATGGCTTATAAAGATTTTTCACACACACAAAAAAACACTCATCAAATTCAACCCTAACGTAGTTAGTTATGTATGCATTCTGATTCACAATACTTCGAATGATTATAGGAAAATGGAAGAATTAAAAAATATCATGAAACGATAATTTTTAATATATTAATCACTAAATCATGTAAAATGAGAGAGTCAAAAGAGCATAAAAATATGATTGAAAAAAAAGAACTACAGAATCATACTGTCTTGTGTGCAACAAGTACAACCAATAAAAGTTCAAAAAAAAAAAAAAAAAAAAAAAAAAAAAAAAAAANCGGAAAAGTATTAAAGCATGGGCCACTTGTGGACCAGATATAGTTATACACCCCTATCCAAGTCACACAAATCAAACCAAGCCATGAAAAAAGTAGTAATTGAAGAACAGATTAATCAATTAATTAATGACTAATTAAGTTCAAGAGCTCGTTATAGTTGGTTCCTCATGTTTCACTCCAAGTTGCTTTTGTTGACTAAATTTTAATCAAAAGAGAAAGATAATTGGTCGAGACAACCATCCCATTCATATCTCTTGCCATTGGCTGAGAAGCTGATAGGCACATTATTGTCAGATTAAAAATATTAAATTTCAAGTTTTATAATATAAATTAGTTTTATTGTATAAATTCACATAATACTTTAAACTTTACTCACTTACTATTGTTTTATAATATGTATAATTATTGAATTAAAAGAATGCCTTTAATTTTTTGAATCGTGCATGTACTTACATGTGTTGTTAAAATTCTAAATGACACTCTCAGTGTTTTTAAACGATATTTTTCCAAAATATCTATCATTTAAAAACACAATGAGTATTGTTTAAAAAAAAATATATATATATATAACACTTTAAATTTTCAACTTTTAAAAGTAAAATTAAATAGAAACGGATGAATAAAAAATTATGTAAATTTATGCACAAACTCTTACTAATTCTGATTATAAATTTCAGAATAGCAAACTCTTACTATTTTTTTTTTTTTTGCGAAAGGCAAACTTTTACTATTTCTGATGATATATATGTATGTATATTAGTATTTCACAAAAAGAAGAAGAAAAAAAAAACAATTTAGAACACTTTTCTCGCTTAACCAATAACCATAACTGCTATCTTCAGCAAACAGATGATATCATTCACGCAGTACAAAAATAACCAATGCTGGCAAAAAAAAAAGTATTATATATTAGTAAAATTAAAATTAAAATTTCCTAAATATTTGACTATTTGTAATAAGTAGATTCACGATGCCGACATGATGACACCCATGAATCAAAAATACAACAAATTAACTCGCCTATTATAGCTCAGCAACTTTTTTTGGAATTTGATTTAACTTAGCAAATTTTTTTTTTTTTTTTCTTTTTTTAACTTAGCAACTTGCATATATGCATGACCATGATCAATGGTAGTATCTTAGCGGGTTTCTTAGTATATATTATTATAATAATATATACTAAAAAACCCATTAAGATACTACCAATGATCTTGCTACTCTATTTAGATCTTTAATTTAGGGAATTTTTTCTGTTGTAAACGAAGCTCAGCAAAAACCCGTGCTCCCCCATTATTATACAAATAGTCAAATATGTCATAATCGTAAATAATTGTAGCTATTCTTTTATTTATTTATTTATATTTTTATCAATGGCGTCACCACAATAGAAAAGGAAACTTCAAGGTCAACTAGGTCAACGAGCTCTACATATAGTAGGTATATACATATTTATCAAATATACACTATGTGGCCTACACTATGTACTTCGTACAAAATTACAAATGGACCGACATGTTTTAACTTCTTATAACATCACAATGTGTTACGCTACTGACTTTTTCTAAGCTCAAACAAAACGTATCGTTTGCAACTCGCGGTCGATGAAAATGAGTAACGACAATTACTATGTTTGATATATAATTTTAGCACATTATGGTTTAAATCTTAGATCGTTAAACTTGTGATACAATAGAGGATTCAGAGTTTCAGACTCGATATTACAAAGAATTTTGAAATAAGTCCTTGCATCATGATAATCATCATGCATAAATAAATATAACTATAACTCTTAGCATCATAAACCTGCCTCAATATATAATACTACACACCAACCATATTTACGTATATGTTACACAGTCTCTTAGTAACCTTAGAATCCTAGAATAGTCAACTTACAAGAGCTGTGGTGCAGAACGTGGAAATAAAAAGGAAGAAGAAAACAAAGTCGCGATCTTTTGTATTTATGCGTCCATAAGAATTAAATAAATAGTTAAGAATTCAAGAACTGACCAAAAACGCGTCCTGTATAGTATTTAATCCAAAATCTAGAATCTAAAAGATTAAGTTCTGTTTGAATCGTTAAACATTTGACGAACAAGTTTCCGCCGTTGGTGCAAACCAACAATTCTAGGAGAAGCCTTTTGTAAAATACCATCATTTATTTTTCCAAACTAAACTATTTGGCACTTCCGTTAAACTAATAGATGCTATTTTTATTTTGACCCAGAAAAAAAAGATACTATTTGTATCATCGTATGTCTCTTTGTGTGTATATGTATATTTTCGAACCATCATGATAGAATCTGTAAGGTACAAGTATATCTCTAGGCCCATAAATGCTATAAGCTACTTGTTGGTGCCAATGGGCCAGATATTACTTCATATCCTTAAGCCCAAAATCGTAAAGTGTTTTCGAAGTTTGATACAGCTCTTTTTATCTGG
The DNA here is from genome assembly GCA_020283515.1 of Alliaria petiolata. Lineage (NCBI taxonomy): Eukaryota > Viridiplantae > Streptophyta > Magnoliopsida > Brassicales > Brassicaceae > Alliaria > Alliaria petiolata. The sequence goes on from JAHZTW010000001.1 coordinate 177,012,919, forward strand.
AACTCATTAAGAAAAATGTCTATAAGATGTATCAGATTTTGGACCGGGGTTTGTAATTAGTGATATATACTAGTATTGTCATCGTATCATAATTTTGATTAAAGCCTAATGTTGATTAGGGACAAAAACACACACACACACACACAGATTCTGCTCTCTTTAACTGTATTTTCTTCGTTGGGTTTGGGCAAAAAAAACCATGAGTGTTTGGCTAAAACAAAAAAAATCAAGAGACTTTGGCCATATAACAATGAATATGATGAGATAAAAGGTGTAATATTCTGTACCTTATCACTAGGCCTCTAACAATTTCACTCTACAAAATACACAAATTTTAATAAGTCACTCAACCAGTAATGATAATCATATAGTTGTGTGTTTCTTGCTTATCTTATGCTTATTTGCTTTTGTTTGCTTTCTTTGGTTTAACTCTTTGATTTGCTTGCTTAGTTGTGTGTTTGCTTATGCATTTTGTTATTTAGAACTAGGGAAAACCCAAAAACGCGCTATCATCTTATAGACTAGGGAAGTTTTTTGCACACTTAGTGTGTGGTTGCATCAAGTACTTCGATTGCATTACCTTGCACTTGGGGTATCTAATCTAGACTTTAAAGCGTTGTACACATCAGCATTAGCCCACATAAAAGAACTGCCAAAAAAAATTGAGATGATAAAGAGGTTTTCGCTATAGATATGACTAGGAGTGGTCATCACTGAAATATCATATACTGTATGTCAAGCAATATTAGATAACAGTGGACAAGATTTGATTCCTAAAGTATTTAAAAGATATCTTTATATGGGTCTTTGATCAAGAGTTTTTTTTTTCTTTCTACGGGGTGTCTCGAATTATATAAAAAAAAAACACACATAATTTTAGATGTTACATTGAGAAAGATGAGATTTTTGGGACTTGCCATCATATTCAGAAGACTATAACAGTAGGCTATCTTGATGCTCTGGCCAAATCTATTGGGTATATGTTGTCTGCAGTCACTTATACAAACTTGATATGATGCAAAAATGTTGGGATTATATTAAAAAATTGGTAAGTGATGGTGAAAATGATTTAAAATCACAAAGATATATGGACATCCGTAGTTGTAACTTTGAATTTGTGGATGGTATAGTTTTATGCAATGAGATCATTTTTCAAACTTCGAAGGTCTTCTTTTCGTGGATGTTTATTTGAAATCTCTTTATGACGTGAGATTGATATTCAAAGCACTAATTAATATAAAAATCGGATTTCATTTATCTGAAGCTTACTCTTCTTTTTGGTTACTGTCGAAATAACATATCCTTTCCACCCAAAAAATCGAATTAGGGGGCAGACTTTTCCTTTGGAGAGGCCTAACTCAGACCACTAGCCCAATCCTTAATTAGTCGGTAGATTAAACTTACTTCATTGGATCTGAACATTTTAATTAGAATTTTATAATCACCCACTTTTTGCTTTAGCTAGTAGTATGTACTAGCCATGTCATCTTACAAAATCGTCATTGCTACGTTGTCAAAGCAACATATGATTTCAAGTCGCCTGGAAGGTCTAATAGTTTGGTTTATTGACGTGGATCCAACACACACAAACAAATTATATATAATTCATAAAGTATATTATTCTTCAAATAAATCCAATCCAATTATTTCATAATATCCGCAATGGTCCCAAATAATTGAATTTAATGTTGAGAAAAAAATGAGATTTTTAGTTTTAAGAGCTTTAAAATTTTGCTTTTTCTCGTTGACAAAAACTTTTTATTATCTTTCAAATTATTAAAAATAAAGATCTCAAAAATATTTGGTGGAAAATAAAAGAGGGAACAGAGAGGGGCATACATGTTCGGGGTTTGTGACCATATAAAATAAAATAAAACGATGGCTTATAAAGTTTTTTTACACACAAAAAAAAACACACTCATCAAATTCAACCCTAACGTAGTTAGTTATGTATGCATTCTGATTCACAATACTTCGAATGATTATAGGAAAATGGAAGAATTCAAAAATATCATGAAACGATAATTTTTAATATAATTTTATCGGACACGTATATTAATCACTAAATCATGTAAAATGAGAGAGTCAAAAGAGCATTATTAAATCCTGATTAAAACATAAAAATATGATTGAAAAAAAAAAGAACTACAGAATCATACTGTCTTGTGTACAACAAGTACAACCAATAAGATATCTTAAACATTGGATATATAATTTTTCTTACAACTCATACATTCATTTTACCCGATTTAAAATCTAATAATGGTACAAGAGCAACACCGATACAAATCACCACTAAATTATAATCATCTATCTTTGAAGATTGAAAATGATGTGACACTTAACACAAGTGTATGGTGAAAGACAGTGTCGGGTGGGTTGGGGTGCACTTCCACGCGCGACTTCGACTTGTTGTCCCTACACAACTCTCTTCTTCTTTTTCTTCTTCTTCTATAAAAGACCTTTCTTTGTTCATCTTTCTTTCTCTTATCCTTAAACTAAAACCTCTACAACCATCAAAGAAAAAACCCTAAAAATATCGAAGATGGGAGTTTTGAAGAGAAGAGTATCGAGTAGTAGAGGACTAGGTGGTGTTCTTAGAGAGCAGAGAGCCAGGCTTTACATCATCAAACGATGTGTTGTGATGCTCCTATGTTGGCAAGATTGATCTTGGTTGATTCGAGTGGTGATGCTTTGAAGTTGAATCGGGTTAAGCCGATAATTGCTTAGAAGATATCAAGGAGGAGAAACCGGGTTGGGTTTGCTTGCCAATCGTCGACCTTGGGGGATGTGAAAGTTGAACACTTTTGATATGGGTATATGTTTTTCTTAGTTGGTGGGGTGAATTTGTAAATATCGACAATAATACTTTGGGATAAATTTTGTAATGGCTTTTGCCTTAGTTCTATCCTGGCTCCCAGTGTAAATTCAGCTATCTCACTCATAATCTAACCAATATCAGTTCTTGTTTTTGCATTTCTTAATTTTCTTGCTTTCAGTTTCATAGTTTTATGAGCTTGTGATTAGTATCTGGTTTATTTTAAATATTTTTTTTCTTATATGTGAAATCGCATTAGCCCAAACAAAATGTTATTTAAAGAAAAATATAAGAATTGGTGATATAGCTAACCGTCGATATTAAAGATTGACTTAAACCATTTCAAATGTTTTAAAAATTTAAGAAGTCGGTGTACACGATAAATAGTCCAACAAATAGAGCACGTTGTCAAATTTTCAACCAGCTAATTATTTTATTTAACAAAAATCAAACCAACTAGAATTATTACTTTTGTGTAAGCAATTGATCAATCTCATTAATTACATGAATATGTAGAATTTATATCGCCGATGTTAATAAGTTGATCAGTTTATAAAACCCAATTATTAAAAACTGATATATATGAAATTATTATGTGAGAGGTATGCTTGAGATTTATGATAACTAATTAACAAACTATATTAACCTATTATGTGAGAGGGGTCCCGAGAGGCTTTCTTCTTATGCATGCTTCCATTTCCATCCTGCTAACTTTAATCAACCTAACAACCTCCTCGTAGTTCCAATGATTAGCTAGTTGATTTGTAGATAAATTAAAGAATTAATTAAATACTCTTTGGTTACTTGTCTAATCATATGTAGCGTTGGTGCTCCACGTATGAGATAACACTACTTTAATATAGTTGTTTGGACTCGCATACAAACTTTCAACATATTATATGACGTAACTTAAGACTTTAATTATCATGGTGTGTGTTTGTTTAGTTTCTATTGAATATCAAATTAAACTTATCAAGTTTTTAATGACTATAGATATAGATCAAGGGACACAACACAAGTCACACACCATTAAAATTATTTTTCGGGTCCCTCTTATTAAATCTGACGTGACGATTAGGTGCCAAATTATTTATGATGGAAGACATGTATGATGTACGTCGAATTTATTCTATTCAAATATAAAGTGAATTTCCTTTAATTGCGTCAATATCGTTTGTAGAGTGAAGACTAAAGTCACTAAAACTAAATTACAGCCAATCACGCCTGTATGTGGCCCATATTAAGACCCATCAATGTTCAAGAGTCTTTGCCAATCTTTTTATTTCAGATAAATGTGGTTAAAATAGTACGAAACGGATGTTAATTGTAGTAATTAAGGGTTTTAAAATGAAAACTGCGATTGGGTGGTGAATTATTTATTCAGGACCGTTTCAACCAGTCCAACCACAAAATACAGTATTGTTATTAACACTCTATTATTATTCGAACACTTAATTTCTATATTAATTATTTCGCCAAAATTATAGATTGATGACAAAAGAAAGCATGAAAAATGGGGTCAAAGTGTCAGGTTGGAAGAAACTGAATCTGCATCATTGTCTCATTGATATTCTGTTGTCGGCCAACTTTAACTATGCAGCCCATATGTTTATGTACTCATCTACACCTATGTATTCATTTATTTTGTCATGATTTTATACATATTTTTTATGAATTGAAGAGTTTCATAATAAGAAAACTCGAATTCAGTAAATTCTGTTTTTTTTTCATCCTAATGATGATGTAGTATGTTATAATTGCAATGACCACTAGATTTTTGTTTTTTGGACTACGGTCACTACAATTTGAATTCGGGTCTCTTGTTGTTCTTCTGGACATCCATCATTTATAATCGTTAGATAATCTATGTGCAGACTGTGCAGTATGAAAATCTTGACAAATAAAGCTACTGAGGAAGAGACAAAAGAAGTTGAACGGTCAAAAAGACAAGCGGATAAGCTCGACCACGTGCGGCGGGCCAACACGGCGGTCCTACCACCGTCGCCGTCGTGGCCAGAACCATCGAGCTCATTTTTTTTTTTTTTTTTTGCTAAAGAACCATCGAGCTCTCTTCTCTTGTCACTTTCTCGCATCGGGGTCCAAAATTTTTATTGATTTCACATTATGAAATTCCCATTTTTGTATTTTGTATATCCATTTTTAGATTTGTTTCAAGAATTCGATATCTTCATTCTTGAAAACAAATATTCCATATTGCAATCTGAAAATATCTTCACAAGTATCCCAATTTTTTCATTGTACATATCTTTCAGTCTGTGTATTACATGATATTGATAAGATAAATTTATTGTATAACTTTTTTTTTTCCTTAAATGTTTTTAGAAAAAACTTTTTTTTCTTTAAACGAAAATTAATTCTCTTTTATGGAAGCTTTTCAAACCGATCCATGTGGTTTTATGAAAAGTTGTTTTTCAGCTATATTTCATTTTTGAAGTTCTTGCAACTATGTGAATGTTGTAGCGGTCGAAAGTTTAACAAGTGAAATAGATCTATAATCTCAATCAAACAATGCAAAATTAAAGTCAATATTCAAAATCAGCAAAACAATTTTTAATATGGGAGCAAACAAATGGTTTAATGTTAGAATAACTTTAATTGGTAATTGGCAAAAAAAAAAGGAATGATAGAATAGTGTAACGAACAAAATAGATAATGTTTATACGATTCCACAGATTTTTACCAATCATAAAATTTTGTGAAATGGCGATGATAATAAATCTTCCATTTTAATTAAATTCACTTTTGTTTCATTAATGATTCCGCCATTTATTTTTTTCATAGTTTTTAAATCCTCTGTTGTCATTCTGCCATTTCGCAATATTATCCAATGGAGCCAATGTGTATCTTTGTTTCACATGATGTGTTTAAAGTTTAAAAAACCAAATTCATTTTTCCGAATAATGAACATATAACTCCTATGGTGTTTCCAACTAATAACAAAATCCAACTAATGCCCTTTTTATAAAAAAAAAAAAAAAAAATCCAACTAGCTAAAGTATTTTGGTCTTGTTGTATGTAAAAGCTTTTTTCTCTTCGGCCTCTTGCATTGTTTGAGATTTTTATTTTAAAAATGATTCGACATTATTGGTCCACACATGCATGGACTTAACTTCAACACTTGTGAACTTCTCTCCAGGTGCATGCGTTCATATTTGTGTTCTTTCAAATATGTACATATCATATGGAAGTCTTTTCCTCAGGAAAAAATCGTCATTTTTATTGTCTTCTATCCTAAGACTCATCATTTCATATAACAAGGTCGCGTTATTCAATGTTTTGGTCATCAAAAATATAATAATAAAACGACGATAAATGCCAAGATGGCCTATTAGCTCAGTTGGTTAGAGCGTCGTGCTAATAACGCGAAGGTCGCAGGTTCGAAACCTGCATAGGCCAGATTGTGAATTTTAAATTTTTGGTCTAAAATAATAAGCCCATTAACTATCATTACCGGATCAAGCTTTTTCTTAAAACGAAAGCACATAAAGATCTATTGAGCGAAAATTGGGCCTACAAGTTGGTTCACGGAAGCCCATAAAAAATCATAACACTTTTTTTTTTTTTTCTATTGAATCAATAGATATTTGTCAATATGAAAATTTAACTAAGTTGAGACAAGTCAAAATTGTGAGGAAAAAAAAACAGAAAATGTGTAATTTGATTCAGGTAACAAAAGAAAGCCTTTTTTTTTTAATGTTGAAATTGAGTGAAAAAACGGAACTAAAACAAAAAGAAACCTATAGATACACAACACAAGTGACGAGATCATGGCGTAATGACGTAATGTGCTTGTAGTAGCAACTGTATCTGTAATAATAAATAACGTAGGACGAAGAGAGGAGTCAGTATAATTCGAAAGAGACAGCATTGCAAAGATCCCGAAACGAAAGCCACAAGAGTTTCTATAAATAGAACAAAAATCTAAGTTTTCTCTTCCCACGAAAAAGATTCGATCTACTCCTCTCGATTTCACTTGTTATATGTACCAAATCTTCCATTAAATAACTCTCTACCTCAGCCTAATTTAGGAAATATAATTATATATATTGGTATATATGTATATATAATAAATTATGTAACGAGACGAAATTTTCCTATGCACACTTAAAATCTGACTTCGACAGTTCTGTTACGATTGTCAGAAATTTGACAATGGATATGCGAAGAGATTTTTCCTGTCATTATAGATTATAGATACGTTACGTATATATATATAAACTATAAACGAAATCTCTAATTAGAAAACAGTAGTACTATGTAGTGTTTAGTTGCATTGCATACAAGAAAATATAATGCACTTAATGATCATAATAATAAATAAAAACCTTCTTGATTCCATTCCTTCATTAATACAAACCCGAAACTCTTTACATTTCCTATATTGATTAAGACGAGAAAATGTCTTAATTGTAGTACAATATATAAACCAAACCCCATCACTATAAAACCCTAAAACAGAGGGTCCTTCGTAGATTAAAAAAAAAACATAGAAGAAGAAACCCAAACCAAATTAAAAGGAGAGAAAACCCAAAAGATATACTAAACATTATAATACCACCAAACCATAATCCCATTTTTGCAAGTCTAATTAACTAGCCCTAACTAATTAAAGACTTGATGATCTTAATCAATCATTTTATGGGAGAGGAATTAGCTAATTATAGCAACGATTTACCATCTTACTAGTCCTTTGCCTCTTAATACTCCCTGAAGATGATTTCTCCAAGTTGTTGTTCTCACTATTTTCATCATTATTATTGACACACTTCTCTATAACCGCCTTTAACGCTTCTTCTATCGAAGTCACACGATTAAACCTCTTCTCTTCATCATCATTCTCCACGTCATCGCAATCGAAGTTTCTACAATACTCGTCATTATTTTCTTCTTCGGCTTCTCGGCTCAAGAACAAGACGTTCTTGACTCGACAACCTACGGTTGCGATCTCAGCTTTTAGAGTTCGGAGACGAAGACACTTTAAGGCATTGATGACGTCATGCATGAGGTCAGTCCTGTCTTCGCAGCAAAAGGATGCTCTTATCACCAAGTTTCCTTCTTCGTCGTAGTAAGAAGAATCGACGGTCAGATCATCGGACTCTGTTGGGAGTTGACACGTGTCGGTGATAAGTGATGTCTGTCGTTTTAACTCCTTCATGTGTTGGATCACTTCCGCTAGCAACGAAGCTTTATCCGTCTATACAAACACAAGACGAATAATAATTATTTTAATCTTCCTCTTCATAAAGATAATAAGTACAGAAATTCTATATGATTTACAAAGTGTGTGACATACACAAATATCGTTCTGATTCATTTATTGTTTTTGAAAATTTGAAAATTACTACTACTCAACAATAATAATTGAAAAAATATAGTTTTGGAAGTATCATTAATTTATTTGCATATATTTTTAGAAATATAAATGAAAAATTACCAAAAGAATCCACATACATGATCTATAACAACACACCAAGCATATCCTCTTGATGCACATATTATTTTTCAAAAATGAACAATTAGCACTGCTAAACGATAATAGCTTCATAAAGTTAAATGTGAAAGTATCATTAATTTCAATTAATTTTGGATAGACATTTACAAACATAACTAAAAGTTAAATTCCAAAACATCAAACGATAATGAAAGGGAAAGAGTAATAATTTATAACTACTTACTTTGGTTGTGTTTGGTAAAATGCTACGCAACTTAGCAAGATGAGTGTTGATTCTCTCTCGTCGTCTTCTCTCAGCTTCACTATGACTCTTTGAAGCAGCTAAAGCCTTAGCATCCATGACTTCTTGCGCACTCATTTTCCCCATAATCTCACCATCAAATCCGAAGGACGAGCCACGACGCATGATGGGGCCAAGTGCTTCGGATAAGATCCTTAGATTGTTCTGATGATGATGATGATCCATAGAAGAAGGAGGAGAGACGAAACCATCGGTATAGTCAAAGGAAGAAGAGGAGGAAGAAGCTCTTCTGTTGAAGTAGTGGACCGGGTCAGGATAACGGGTCGGGTTAGATGGGAAATGGGTCGGGTCAAAAGAAGGTAAAGATGACCAAGGAAGGATTTGTGGATGGTGATGAAGAAGAAACTGGTCTTGATATTCTTGTATGTTGTGAAACGTTTGAAGACAGTCTTCTTCTTTCATTGCATACATTTTTGTTTTGTTTTTTTTTGTTTTTGGAAGCAGAAAGAAAGAATTGGAAAAAGAGAAATGTAGAAGAAGAGACAAAAGGTCACAAACATCCCATTTGATAATGGATACACATATATATAGTGCTATATTATGTGTCTTTTGGTATTTTTAAAGAAAAGTTATTTAATATTTTAATATTAAAGATTTCTTTCCAGATGAATAATTCATATAATGATAAACATTTTTCTCCAGTTTGTACAATCACACCGCCATTATCTTTGATAAATACACATTGAGAGCGAAGCAATATTTTATGGCAAGATTGCATAATGACTTTGTGATTCTACAAAATTTTCTAGTCACAAAAAAATGCAACGACTTAAATTCAAGTATGTTTTTTTTATGATTACAAGGGATCTAAATTGAAATCTATAATTTTTTCGGATTTAAAACTAAAATAAATAATATGGTTCTGTCCCAAACATCATTCCATTTGGTGATCTCTAAACGTTGCATTTTATATTTTTCAGCTCAACTAATGATATTTAATAAATTTAACTATTTTATAATATTAATGAAAACAAAATCCGTTATTTCTCAAATTTTTGTAATAATTGTTGACTTATAATTATATTAATTTTTCATTTTCTTTGATTTAAATGTTATCCATCATAGTTTTTTGTTTGATAAATTTCGTTTTTTTAATAAACATAGTTTTCATTTTGGGTCCACGATTTTTTTTTCCTGGTATATTTATTATGAATAATATTTAACAAATCAAATGAATCTGCAAGTGCTGCAAATCTTCTTTACTTTTCTTTTACGACTTCTCTATATGGGGAGCTGTCATCATCTTGTGGATTTCTCTGATGGATTTGGCTTCCTATGAACAATTATTAATTATTTATTTTATCCAAATTCTTTTATTAATTATTACGTTGTTAAGAATATTGTTTTCGTGTTAATAAATGTGTCTACTTTTTCTACTTGTTAATAGAAGCATTTTCGCTCCTTTTTCCGCTTAATATATTCGTGTTTTAGGGTAAAAGTTTTTCCTATTTATACGAGGAATGCCACGTCACTACCATTCTGCAAACTATATCAAATTATATGTAACAGTTGAAGAGATATCGTCGTTATTCCGTACAAATACAGAGTGTATATAATCTTATTATGCATCTACTAAACTGGAATATTAATCAATAGTAGATGACTTTGTAATGTGGCATTGACTATAAACTGGAATTAAGAATATCATGATTTTAGCAAGAGAATTCTAGTCAGGACCTTCACAACTCATATTATGGACAAAATATTTTATTTCAAATAACTTTTCTAGCAGTTAGAAGTTAGAATGGTCAAATAGACACAATCATGCTTACTTACAATATTTGCATTTGAGCATGATGGCGACCCAAAATATATTGTTTAAAATTTAAATTTACATTTTTAGAAGAAAACCATCTCAGATGCTAATCGTGAAGATAAAAGTTTCATAAACCAAAATTTGAAAATTACATTATATAAAAACAAAAGGTGTTTTTTTCAACATTAAAAAGTTTTTTTTTTAATTATCATTTTCTCCTTTCCTTTTTTTTATCCACTTCTCGATATCTTTTTTTTTTTGGGTGTGCTATGGCCTCTAGGTATCTTCATAAGAACCTTTAAGAGTTAACCCTTAAGAGTTAAGAGTTAATACACATGAAAATACTCTAATTTTAGAGATTTTCAGGTTATGCCACGATTACAAAGAGAGAATATTAAAGTTGATTTAGATAATCAATACTATAATTTGACATCATAACATGCATTTACAGGAAAAAAGAAGAATAAGACATTATTATTGTTTTCAACAGGTTCTGAAACAACGCGTTAAAAGAATTTCCTTTGGCTGCTTAATGTTTTGTAATTCAGTGGAAAACTAAACTAAGAAAAAAAAAAAAACAAACAAACACTGACCACAGGACATACGGATTGTCGACCGACCAGAGACCAAAAAGACTTTTACTTTTAATCATTAATAATCCCACTCGTTTCTTATAGCCAAACCCACTCTCTTTTATTTTTTTTCTTTCCTTCTTTAATCTAATCTAATCAAGATTTTCCAAGTTATAGATTTGTCTTAAGTGCACCGAAGAGATTCTCTTTTTATTTGATCTACTCGTACATATATCCTACGAATATCTTACTTTGTGATCTGAATATATCTTAATTATATTATATGACATATATAAACACCTTATATATGTTTTGAATTAAATGTCTTTTATATGTCTTTTATAGATTTTTTTTTTCTAAAAAAGTGGCATTATAGTTTCAGTGTAATTGTTTAACGAAAATTGCAGAGTTAATTTTACTTAAAAACGATAAAAGATATATATATCTTTTTTTGGCACGCTTAGTAATAGATACTTTTAATTATTTTTCGTATATGTAAAAATGCTTAGATGTTAGAATAACATTTAATTTAAAATGGATAAAATTAATATTGAAGATTATTTAAAAAATTAAATGACATAGTAAAAATAATGAAACATGTATGGCATATATGTATATCAAAATTCTATATATATTCTGTGATGGATAAAAAAACTCTGCAAAATCGTAGAATCATTTTCTTATTCCAAATACGTAATCAGAATCTCTGTTTTTTTTTTTAACGGAAAAAGAGTTAATTCATAGGATTCATAAAATATTTATTTGTCAATAAACTGGAAAATAAGAAAAATAGGATAGGGTATGAAGCTAGGGTTTTGGGGGTGGTGGTGGTGGTGGTGCAGAGTGAAGCCCACACGACGTTCAACATTCTGGGCTCTTTCTCCACGCTGTTTTCTTCTTTTGCCTTCTCCAAGAATTACAAATCATTTTGTCTTTGAAATTACTCATCTTCTTGTTTTTTTCCAATAATACTTCTATTTTATAAGTACTTGATTGATTTACATACATGATTCTTTTCTGTTTTTTTCTTGTTGAAACTTGAAACAAACCTCGCTATTATTCTGCTCTCGAAAACTTTTTTACATAGGTCCTAATGAAAAGACATTCTAACAATTGATTTTACAATCTCAGATTTGTTTTTTTTTTGGCTAAATTTTTTATAGTTATTTCACTTCAATCTTCATAATAAACAAGTTTACTCGGTTATTGATTTGCTTGTCTCAAATATTACTTCGAAACTTATATAATGAATGAATAAATGGCTTCTCAATTTTTCTTTTTTGCTATTTTAAAAAAATATTTCATTTTAGTATCTTCAGTAGCAATGAATTATAAATTACATTTTATAAACATATAACCATATGTACATCAGTACATGGCAAAATATATTATGTATAAATAAACTTGTAAACATGTATATGTGAATTTTAAATATTTTGAATTTGCTATGTTTAATGTTTTTTTTTTATGTTTCAAGCATATATATAGTTTTTTTTGGTTGACAGCAATTTTTTTAATTGTTTTGCTCCATAAAATTTAAATGATCCAACATATTTGTATCATAGAGAAGCGGGTCGCAGAAAAATACTCCCTCTGTTCCATTATAAGTGATTTTCAAGAGTTTTTATTTTGTCCAATTTTAAGTAATTTTCTCATTTATCTATGCAAAAGTTTAATTTATTTTAATCTAATACATTAATTAAAAAGGTTTTGTTTGAAGAAGTTGAAAAGTTTTCTAACTTTTTATTGTTTTTAATTTTTTTATTAGATGACAATTTCTTTAAAAAAGTAGTTTTTTTAATATGTGTGTTTTTAGCTTAAAAATCACTGGGGAGTAGATGATATAGAAGCGGATCACAGATTGAAATAGATAATGATTATTTTTTTCATGGTATACACATGCTTTGGTTTATTTCTTATAGATAGTACTTATTAAAATACAAGACGGATTGCTCCGTTTAAATACACCATTAAACATGTTACAATTTTTCAAAATACGAAAAGCATATTTACGAAAAGAATGAACAATGCATCAAGATCAAGTACACGAAATATCTATATATTGAATCCATATTTTATACACTGAAAAAGTGATAAACATCATATCAAAAGCAGCAATAATAATACTAGTTGCAATAATAATACTAGTTCCTAATGACTATGGACATAACCTGATAATTTTTCACGGTATCCAATACTATATAACAAACATACATTTTTTTGTATCTATTATATAGTATTGTCACGAGACCATGCCCTTCGCCGAGTATGCGCTTAAACTGTTGGTCCATAAAATGTCATAATTTTAGGGTGAAGAATTATATGATAAGAAACAATTGTTGGAAGAAATCTATAATCATTACCTTTAAAATAAAGTCAGTGTTCATGTTCAAAAGGACTTTGAAAAAGCTAAAATCATTTACATTTTGACAAGCATGACTCATTTAAAAACCCAAATCAGTTAGTTACTTTGGCTTTAATTAGTGTGTGAAAATTGTCTAATAAACAGTAGTTACGCGAAATAGAAAAAAATCTACATAGTAATCTTTTTGGAAAAATCATGAAGTGAAATGAACTCTTAAACTAGAAAACATTGTACATATAGCAGGTAATCAATCATACTACATATTATTTGAGAAGTCAATTTAGTTAAAAAATCTGATTTGTAACTTCCACATTGAAAGTTAGTGTATTTCAAAGATGACATGTAAATGTGACATGTCAAGTTTCCTAAAATAAACGAAATGTTTTGATTGGTTGAGTTAAAATTAAAAATTATAAAATTAAAACATGAATACACTAGATTATAACATTAAAATAACAAATTTAAATTAACAAAAAATAATAATTACTATGATTTCAATTTTTTTTACATATATTCATAATAAATTTCATAAAATATGATTACAAATTTTTTACAACAAATATATATTATACTTCTATATAAAATAATAATATATTATCCAATAGGATAGTAAATACGTTATACCATTTTTATCTCTTATTCTTTTTTAAATAAATAAAAAGTTTATATCATACTCATGTAACTGGATAAAAAATAAGAAGTAGAAGTAAAAATAAAAATAAATCTTTACAGTTTTGTTTTTCAGTAACTCTCATGATTTGTTTTACGGAGTCATTTAAAATCTTAAAAACAAATTTTATAATGCATATGTGTGCATGTCAAGTTGCCAACCATAAGAAATTTATTTTATTCATCAAATCAATTTTTCAATATTGGATGAAGAGAGGAGCGGAGAGCTACCGGAGAATTTAATAAAATATGATTTAACAAATTTCATAACAAATATATATTATAATTTTTATTGAAAAGTGTAGTGAATTTTAAATTAAGGAAATAAGTATAATTGTTTTTTCTTTGTGCTCTCAAATATTAAATTTTAAATTTTTTAAATTTTTTTTGTAATTTTTGTAAATATTTAATATAAATTTTATTTTGAAACCATATATCATAAAATGCAGAAAATAAGAAATTTTGATTAAATAAAAAACGATAGAAACAATTTTCCTGATTGTTCTTAAAAAGCAAAAACTGCATCGTGTAAAAACATAACGTTTGTTAAACGTTAAAACTGTATATTTATAAAAACATAACGTTTACATAATATATAAAAAATTAATCAATACTTAAATATTATAACTATTTATGTATATAAAAAAATTATACATGTATATGTGTGTAGGTCAAGCATAAAAACTAAAAAAATTATAATATGTTTTAATATTTTTCAGTTTATTTAGTTATCATATTTACACTTTTTATCTAAAGAAGTATTTTAAAATCTTTGATAATGACTTTTTTATATTCAATTTCTATTGAAATATATAACATTTTTTATTTGATCTATCGTTATTTTTTATTATTAAATATTCATATAATGTTATTATTAATACATAATTAGTATGTAGTAGGATTAATTATATATTAAACATATAAAATATTTTGTAGTTCGCACAATGTGCGGGCCGATCACCTAGTATTCTTTTAAATTCAGATGTGCATGCTTTGCTTTTATATGTATAATTCTATGGAAAATCATATTAGTGAAAATACAATGATATTTTTTAAAAAATTATTATCCTATGCCAGCATTGTAAATAAAAAATCTGGTGTACTTTTTATCATTAAAAAAAAATCAAATTAAAAATTCAAATATATTGGATCTTAGTTCTTTCAGAACTTGTCATTTTTCATATTACTTGCAATAGCCAATGAAAAATTAAACTGGGTTTGTGTTAACATTTTGATTCTCGTAAATCGGCTTGAAGAATTTCATAGATTAATTTCATTGGTATTAGTTTTTATCAAAAAATATTGCGATGCACCATATTAATTGTCGTGACCAATAAAACTCGAATTTGGAATATTTATCAGTATTAATGACGCTTTATTATCTTAATAACTCGAATTGTTGTCAATCCGTTTGCATGGAAATCAAAACATACACATAGTTATTGTTGGGACCGATTTTATCCTGACTAACTTCGGAATGTTACGTCAACAGAGATACCTACCAAATAGTTTATCTACCAACCTTTCTATTGGCACCGTAACTAATTAGACCGGTGCCGAATATAAAAGAAAAACTCAACGATATGAAGCTTTATGAGTTTCCTGGAAAGAGATGACCGGCCAGCGGAATTGACGGATCCAACCTCCTTTCACGTCCGATAAAAGATTATCTACTTCTCCGATAAACAGTAGGATAGGCATCACGATCCATAGACGTGGTGTCTCACTTATCCACTTCAAATAAGCTCTTTTGAGTACTTGTTTCTAGTTGTGCACGTCTGATTTGAGCGTCGGAAAACTTTCAGTAAGGAAATCCCTGTTTGTTCCTCCTGAAAACTGCATCACCCGTTTATTAAGTGATCGCAGTCGCAGGTCCCAAAGATTCGATATGATATAACGTCTGAGCACCACTCATCTCCCAGAGGAGGACGGAGCCAGGGTATGAAGTTCAGCCATCCCGATGATCACACATGCACCTTCTATTTGTATTCCGTAAAATGCTCCTAAACAGTAATACATTAATTTTCTACAGTTATACATTAATTTTCTAATTTGATAAATAAAAATTCTGGGACCATTTGATCTTAGTCTGCCTAAAATATGGGATGCACCATATTAATTGTAGTGACCGATAAAACTAGAATGTGGAATATGTACTAATGCCGCTTTACATCTTAAATAACCGGTTAATCATTTTTTTTTCTGTCAACATGCAATATATGAATTTGAATTCGGTTGGTGAGAGAAAGAACACTAACTGGTTGAGTTACTATAGTGTACATATTTTATATCTATGTATGACGATTATATATATGTATATCACCAGAAGTTGTCCTTTTACACGTGAATTTGTGACTACACACAACATACGTATTTGTGCAAAGGTCTTCACGACCACATCATTACATGTGTATGTGTAAATCCATACATTTATATGTGCAAGGTATCTTTAAGTATGTGTGCGTTAGACCATGATATATTACAAAAGTGTCTTTCGATTTTTAGGAGTTTCATGTAATATTTTGTTGTTTTGTCCACTGGCTCGTATCGTATTTGTATCCCATGATTGGAATTAAGGTCGAACTCCTGTACCATAGGAAGCCACAAGAGTAGCGTAACAATCTCCCTAAGAGGAGTTCACTAATTTTGATGTTATTTTTTTAATCGGATTTCAAACTGATTTTGGGGACATGTATACCTTTGTTTTTGTTTTTTTTTTTTGTTAAATTGTATCCCTTTGATTTATAGTAGTGACATTGTTTTTAATATCAATCTCTATTTCGATCATATATCAAAGTTTTTCCTTCACCAAACTAATTCCAAATTATAAGCCTGAATTTACGTATTTTCTTGGCGTATCAAAACCTAATGTCAATAATGTGGCATATAACATCGTAAACTGAATGCAGTTACAAAAAAAAAACACATTATGAACTGAATGTATAACATGCCCCACTAGCCATGCCGGGTTTTTATAATTGTATGAATTTTTAATAGGAGACATTCACTAGCTGACATCCATTATGTATCATGTTTAAATCAAACAAAACCAACAGGTTACCAATAATACTAGGCTAGTATATTACTAGCTCAATCACGTTAGAACATGTTATGTGAGAAGAAGCTTACCAGATTTTGTATTCGAGTACTGTAGAAAAACACATTTTTTTATGCTCTACCTATAAAATCAACGGATATACCTTTAACTGTTTAACTGTTTTAAAATAATTATTATGATCAACGGATATACTAAAAATACTAATGCATATTGTCTATGCGCATAAACTTAAAACAATCAAACAAAAACCTGCAATATAATAATTTGTACGAGTGGTGTATCACTATCACTATCCAAATTTAAATCAGGTAGAGTACATGTTGTTGACCAAAAAAAAACTTTTAAATTCAATTTAAATGTTGATATAGCGATAATACTCGTACATATATAACAGGAGATTGTTTGACAATTTTCCTTTTATGTTTGCTCTACTAAAGAATAATATGTATGTATAACATGAGATTGTTTGACCGTGTTCTACATGATGGCGAAATTCATAATAATCAATAATATAAAATATGTGATTATGTACGAGTAACTTCACATATTCATTAACTAACATTCATTGTGTTATATATATATCATGCTGACATAAATAAACACGATATTGATTAATCAGTATAAGTCGACGACCATAACTTAGTTATTACAAGAAGTTTACCATATTAAGGATTCATTCACCACTCCTGATAATATAGCACAAACTTGTTTTGTTTTATGATCCGAAGAAATCTAGACATTTTGAAAACAAATGCACAAATTTTCGTATAGTTGTTTTCCAAATTGTTTAGTGTAATTGTGTAACAAAGATGCAATATTGCAAATATGAAACGGTGACGTGGGATATGAGGTATGTCTTATGGAAGCAAATGTGAAGTATAATGTAAATTAGTTTGCTTGTATATGGAGGTCCTTGCACATGTGTGTGTATGTATAATATAGATATATAGATATTATATACAAGCATAAGGAATAAGTAAGCATCAGTTTGTGGTCACACGCATGGGTTGTCTCTGGTCCCTTTGCGTTTCACTTTTTCACAGTTGTGGCCATTTGTAGCCTTCTTATGTCACCCCTTTACATATATATTATATTCACACATATATGAGTGTGTTTGCACTTTCTTAATATTTTAAGGTTTTTAAAGTGAATATAAATTCTTTAATAGAAAAAAGTTTGGTTACGATTTGTGAACATTATCCCCGGCAGTGGGTGCTCTTTTAGGGCTTTGATCATCATGACGCCATGCTTACTCCATTCATTACGTCTTAAGTATACTCCTCACATATAATTTATTATGATTAAATTTACATATCATAAATGATACAGTAAATCTTAACATTTTGCGAATAATCTCACAAAAAAACACACTTCTTAATAGACAAGTTAGCTCGTACTGCATAGATCACAACATATAATTTAATCTATAACATATTCAGAGAATCAGAGTTTTCGACTAACTTGTATTCATAGTTTATAGTTATATATATGAGCAAACCAAATACTATCATTCGCAAGACGCTCTTGTAACTTGGCCGGTATCTTGTCGTCTATTGTCTTGCTAAAGAAAATGGTTTTATATTAACTTTTGTGTAGAAACCATGTATTTATTTTCAATAAGTTTAATTAGACCGGAACTCAGTTTAGTTAGTTCAAATGTCTTGCAAAAATAGCATCTATAGTGTGGATTAGTTTGATATGATTTTGGTATCAGATGGGATGTGAGTTTAATAATCAAATAAATCTTTAGATTTATCTGAAATAAAAGTTTCTAGTTTTATACTTTAGTTGGACTCAGTGTCGTCCCTTGTGGATTTGTAGATAGATAAAAAAGGATCATAGGCAGTTTGGGCCAATAACCCATTTTGGGTCAAGATAATTATTTTGGGCCAGTTAGTTACACTATACTGTTACTAATAGATTTTCAAGTATTGTCGGTGGCTGTCAGCAAAATAAAAGTAAGCCTGTATTAAATTTAAACCGATGGACTTTTCATTACTATAATATTTAAGGAGAAAATTCCATAAAAATACCTTTCTAAATTTCGATGAGCTTTTTAATACTCAAACTTTTTTGTTACCCAATTTAATACACGAACTAATTATTTTATCCATTTTAATGTGTGAACTTTCAAAACCGTACCCATTTAACACTATCGACTTAACGGAAGGATAACCACCGTTATCTTTTAATTTTTTTAATAATAAAATATTAATATTTTAATCGAAAATATTAATAAATTTAGAAAAACTTTTAAAAATTCTTAAAATTCAAAAAAAAAAAATCTAAAAAATTTCTAAATTTCTTAGTCTTTTTTATATTAAACATTAGATTAAAAAAAATTTATATTTTTAGTTTTAAATTTCAAAAAACAAAATTAAATTTAAAAATATTATAAAATTTCTAAAAAATTACCAAAATTACAAAAAACAAAATAACCCATATCATAGCGGTCTGATCGAAAATCTTGATTTTTATTTTTCCGTTTCAGTGGGGTAGGCTTTAGTTTGAACTCACAATCATTTTTTTATTTTATTAAATCAGTCATCAACTTAAACAAATATTTTATATAGTATAGAAAACTTTTGTGACTAAAAATAATTTCTTATCATGTAACCATACAAAAATAAGTATCACAATTTTTCTCTTTACATACAAAAATAAGTATCACAATTTTTCTCTTTATTACTTAATTATTTTTAATTAAATAAGTAAACAATACATTAAAAATTGAAATAATATAAAATTTTCAAGTTTTTTAATTTTCAATTTTTATAATTTTTAAAATTTATTTTTTCTGGTACTTAAAATCGAAATTATAATTTTTTATCTAAAAGTTTTTTTTTCTTAATTTTTTTAAAAAAAATTGGAAAATTTTTAGATTTTTTTTTGAATTTTTGAGATTTTTAAAGTTTTTTTAAATTTATTATTATTTTCGATTAAAATATTAATATTTTATTATTAAAAAATAAAAAGATAACGGTGGTTATCCTTCCGTTAAGTCGAGTGTGTTAAATGGGTACGGTATTGAAAGTTCACATATTAAAATGGATAAAATAATTAGTTCGTGTATTAAATTGGGTAACGAAAAAGTTTGAGTATTAAAAAGCTCATCGAAATTTAGTTGAGGTATTTTTATGGAATTTTCCCAATATTTAAGACTAACGAAACATAATAAGCCGACGAACGATTACTTTTCTAAAACCGAATCTCCTTTATATAAAAGAGATAGGTTTTGAGCTCTCTTAGGCCCTCCACATCAGCAGAAATAATCCAAAAAATATTAAGCCAATCAAAACATTTTAACATGTCATGTCATTTCCACATGTTTAAGTAACAATTGCTCAAGCCCAAAAAAAATGTAGAATAGAAAGAAATCCAATTGTTGTAAAAAAGACCCAATAATAAGCCAAAAATGAATTAACAAAAAGTTTAATCATACAACCCAAATCAACAAAACGCCCACTAAATTGATTGTTATCCTTTTTTATAATTGTAAAAAAAACATCCCACGAATAAAAACCAATAAAACAAACCGATCCTGTCACCTCAGATTTTGAAAGAGCTTTACAAAGTTGTCACGTCATCTACAATGACTTTTCACTTCTATTCCCCGATTTCTTATGTGATGATGTTCGTAGGCATAATATATTTGTTAACAACTTCAAATGCGAATAGAGAATGGTGACTTCCTATGAATATTTTTTATAACAATTCGTTTTCAATCTTTCTATCTCACCTTTTTAGGAAATCTGAATTAAAGCAAGTCTTCGAAAGATTCAACAAAAAGATGATGAATACCTTCGAAGGTTACAAGGGACAGCGAACCAGTTTAGCTACCCAAGTGAAGTCGATGATATATTTACAAAATTTATTATGTTTAGTTAGCATGAATTAGTATTTGTATTTGTGTTGCTTGCTTCATTCATCTAGACTTCTATGGTTTTGCCTCTAAAGGCTGCCACATCAGCAAATACATTCAGAAAAATAATCCGCCAATGAGAACATAACAAATTGTCACGTCACGTTATTTTAAAACACAATAAAACCCATCATGATTCGTCACAAGAATTCACCCAAAATTATACCAAAGTAAGAGGAATAACAAAAAATATTTACATACCAAAATACATATATGTAAAACAAAGGAATTTTTAGAAACAAAAAAAATTACAAATTTTCAAACTTTGAGCTACAATCGAGGACCAAAAAAAAATTATATTTCGAAAAATTTATTCACAAAATTAAGATTTTTTTTTTTTTAAAAAGTAAAAAAATCATAAAACTTAGCACAAGAAACAAATGTAAAAGATCCACAAAACAAATATGGCTAAGCTTAAAAAATAATGCACACCATAATTTAAATAAATATTATATAAATTCAGTGAAACAAAAGGTACAAGTTCTACTTCTAATCAATTAAGAAACAATTTAGCTAATATATATATATATATATATATATATATATATATATATTTAAAATCAGTTGTTATTCATGGTTCAGAAACATTTTTTCAAATCAAAAAACAGGAATTCTCAATTAATAAAAACATAACAAAAAAATATACACAAAAATAAGTAAAGCAAATATAAAACGAAAAAGAATCATCATATAATCCACAAAACAAATATGGCTAAGCGGATATTCTCTATTCTAGGTAGTCACTCTTTTTCCAACAATTTTAACGTCTATCCTCTCAAGGTCCGTTAATTGCCAAGAATTGAGTATTTACATCTGGTCGGTATGATGAGAAGCATTTGAAGATGGAGAAGAAAGAGTGTGGTCGTAGATAAAGACTTAAGAAGCAATAAAAGTGGGAAGAAAAAAATGAAAAAGGGGAAGGAACCTATAAAATGCAGGATACAATGGAGACAAATAGAAGGTGTAGGGATATAGTCACAAATGTGAGAGAAGAAGAAGAAAATACACATTTGATAAATGATGGAAGGAAAGTATGACCGAGTTCTTAACAAAGAAAAAAATTGTATCGGATTTAGATGAGAATGAAATCAAGTAAATCGAAAATAATACAAGGTTGACGATGGTGAGAGAAGGGATAAAGAGAGGACTCATAGGAGCTAATGAAAACATGAAAGCTCATAACTTTCTCATCCGAAGACGTAGCAATTGAAAAAGACAAAAGAAGGATTCATATAGTTCATGTCTATTTACAAAATGCAAGAGATTTCATGGAAAGAAGTTTTATCACAATCATGAACAAAATACCCAAAATTAACAAGGTCTCACTCATTGGACTTGGTTCAATTTTCTATTACAACATAATAAAATCAGTTACTTAACAGTTTCCACACCAAAAAATAAATAAAACATAAAAAAATTGTTTTCATAAATATTATATAAATTCAGTGAAACAAAAGATACAAATTCTACTTCTAATCAATTAATAAACAATTTAGCTAATACATTTAAAATTAGTTGTTATTCATGGTCTAGAAACAATTTTCCAAATCAGAAAACAAGAGTTCTCAATCAATGAAAACATAACAAAAAATATACACGAAAATAAGTAAAGCAAATATAAAACGGAAAAAAATCATCAAACAACCCACGCGTAGCGTGGGCAAAACACTAGTCTATTAATAATAACAGTTGCATTTCAATAAGTTACGTCTTTTCAAAATTATTATTTGTGTTTTTTTATAAATTCTAATTTTAATCCAATAAATGTTATTTGTGATTTCGTCTTCGCTTATGTATTTTAAAGATTATTTATATTATTTAAAACCATATAAAAAATTTATCTGTTAGTAATTCTTACTATAATAATGTATCAAAAACGTATATTATCTAAATGGTTTTGCCTAAATAAAAAATAAAAAATAAAAAATTTCAACATATAATCGTTTTCCAACAAAATATGTTATGGAACAAAAGTTTAAAAAGTTGTTCCAAACAACCATCTCTAAGTAAGAGTTTGTCACTGATATATATTAACTATATAAAAAACATAAAATAATTAATGTCTTTTTAGATCGATGTTTATCAAAAATGTTTATTAAACTAGTGTATCTTTTTGTTTTGCTTATTTTTTACTTATTTTTTGCTTATTTTTTGCTAATTTTTTGCTTTTGTTTTATTTATTTTTATAGAGATAAGAATAGATAAATATTATTTCTATTGAATTATGTATAAAGTAGCCATTTGAATAAATGTTTAAGAGAGTTCATATCAATGAGAGAATATTACATGTAAAAATTCAATCATTGTTAAAATTGGAAAATTGTTTCATCAATTTATTATTGATGTTTATATATTGTTAAAATCATATTGTCTCTAATAGATAAGATCAAATCAAATAACAATAAGAGTTCATATATATAATAATGATGTTGTTATTGGAGTTGATATATATGTATAAAATACAAATAAATTTTAAAGATAAAAATATTCATTAATCCCTCTTTACATGCTTCTGTTACTTAAACAAATCGAATATAATGTTCTTTTTGTTACCTTTGTAGACATAACAAAAGAAAGAATCGTCTAATCATCAACGTGTATAGAGTGTATAGACTAACTAGTAGTTCCTAATAAGCACACTAAATTGAAGTATAACATCAACATCTATTCTAAAGAAAACCAACATATAAACGGAATGTTTTGACATTTAGTAGTTAAGTAACGAAAAGCATGCTAACCCGTGTTACCATTATATGACGACATTTAGTAACTCGTCTACCACAAAACTGAGAAAACTCAAGGAAAAATATGGAGAAAGTAATCAACATTTGCGTTCTCATAGTTGGTGGAGGACCAACAGGCTTAGCGACCTCAGCGTGTGAGCAGGCTTAGCGACCTCAGCGTGTGTTCACACGCTGAGGTCGCTTAGCCTGCTGGTCCTCCACCAACTATGAAAGTGATTATGCTATGCTTTTGGTGACGGATCTACGTTGGTGGAAAGGGGGGCAGCTGCCCCAGTAAATTTAAATATATACAAAAATTGTTTGCTAAACAATGAGGATTTCGTTGTCACAGTGGCAGCTGCCCCCAGTCGAAAATCATGTCTGCCCCGTCTTGCTGGTTCGATTCTTGCTCCAAACCATTCTAGTTTTTTTTCCTTATAAATAAACGTTTTCTTTCATTAATTGAAATAACTTTTGGCTGTGTTATATCTTCTCACACCGGTTACCACTTTTATTAAGGGAAATATATTTAATGTATTTTTATTTTTTCATATCCTATTATTTAAATAGTTGATTTTCTGATTTTTTTTTTCATTTCTAGAATCTTTCTATCAAATCCCATATATATTAATTGAGAAACATTTTTAGAGAGTACGCTTATTTTTTGAAATATTTACAGTGGTGCCATTTTGCTGATGTGTCACTACCACACTTATTCTCTCATTATTTTAATACAAATTTCTTTTTTTGATTAGACTAATTACATTACATGTCTTTATCTATTTATTACTTTTAATATAACCAAAAAATTATGTTTTAATTTTTGGATTATTTAAAATAGAATTTTAGGTTATGTGATGATTTATGATATACATCATATTACACAATACATTTCTTAAAAATGAATAAAACAATAGTTTTAAAAAATATTATTTAATGAAATATAATTTATACACAATTTATCATATACACAATACTTTATTTTGATTAAGCAGAAAATATGTTTACAATAAAAAAGACTTCGATATGTGTGATTTTAATTAAAAAAAAATTATAACAAATTAAAAATATAATTTAGGTTACAATAAAAAATACTTCCATATGTGTGATTTTAATAGATATCTATATTTATAAAAAAAATTATATGGTTTGTTAGTAGAACCATATAAGTTAACCAAATAATATAAATATTTAAACTTGAAAACAAGTTAAAAATATTATGTCAAAAAGTTGAAATATTAAATTATATTATTCACATATATATAAAATTGATTAAATTATTTTTATTTTAAACAATTTCAAAATCATCTTTAATAAAATTATTTATAGATTTTTCATCATGCGCATGGCCCAGGTTATCACCTAGTAATTACTTATAAGTTGAGTTAGTTTGTTTATTTACTTCTACTTTTTTTTTTGCGTCTTAACTTATTTTTATTGGTTTCAACAAAAAACTGTATATGTTGAGGAGTGGCAAAGTAATGTTAAATCATATAAATCATGTAAATAAATATTTTATGTGTTCAAAATAAGATAACCTGTTATTCTTGTAATATAAATAAATATGATGTTAAAAAGGTTATGATTTAATATTTGATTAATAATTTTTTTTTTTAATATTTAAAATTAATTATATGCTCCCGTTAAAAATATTTCTAGTTCCATCACACTGTTTTGGATAACAAGCTCGGGGAAAGGAAGTTCGATGGCGGGCTGTTGAAGTGTGCGGGTTGGGTGTTGGATGAGGAATGTAAGGTCTTGAAAGAGTTGGTGGTGAAGTATCCGAGTTATACTCTGATTTCTTGCCCAAGACAGCTACGCCTCTAGAAGACATATTCAAATCTCTTTTCTGCTGTGCATAAGAGAAGACGATGGACATCCTGGGGAAGCAAAGGATGTAGAGGCAAGAAATCATTATTAGCTAGAGACCACAACTTGGAGTAGTAGACGAGCAGGACGAGCAGTCAAGTTAGATGTTACAAAATATTAATTTGACAAAGTTCAAGAAGATGAAACAAGAGGAAGACGCGTTCACGTTATGAATGCACTTCAATAATGTTTATGGAGCATATATGGGTGGGGGACAAACAAGAGGAAGACGCGTTCACGTTATGAATGCACTTCAGAATAAATGTCAAATCCTAATCTTTGAAAGAGACAATAAAGAGTTAATGGAATTGATGTCCGGCAAAGCTATCAATTTTGGATGTCACAATTGGATTCATGATGCAAAACACTGGCAAAGGAAATTTGAAGCAGTTCAGTTCCAATGGATAGGTCGAGACTCAAATCAACCAGCGGACATTCTAGGTAAAGGAAGAATGAGAGAAAGAACAATCTTATGTATTTCATTCTTATGTATTTTGTTCTATAACTCAAGCTTTACATACAGACTTCTGTAGTTCCTGTTTATATTAATGATAATTCACATGTTCAAACAAAAATTATCATTTTTTCCAAATAATTTTGTTTGTTTGTTTTTTCAGTCAAATTAAATTTACATAATTTAATCTATCTGTTGCGCTTATAAATTATGTGTTGAAGATTTATAACTCACACGGTTCATAAAAAAAAAAACAAAAAATGCCTGAGAGGTTGTTATTTGTGTATGGGTCTCAACACAAAAATATCATTTTGTATTTTTAAGTTAATTTAAAATTTGTTATATTAATTTAGCTTATTCAGTAGAGAGAGAAATTGTTTTGTCTTCATAAAACAATTTAGTAACTATTTATTTATTTATTTAATATGTTGTATTTTCAATGGAAAACTTTATATCATATTCCAAATTTATTTCTATAATTCCTCTCATACAGTTTATAACATCAATAATAAAAGCGGGAGCAGTTCAATTTTTTTATATAGCATTTAACCTGAAACTTACTTTTTATATATGTTTATGTTCTCCTCTATTTTATTTACTTTTGACAATGATACTTTTAAAATTGTATTTATAATCCGAAATTATACACACTCTCAAAAATATTATTTTATTCCTATCTTCGGTAACAGTGAACCGTCACCCATTCTCGTACTTCCAAGGAGGTTAAAAAAAGAAGTGAAAACGTTAAAAAGAATCATCGAGCAAGTCGAAACGGAATATTCCGGTGAAAATCATCACGGCAAAGCGCAGCCGCGACGAGAAAAACCAAGCCGTGATCTATCCCTATCGAATTCAAACAAGAACCCTTGCTGCATCAAATTCTCGATCACCGAAAACCCAACTTTCGGATTCACCGATTGAATCGCCAAACATTGGATCTGTTCCTCCGTCTCGATAAAGTAATTCCTCGGCGGCGGAACGAACACTGCACCGCCGGCGAATTCGAATTTCAGCCTCGGCATCATCTTTTCCGAATTCGAAACGCCGGAGACGTTAACGCATAAATCGAATCCCGGAGTCAGCTCGGCAGCAATCGGGAGCCGGATCCGTCGTCTAACAGCCGCGACGACCAATCGATACGCCGGATCAGCTAAAAACGCGAGGGTTGTGCCGGAGTCCACGACGGTTCCGCCGTTGCCTGAACCGTCGATTTCCCAGACGGAAGGATCGATTCGTAATTTCGCACCGTTGACAAAAACCGATTTCAATCGAACGTAGTAAAAAGTCGGCGAGAACGGATTAGTGAGCAACGGAGTGAATAAGAGCTTCGAAACGGCGTCTGATCGAACTCCGCCGCCGTCGCCGATGATGAGGTAACTCGTCGGCGGCGGAGAGAGAGTGTAATCCATCAAGCAATACGAAAACTTGTTACCGAAACGACGACCCAACTGAGAAGCAAACGAAATAGGCCCACGGCCCAAACCCATAACTCCATGGGCTCCATTAAAACTCGTACCCGATACACTTTGACCCGAGATCCGAAACCCGCATCCGAAAGCGACGCTCTTTAGACTCGCTTCTCTACCGGAGCTTGTCTTCAACGTCGTCGTTTCTCTAGCGAATAAACCGGAAGTTAATGAACCGTCCGCGTAAGCGTACCCGTAAGGACACGTGGAATGGATCCGGGTATGGTTACATTTCGGAGCCCGATCCGGTTTGGGTACGAGTCGACAAAACGGGTCGTAGCAATGAGTAGGAGAGAATGTGGAGGAGTGGCGAGGGAAGAAGACGGTGGCCGGAGAATGGAGAGAGCAGTTCCGGCAAGCGGAGCATTTGACCCAAACGAGATCGCTCCCTGTATCGGCGATTAGGAGTAGCGATTGAGGCGGCTGGCCGATTCGGAGATCCACGAAGTACTGACCCGACCCGGAAGAAGCGCCGGAGACCACCGGCGATTTGACGAAGGGGATGGTTTTACGGCGGAGGGAGAGAAAATGGAGACGGCGAGTGTCTAGAGCCAGAGCTTGCGTCGGAGAAGGAAACGGAGATTTGCGTGATAACGGAAGTTTTAGGTACTCATCATCACTCACGGCGGCGAGATTTACCGGCGAGAGGAGGAAGAGAAAGAGGGAAGAACAGAGGCCGATAAGATGGAACATTGAGAGAGAGTGAGAGGAGAGAGAGAGTGAGAGAGAAGAAGAAAAAAAGGTTTTCGTTTATTAGTCTGTGTTTTTAAGATATGAAGAAGAAGAAGAGCGTATAATATACGGTTTGTGTACGTGTATATTATACGATTTTGTCAGTTTGTGGTCGAACTGTTAATACAATAATACATAGTAACGTGAAGACTGAAAGATTTCTGTTTTGGGGGGCATCAAAAGAAAGCTTTGGCTTTTGCAAGAAACAACTCTTAGCTGTCTAAATGTGTTTTTGTTTTGTTTCTTTGTTCCTTTCTTTCGCTTAAAACGAGTTACATCAAAAGCAAATCTTTTTTTTTTTTTACTATTTCAAATCTTGAGGAGTGTGATAATATGAAACATTGAGTTGATTGTTTTTTTGAGTAATCCAAAAAATGTATATCTATCTATGGTTGTTTTTTAGTGATTGTTAGTCATAGATCCGTGAATTTATTTCATTTATCATAGAGGGTCGGATGATATAAATGATTATTATGATAGTAATTATTAATAATTATACAATACAATAATATAATAATAATAAATGTAGATCTTGTTTGGACGTGAAAAGTACTATACCCAAGAAATGGACCCTGTTTGTTAGGTGGTGGCAGAAGTACTTAATTTCCAAAAATAAAAACATGATAATTTTTCTTTATATGATTACATTAAATAACAAAAAATTGTTACTATCACAGTATTACTTGTTATATGCTAAAAATCTAGTGAATCATCATTATTGTTATTATTATTATTATTTTGTACGTTACGAAAACATGGAAACAAGCTTTATTTTGATGAATTTATATGATAAAAATTCATAAATAATGTAAAACAATAAAGAGTGAAGAAGATTCGGGCGATTCTTTGCATGGCTGCACATGATATGAAACATGTGACTTTTAAGACAAACCACAATTATTTTATCTTTTCTCAGTAGTTTGGGAGATTACAAATTTATTGCGAAATATCTAAGATATAGTAAAAAAAAAATACCGAAAAAAACACCAGCAAAAAAAATTGAAAAAAAAATGTAGTATGTTTTTTACAATAATCTATTAATTTAACTGTACTATAACTCATTTTCAAGTATGTGATACAGTGGTACAGAGAGACATAGAAGAAAAATGTAAATTAATAAACTCAGTTTACAGAATCTTCTTCATTGTTATTATTATTATCGTCTCCTCCGGTTTCAGTTTTGGCTCTGCTTCTAAGCTCTTCAAATGCTTTCATGCTTTCTGCATTAAACCCTCCAGCAAACTGCAAATTTCGTCCATACGTAACAAACCAAACATTTTCAGTTACAAACACAAACGATTTAGAAATCTGGTCATAGTGTTTTCTACAACTCTTGTTCGAATGGATTTTCTTTTTACCTGATGGACTCTAAAAGCGAATCGAACACCTTGGAGAAGCAAGAACTCTCTGTTAGGATCTTTATCAGATCCACTCACTGAATCAAGCTCATAAGCTACTCGTTTCATGTACTTCTTCGCGAGCTGGACTGAGGAAAGCTTGATCTGTGATGATGGAAAAAAAAAACAGAGCATTTTAAAGATCGGTTTACAGACAAAAACAGAGTTTTTCAGCAATCAAAGAACATTTTTTTTTTTTTTACCTTTCCTACGACGCCAGTATCAGATAACCAATCAACTGGAATTCCGAATTCTTTGTATCGTGAAACCGCCATGTCTCTTGTACGTAAAAGCGCGTATACACTTTGTTCAACCCTGTGAAAAATCAGATATCAAACATTAGTAAAAAGAAAGAGATTTGGTGTGATGCTCTGTTTTTTTCGAGTTGATCAAAACTTACTTCTCTAGCAACTTGTACATCTTCTTCAAAGCTGGCTCACAAGGGAGATTAGGATCATCGACAAAAGAAGTAACTTGCTTCTCCAGTTTCATGAGATCTTGATACTCGAAAGCTGCTTCTCGTAGCGCATCAGCTTTGCCTTCTGGCCAATCAAAGTGTTTAAGAACCGCCCTCTCATCGACCTACTCAAAAAGACAAAGTGATTTGAATTCGTCAGTTAAAAAGAAATGCGAAATAGCGGTTAGAAACTAATGTTGTAAAGATGAGTTTTAATGACCAAGAAGGAGAGCTCTTCATCTAGCCAGCTAACGAACGCCAAGAGATCTTCTATGTTGGTGAAAGAAGCAGCTCGAACTTCAGTTGCTAACGACTGAACAAAGTCGCCTTGTGTCTCCACATCTGCTTTCACCTGTAAT
The DNA here is from genome assembly GCA_020283515.1 of Alliaria petiolata. Taxonomy (NCBI): domain Eukaryota; kingdom Viridiplantae; phylum Streptophyta; class Magnoliopsida; order Brassicales; family Brassicaceae; genus Alliaria; species Alliaria petiolata. The sequence continues at coordinate 177,043,310 of JAHZTW010000001.1, forward strand.
CAAGTTTAAAACAACAATTCATTCTCCTTCTTCTTCTTTTTTTATTTAACTCCTAATAGCATCATCAACATTATACTGAAAGCCTGAGCTTACTGCTAAGAGGAACGTTGATCGATTTTCGATCTCCCCAATCATGTTGCTTCTAGCTTCAGATGAATTACCAGTTCCTGAAGAGATCAAAGAAGGCGCACCGTCTTTCTTCGCTTCACGTTTCATCAACGACTGATAAAACTCAACGAGCTCAGGAGCTCGGTGAACTTTGCTCCCGCTTCCCGCTCCTCTTCCAAGCGCTCCAGGAGGCGGTGGTGGCGGCGGAGGACCACCGCCAGGAGGTGGAGGAGGCGGTGGTGGTCCACCACCGGGTAAAGGAGGCCTAGGTGAAGGCTTATTGGTGTTTTTACCGCCTCCAGATGATCTTGGAGGTGGGCGAGGTACTCTAGGAGGTCGTTTCTCAATGTCTACAAGCTTCATTTTGGTCACGGCTTGAGCGTTTTCGCTGGCTTTACCGTCGTTACCATTACCGTCGTTAGGCTGATCACTTGAGGTCACTGTCAGGGACGGAACCATAACCGACTTCTCCTTCAACTGAGCAAGTTTCGGAGGCAAAGCCACATTACCGCCAAATCTCTCTGCTCTCGCTTGATCGGCTTTATGCTTAATGTGCTTCTCTCTCTCAACAGCCAGCTTGTGCCTGTCTTTGTACGCCGGATACTTCTCATCCAAAACATTATCAACCGATTTCGACATCACTTGAAACGACGATGCGACGGAGTTCAAAGGCTCCCCGGGAGAAGAAGCTTGCTGCTGTCCTGTTCTGATTCTTGGAAGATTCGGAGTTTCGGGTGTACCGGGACTTTCTTGATCCACTTTACCGAACGTTGTTATGGCTACGGATTCTCCTGCGTTTCTAATCATCAGAGACTCTAAAGGACCTCTCTGTTTATTCATGCTCACGCTAAGTCTCCCCGGTGATCCTCCATAGAATGATCTCGATGGAGATGACTGAACGCTCGAGTCGTCTTTGCTTTTGCCCCATCTCTTAAGCTTCTGGATCAATCCCGGTTTCTTGCTAAAGCTACTAAACCTACTCGTGGAGCTATCCATGGAGGCGTTGTCGAAATCGTCGCTTCCGGGAGACGAAGGCTGAGAGAAGTTGCTCTCTACATCGGTGTCTCCTTGCCCACGTTCCGAACCAGCGTACTCTAGCATCAACCGTTTAGCCTTAGCTTGGGATTTGGGGCTTAGGTTCTTGCTTAAGTCACGAGCCGAGATTTTACCAGCTGGTGTCTGGTAGTTTCTTAACTCATACCGTAAACACGCGTTGACCCAACGGAGATAAACCAATTCCTCAACTTCACTAAACCTATTCATCTGAAGCCCTTCCACTTGCTTTAACAAATCCTCATTGCTATGCTTCAAGTTGTTAACCTCTTCTCTTACTTTCGCCACTTTATCACTCTACCAAAAAACAAAAAAAAGACAGAAACTTTTAATCTAAGAGAGAAAGAAACTTTGATGCAAGACTGATGTGAATGGAGGAATCATTACACTTACCTCAGTCATGTTTGAAAGAGCCGAGATTCTTGCTTCTGCGGAATCGAGTTTAATGGTTAACTCTCTCTTTTCGTGTTGAAGCTCTCTGTTTTTTCTCCTGAGCTCCATAACTTCAACTTCTAATTCCTGTACAGCTTTTAGCTTCCTCTCGACTTCGGTGTCTTTATTCATGGCTTCTTCTTCTTTCATTTGAAGACTCGAGACATGTTGCTTAAGCAACAGCAACTGTCCTTTCGTCTGGTTAGCATCGAGCTGGATTTGCCTCTGCAACTCCTTGATCTTGTTCCTCGCAGCTTCAAGCTCTTTTCTCGCAACACCGTTCTGCGAGATCTCTTCTTGAAGTTTTTTCCTCTCTGCTTGCAGAGAGTTGATAGTGATGTTCAGCATATCGATCTCGACGGTCTTGATCTTGAGCTGTCTTTGTAGCTCGACGATATCCGATTCCTGCTCTTTGAGTCCATAATACTCGAGCAATTCTCCTTCGAGTTTCACTTCTCTTTCTTCTAGCTCCTTAACCAACTGTCTCAGCCTCTCGAGCTCTCTGTCGTTATACGCCATCTCGCTCTCGTATCTCCTCTCTTTCTCTGCTTTCTCCAAGCTTTTGTTATCATCACTAGGCAATGGATAATCAATCTCACCAGATAAGAGATCTTCAAACTCGGGTAAAATATCATCATCTAAATATTCCGAGAAACTCCCACGAGTCTGATTGATTAAGCTGTTTATCAGTTTCACCTCTTCTTCTTCTTCTTCTTCCTCCTCCTCCTCTTCCACCTGAAATTGTTAATCCGATTTGTCAATCAAGAACATGAAAAAAGAAAAAAACTTTTGCAGAGTACACTTACATTCTTATCATTAAGATTGTTGTCGTTGGGATACACGGTCTGTTCTTTCTCGCCTCCTTTGCCATTTTCTATGCAGACAAAACAAAACAAAGTCAGGTTCTATAGATGCAATCAAATGGAGAACCTCATGTGCTTTGTATAAGAAACTAAACCAAACTACCTGACGGTTTGCTCGGTTTGGAGGGTTTACCGTTGAGCTGCTTAACAGCAAAAGCTGCAACGGAAGCAGCAACAACAAACCCTATCCGCACAATCATATATTAAAATCTTGAATTGGGAACAAATTCCCTTTTCCGTCTCATCTACAGAAGCGGGAAAAAAAAAATCTCCTCCAAATTTTTTTTTCACTACCGGATAATTAAACTCAATCCATCGTTCCTCCAAGAGAAAAAGTTTTTAAGTCCAAATCCAGTTTCAAGAACCTTGTTCCAGTAAGAGAAACTCCCAGATACTGACAAAACTATAAACAACTATGTCCACCAAAGAAAAGAAGGGAAAAAGAAGACACTTATCATCAGGAAATTCGATCTTATCAGCTTTATGGACCTCTCAAGTCTCTCATGCAATCAAAAGCCAAAAAATTTCAGCATTAAATAAAATAATAGTGGCTGTGTTTAGCTCAAGACAGATGAGGAAATAGACATGTTTGGTGGTAATAGATGGGGTACATATGTGAATCTAAGCAGCCGTAAAAAACGTTTATGTCCATCATATATGGGTCAAAGCAAAAGATCATAAGAATTTTGTCTCTTGTGTCAAAACATTTTAGCACACTAGACGGTGAACTAAACACACAAGATGATAAGATAAGACATTCATTAACCATCAAGACCAATCAACTCAATGTAAAGATTAGTGATCTCAAATTGGTTGGAAAAAGGAATAAAGTTTTCTTAAGATTATGTTGTGATGTTTGGGACCAGTACCAAGCAGGTGTGTGTTGCCACGCTACGTAGCAGTAACCAATTGCAAGAAAACAGAGAGGTTGAGATTTAACTTTAAAAATGTCAATTTTTATAGTTTAAATGGTAGAGAAATTATATCAGCCAAACAAGAATGGCCTTTTCATTATCTTCTTAAAACCCTTTTTTTTCTAAGCCATAGATTTTTTCACATGTTTTTGCCTTTTTTAGGCTTATTATCTTAGAAACAAAACTTGTGTTAAGTGTGAATTTGAAGAGATAATTAAGTTCTGAATCTTACAAGATATGGTGTGGACACTCATATTAGACCTTCACTGGATTCTGATTCTGTTTTTTTAACCAACCTGCACAAAACAGTTAAAGATTAGAATGTAGATAAAATTTGATTCAGACATTTTGCCAGTGAGGATCAGGACAAGTGGAGAGAACGAATTTTAATCAAATATCTGTTTTATTGTATGGCAGAGGAATTTGCTGGTGTCAACAGCTCACAAAGGATATCTCTCTCAAAAAGACAAGAACAGCTTTAATTGTTTCTTGTCTGGTGAAATTTTTTGGAATTCATCAAAGATAAATTGAGAATTGAGAATTGAGAAACTTTATTTTCTAAAACAAAAGACGTAACTCTAAAAATATGACCCAGTTTTGGTACCGTAACTGTAATCACGAAAGCGAAACCCTAAATGTCTAAAGGAAGAAGAAGCAATTCGATCGAACAAGTTCAAAAGATTCGATTTTTAAGCAAACCCAGTTCGTGAAATGGAAGATTCAAATCGTTAAGAAGCATTACCAGATTTCGAATTAGTCGAAGAAGAATAGGTCCGTCCCAATTTCAGTTTCTTGATTTTTTCTTCTTCTTCTTCCGTTGCTGGGCTTTTGAAAATAGACAATGTGGTTGGTGATGAAGAAGATTCCATCTCCATAAACGGTTTTTGTAAATCGCTCTTCAAATTTTGAAATTTCAGACTTTGGTTCTTTGCTAAAAAGTGTGAGAATATAGTTTCAAAATGATTAGATTCGTAGTAACAACTATTCTCACTTTTTCGCTCTTTTGAAAGTAATGCCAAGGCTCAAATCAAATTACAGAAATGTACTTATCAGTTATTATTAACTCTCTAATAATTGTTTACTCCAAGAAGTATCATTACCTCTCTAATAACAGCTAATAGAGATGATTAAATAATCCAAATAAAGTCTAAATTACTTGGAGTACTGTACTGCTAAAGTAAGTAAGACAATGTTTAAAAAATTCACATAATGACAATCAAAAACTTGAAATTAATTCGCACAGACTAGACTTGGGAAAAAAGGAACAAAGGCACTATCACACGGACGTAGAGGAGAATAAAAAAAGATGCGATGTGTAGAGTTTTGGGGTTGATACATGACGAGGTTATTGTTTACTTTTCAAAGCATCATCACCTTGTTACCATTCTTGGAAACTGCCTCAAGAATGAAGAGCGGAGAATCACGAAGAGGATCAACAAACCAAGTGGAAGTAATTTTGTTCATGTCAATGGAGAACATCTTGTCTTTTTTCAATAATGTCCCTTCTGTGTTGTGGTTAGTTAGCCTCCAAACGTGTTGCATGCCATCTCCATTTGTCTCTGAAATCCACACAAGATGACGGTCATCGTCTAAGCTGCCATCTGCATTTCAACAAATGATGATGATGAGGCCTCGATAATAGGATTTGGAATGACTCGAAACATCTCCATGTGAAGATCAAAAGCAATCAACTTGTTTCATGCTTTCAGTTGATATTTAATTTCCCAATACTTAATTAGTTAGTTAGTTTTTTTGGATAAATATAAATATAACAGGGTTGGAAAAAAATGAAAGAAGTTAATACTATATGTTTAGATTGTATCCTTACTATGTGTTTTTAGGAGGATGATAAAAAAAATGTGTGATGCTAAGCCTATTGGTGTCTATTTGGATGATGTGATCAGTTTGGAATGTGAGAAAGATGTCTATTTGGATAATGTGATTGGTTTGGAATGCGAAAAAACGTTGAAAGAACTGATGCGTGCGAAGTTTGCGCAAAGCACACAACATTGCCATTACCTAACACCCAAGGGTTGTTGGAAGAAACTCTTGGCTAAAGCAATTGCCTCGGAAACTGGTGCAAAGCTCATCACACTGACGATGCTCATCACCAAATGAGAGGTAATCATTCCATAAAAAGTCATTTTATGAAAAAGGTTTTTGTTTTTGTTTCAGACTTACATATTATTATATGTCTTACAGAGGTTTGATGGGAAAGAGAAATATGTTGAACACATTTTATCTATAGCTAATAAAGTAACTTCAGTCAGTATCGTTCTTCTTATAGATGAGGTCTCCTTTACTGAACTTAAAGATGAAGTCATAAGTTCATCATCTTCCCATAAACGTATCCAGCTCATTGCTTGTACATCCAGATCAATGGATGTTGTATATCTGATTATACTGTATAGTTTGTATGGGTGTGGTGGATTTTTCTTTTTGCTTAAATTTTGTTTCTTTGGGAAGTTTAATATGCAATCTCCCATATTCTCAAACAAGAGTTGAGATTCTGAAAATTGCTTCAGCAGTGCGTTTAGAAGAGAAGGAGGAGAAGCAAAAAGAGTTTACTTATTCTGATTTGAGGCCTCTCACGTTGGATGACTTCAAAATAGCGGGTGAAAAGGTAATTCAATAACTGTGTTAAGTCTTGTGACCAGTAAACAAAAGTTTGTTTCTCTTTTTTGTCCCCAAACTTATGATGTCTCCCTCTTTTTGTTTTCTAGGTAAATTCATCGTCGACTCTGTCAGAGATCCAGGCTCTGAATCACTGGAACCAAGCGTGGGCCGACTCGGGGCAAAGTGAAGTCAATCATCTGCCTTAGTTTTGAACTTCATTATTCTCGCTAGTTTCAATAAAAGCATGCTTTACAAAAAGGATTTGTTCAAATGTCTACCATTTAATGTTTTGCTCAGAGAACCCTCTAAACTTTGAGCTTTACTCTATTCTATGTACCCAACAAAAACAAAGGAATAAGAAAAAGACTAATATCATGATGACATTGCTTCCAGGCTCTCCCACAACTTGAAAGTTTTTATTACTAGATCAGCTGAGAATCCTTCTGCGCAGGCTGCTCCATTTCTCCCCATTGTCCTGTACATATCACCAATTTCCTCTGTTACTTATCTCTCTTTCCTTCTTTCTCTTTTCCCTTTTTCAGTTGGTATATTGTAGACTACAATTTGTAGTAGATGTGATAATGTAAGTCATTTTGAATAGATTACAGTCATACTAACCTCTGGTTTCTTATAAGTAAGATCTTTTGTTTCAAACGGCATTATGTAATCAAGTAGATCAGTCCGTAACAGTGCCTGCCATTTGACAAAAACCTACCAACTTCTTGCCTAGCATGGCTTGATCCGCGCTAACTATTAGGCTCTGTTGCAGAGAAAAGTAAGATAGCAAAATTAGGCCTAGCACTAGCTTGCCTATACAAAGCCACTTCACTCACCTCTGTTAATCGTCCTTCCTTTATTTCATCAACAGACTGCAAAAGATTCTCCAATGTGCCTGATGATACAATGAGAGTGATTAACATGTAACATGGGGCGCAAATCAATGAAGTCAAAGCATATAGTATATGTAAAATTTAAAGCACGGAATAAAGATATGTTTAGTATTGGTGAGATTACATAAAAACCATCCGTCACACTCAATCATGTCGAGATTGAGTGCATAAAAGGCCTTCAAATGTACAATTATAAGTGATGTACATATCCATCACTTAGAGGGAGAGAGTAGTGGATATGCATATCTATGTCCGCATATACAAAACGGTAACAACAAAATACATACTAGCCATTTGTCAAAAAGGTGTAAACTCGACAAGTACGTCCACAAACCATTTAATTTTCTTGCCTCACATAACCCTGCTTACTATATCATGTATAAACCTCTCTTGATAGCTTAGTAGAAGATCCCACCTTTAATACAGTACAGATTTTCAACATCAAGTAATTATTTTTTTGGCCCTAAAACATAACACTATCTATGGTGGAGGAGACCTCCTTTCTCTTAGGCCTATCTAATAAAAAAATTTCAGCGGTGGCCAGAAGTTGAGGAATCTGAAGTTTGAAAATGATATTAACCTACAAAATAAAAGTGCATTTGTTTTGCTTCATTTCAGATGTGAACACTCATATAACAACACAATCATGAATTACCCAACATTTTTTTGTACAAAATGAAAATTCAAGCTTGGTCGTTCCATTTCCATCTTCGTCCCGCCTCCTCGAGAACCTTAGCTCTTGCTTGGCTTGCCTTAGCTTCATCCTCTACCCAAGATCTGCATTTTCATTCATATCATAATATAATAAACCACTCTTGCAAAATGGATCATAACTAGCTAAACCTTTTCCAAAGATCAAAACTTCACAATAAGGGTCTTCTTGAGTTGTTACTATGATAACCGCTTACCTGAGAATTCGAAGAGCTTCCACTTCAGCTTCCAGGATAGATCTTTTGTCGAGCAGCGATTCAAGTTTGGATTGTACGTCACTCAGCATCTCTTGTAACTTGCTGTGCTCAACCAGATAAACAGATTTTTCGGATGTTAGCCTCTGAGACATCTCATCGATATCTTCTCTCAAGCTATGAAGCAACTGTTTCTGACAATCTATGGCTGCTTTTTCTTTCAAACGCTCAGCAAACCACTTCAGCTGAGCTGTCTTTTCTTGCTCTAATTCACTAACTCTGGAGAGATACAGCTCTTCCATCTCAAGCCCTCTGGATCTCTCTACCTGAAGCTTTTCATCCCAAAATCGCCTTATTTCGCCTTTTCCTAGCAACTCCGATCTGATTTCTTCCATCTCACCTTTCTGTAAGAAGGACTCTGCTTCTAACCTTGATAGCTCAGCTGAAACAGCTCTCGCCAATTTTCCGCTTGTTAATGCTACAGCCGCTTGTGCTTTTGTCACAGGTCTATTTGGCTGAAACCGCTTGATCCTACCTGTAAAATTGAAATAAGAAGAAACTTTGGATAATGCCATTCACTTTTCGCTCTAACGCATACCGGTATCAACAATCCAATGAAAAAAAATTAACAAACTGAGAATGTCAGGACTAAAGAGTGTGGTAGAAGAACAATACCAAAAACGTTTCTGGTTGTACTCTTGTCGCCCGTCAAGAAGTCCAAGAAGAATCCGAGGGCCATCTCGGGATTGATATTCTTCGTATCTATATAGTCTACCTTTGTCCTTGATATCTGGACTGTAAACAAGTCAGGTTTTTAAAAGTATCTGACAAAGCATCACCATTAATGCCCAAATGTTAAAACTTTATCACACCTCTTCCATAATTTCTGGATGGAAATCACACTCCAACTGAGCTTTCCAGTTTACCAAATCGAGTCGGGAGACAAAACTGCAAGTCAATTGAACTATTAGAAATCAGCAGAACGAAGAAACAAAGACAAAGCAGATGTTGAAAAGCTAGTCCTCTTTATACCTTTCAGGATAAAAACTGATGTTTCCAGGCTCATTTCGAGTATCTTCCCCGGATAGCTTGCTGGAAGTAATGCCTGCCTCTGCCAAGGCTGAATGGCAAATAAAAAAAAATAAAAAAATCAATCACAGAAACGTAAGTTCAATAGAAACAAAGAAGAAACGTCTGTATCGATTATACCTTGTATGTACTCGAAGTCAGGGTCTGTGGTATTCACATCTTCAAACGCAGGAATTGAAGAGCCAGCTAAAGCTACTGCTGGCACAATCCTGTGCTTTGGATTTCTAAAGGCAAGAAAAAAAAACATAAATTTATCAGTAGCTCGCCACAAACACAAAGAGTTTTTTTTTATCATATCTAGAAAAACTTTTTACTCCAAAGTACCTCTCTAATAACAAATTTGAACGAACTAGCCATCTAGCATACTCTCGTCTGGTACACAACTCGTCTGCCATTACATCGTCTTCAATTATCTGAACTTAAATTACAAGTGAAAATGTTCATGATCAGAGCTGGACATAAGGCTCAACTCATATTATCATATGATTTTGAGGCTAATGCTTGAAGTCAAGTTGTTGTATGAAAGCAAGTCATACCTTTAGTTTCTTCAAAACTGCTATTGCTTCTTGTTGAGCAGCATCCACGGAAATTGGAGCGGTGACATGATGAGTTTTTACGGTTGACGCTAAAGTAAACAGCGGAAGACACGAATTGAAGACTTGTTAGAGCAATTTGTAACAACAAGTTATAAATTCTTCAAAATATGATTCAAAATTGACCGAAACGAGAACGCACCAGTTTCAACAGTATCTGAAACATAGTCAACGCTTGCCTCAGAAGCAGAATTCTTCTCATCAGTCAAGAGCGAAGTCGTTCTTTCACTCTCTTCATTCTCATTCTGATCCAAGTCCACATTTTCATAATGCAATGGATTACTAAAGCATAACTTAAAACCTGTCGAAGAAACACAAAAACCCTGAATCTCAGATTAAACCATCCAATAAGATTCATCACCACACAGGAAAAACAAAAGGAGTTTTGAGAAAATGTTTTGACCTTTTCTCGAGATTGAGAAGTAAGCAATAGTAGCTACCAGAACAGCAAGCGACGATCCGACACCAGCGATCACAACATTCCGCCACTCTAAACCCAGAAAATAAATCAAAACCCAAATCAGATTGCAACACCATGGTAAGAAATTCCACAATTCCTCACTAAACTAGAAGAACCCATTATGAGGAAAACGAGAAAGACACTAACTTTTTTTACTGTTCCAATGAGGGAGAGGAGGGTCGTCTTCAATAAGAGCCCAGCCACCATATTTGTCTTTGGAAGCTTGAGAGACCCACGAGGTACCGGAGAGAGACGCGACGACGCGGAATCTCGGCGGATTGAGAGTGGGGGCGAGAAATGGGAGAGTGAAACGATGCCGTACAAGTAAAGGAGCGAATTTTGGGAAGATGAAGGATGAATTTGGTGACTTTCTAATCGGAAAAGAGCTCATTTCTTGTCTACAGTGACCACGAATTAGGGTATTTTGTTCGTTTTCTTTTCTGGGTGGATTCTTCGATTCGAAGAAGCACAGAGAGAAGAAGATGGGAAAGAGATGCTGCTGTGATATTGCGGTTCCTACCGAAACCAACCTTCTGAATGACTCCGAGTGTTTTGGTTTACGCTTTAATTTCCGGTATGGAATTACCCGTCTCGGTTCATCACAATCCCACTAAGTAACGTCGATCACAACCGAGACGGGTAATTTGAAGTTTTAAAAAGAAAAATAAAAAAGAGGAATACAAATGGTGAAATTTAATTTGAAGTTAAAAAAAAAAAAAAAAAAGCAGATAAATATTTTTATAAAGAGGATTTTTGCATTTTAACAGATAAACATATGGTTGTATAAATAGAGGAATACAAATGGTGGAATTTAAAATTCTTCTAAAATTTCACTATCTGAATTCTGAAGTGAGAGATAATTTAAAAAAAAAATCACTAGTTTTGCTAAAAGAAAAAACTGAATTTGTTAACAAACCAATTTTGTGAGATCGTTTCTTCCTCCTCTTTTTTGACGCACCATTTGTTGCCTTCTCTAATCTGTTTTTTTTTTCTTATTCAAAGACATATTTATTTTATTTTATTTTTTGTTAAAAGATTTTCAAGACAAGACAAATTTTTTGCTCTCTTTGTTTTAAAAAAAAATATCAAATATTTTGCTCTCTTTTCCTCATTAAAAAGAAAGAAGAAACAAAAACAAAACTTTCACTTTCTCCCCTTAATCTTCTTCGTTTTGTTTCTCTCATTTCCTTGCGCCGCCTAATTGATCCAAACTGCTCTAGCTCGTTGTAATACCTCTCCGCCGTAATTAGTTGCCAAAATTTAAAGACTACACAACACATGATCATGTCCAAAAAACAAGACCTGTCCCAAAAATACATTTACTTGCCACTCCCTCATTATCATCAACTTGTAACGAACGAGATTAAATTATTATTTCCGTCGTATTGATGAGTTGATGAGTAGTTTACGTCGTATTCATTACAAAGTAGATATACTTACTTTATAAAAAAAATTAAAAAAAATTAAAAAAAAAAAACTCAATACAGTTATTACTATTTCCATCGTAACCCCTTAATTATCAACTGCAATTAATTTTATTCTCTTTCGTTTTGGACATCGTTTATTTACCCTTTTTTGTAAAAAAATGCTACAAAGAACGTATGTAATTTTATTTATTCATAAATAAATAAATGTCAAAGGCGCATGCATCTCAGAATAAGCTGTAAGAAAGAAAAGAAAAAAAGAAATCTTTGTGAATAATCAATAGACATTAAATTCAATGGCTGCCTTGAGCTATGTGCTTCTGCATCCTATTTTCCACATTAGCCTTCTTCTTTTTTCATCTCGACATGTATCTAAAAGAAAAAAGAAGGTTATTATTACGTGTATATTAAATTATTAACATGTATGGGTTATGGGAACAAAGGCCACATTAACTTTGTTGTGTGACAGAGACAACAACATATAACCAAATGTCTCTCTCGTTACAGTCCCTCGATTTCTTTTTCTTTTTATTTTTTTTTTCTTTCTTAACTTTCTTGTAACGCTTGAGCTATAATGAGAAACCCATTGACTCCCAACGACCTCTCGCTCTCTCTCAATAAATAATAATCCCATAAGATAAAGAAACCACCCCCAAATTATTACACAGCAAATCAGTAAACTCTTTGGTTTATCTCATTTCCTCTGTTTTCCCACAATGTCTTGGATTCACTCTGTTCTCTTCCTGTTTCTTGTTTTCCCGTGGTGCATCACCGGAGAATCATCATCGCAGGATGCAACTGATGACGGAGCTCCGATGGAGAAATCGGAAAGAGAAGCTCTTTACTCAGCGATCCAAGGATTTGTTGGTGATTCTTGGAATGGCTCTGATCTCTACCCTGACCCTTGTGGCTGGACTCCTATTCAGGTTTTGTTTGTTTTCTTGTCTTTTTATCTTTTTATTACAGATATCTCTTCTTTTCTCTTTGATCTCTGCTTAAACCCATGTAATTCTTTTGTAATTTAAGACAAAAACAAAAAGAAAGAATCATCTCTTTACCTGAGGTTTCTTGAAATTTTGATGAAGATTTTTGGAAAGAATTTGTTCTGTAGCTGTCTGAATAATTCTGTTCAAAATGCCTGTCCACTTTGAAAATTCCATAACCAGTAAGTTAACTTTAAAGCTTCAACGCATCAAAGTGCATATCCATTTACATATAAGATCTAATTTTTGTTACTTTAAATGCTTTACAACATGAGTGGCTTCAAATTATATATGCACACATTTGGCCGGTTGGCCCTACAAACAAATTCCTTTTTTTATTCTTTCAATAATTTGGAACTTTCTCAACTTTTATGTTTTTGGATTTTCAGGGTGTTTCTTGTGATATCTATGATGACTTGTGGTATGTCACGGATCTAACCTTAGGTCTCGTTCACGAAAACTCGCTTTCTTGCACCGCAAGTTTGAAGATAAAGCCGCAGTTATTCGAGCTCAAGCACTTGAAATCTCTATCGTTCTCCAACTGCTTCACATCGTCGATGACAATATCTAAAGAGGATTGGATAAACTTGGGAAGTAACTTAGTTTCTCTCGAGTTTAGATCCAATCCCGGTTTGATTGGAGAGCTTCCTGAAACAATCGGAAGTCTCTCGAAGCTGAAATCTTTGGTGGTTCTTGAAAATGGGTTTAGTGGGAGATTACCGAGGAGTGTCTGCAATTTATCGAGCTTGAAACGGTTGGTTCTGGCGGGAAACTTGTTCACCGGAACAATACCGGATTGTTTCTATGGGTTTAAAGATTTATTGATCTTGGATTTGAGCCGAAACTCTTTCTCGGGGACATTGCCTTCGTCTATCGGAGAGATGGTTTCATTGCTTAAGCTTGACCTAAGCAATAACCAATTAGAAGGGAAGTTACCGCAAGAAATAGGGCTTTTGAAGAATCTGACACTTTTGGATCTGAGGAACAACAGGATCTCTGGTGGGTTGTCTCGAAACGTCGAAAATATTCGATCTTTAGCGGATCTGGTTTTATCAGGAAACCCAATGGATAGTGATGACGTGATGGGGGTAAAGTGGGAGAGTATGGGCAGTTTGGTCATTCTGGATCTATCAAAGATGGGTTTGAGAGGTGAGATTCCTTCTGGTTTAACCAAGTTGAAAAGATTGAGGTTTCTTGGTCTGAACGACAACGAGTTAACCGGCACAGTCCCATCAAAAGAGCTCGAGGCTTTGCCTTGTCTTGGTGCTCTCTACATCAACGGAAACAATCTAACAGGAGAGCTTAGATTCTCAAGAAAGTTCTATGAGAAGATGGGAACAAGATTCAAGGCTTCAAAGAATCCGAATCTTTGTCATATCGTGTCAGAATCTCCGAAATATGATCTTCCACTTGGGTTGAAGCCTTGCGAGATGAAGAAAACGGAGGGTAATTTGGTAATTCTACAAACGTTGAGGAACCTTAAGAAGGAGGAGTCAAGTTCATCAATGTCTTTGATGGTTACAAGACATGTGTTGTCAAATGGGTTCATGTGGGATTTGCTTTTGGAGCTTTCTCTTATTGTATTATTATTGAAATAATTTTTTTGTTTGTTTGTTTGATGGTTATTGGTTAATAGTATCGATGTGTTGGTGGTTAGATTTTGATGTCGGTTACTTAAGAGAAGAAAATCAAATCCTTTTGGATGATGTAACAAGTCTGGTTTCTTCTCTCTGTGTCTTGATATAAAATAATTTGTATATGTTTGTAAGGTTATTATTACTTTTTATAACTACAAAATTGCGGATGTTTTCAATTTGACAACCATAACTTCTTCTACCACAAATCATCACTTCAAATAAATCATAACATATCCGTCCAAATTATTATCTGAACAAATGAGTTTTTTTTTTTAAATATAAGTTTCGGATTAAACGTTTGGTTGTGAGACTTGTGACCCATAAGTGTTAAATGCTTTAATTAAAGGTGTAAAAGCATTTAAGCATATATCCAAAGATAGCTAACTTTGGTGTCTGAGGACTTTGTGACTGGCTTCAAACAGACAATACAAACCAAACCAAACAAAGCCTTGTATTGCCTGGAATTTTCTGACTTCGTAGAGAGAATTTAATGACTTTGTAATTTGTAAAAAAAAGAAGATATTTAAAAAAATAATAATTAAAAAGTAGATACTGAGTGTCAATTAAAGATGAGACAGTTAGGGGTTTTTAGTATAGATTGCAAATCTTCTTTTACTTTTTACTTTTTTTTTTAAGTTGCAGAAAGCTTTTTACGATCATTTATAGCTCACTTTTTCTTCTTCAGTAGCCTGTCTCATAACTCCATAAGTTATTGTTTGTTCATAGGTGGCGGCTTATGTACCTTTTCTCAGTACTATTTACTATAGCCCAAAAAGAAAATTAGCTATTTCGTTGTAACTAGTTTCGAAAATATTTTATGGACATTAAATATCGAATACATGTTTGTTGATAAAAAAAATGTTAATTAGTAGTTTTCGGAATTATTAAAAAAAATTTAATAAAAAATGGTTGCAAAGTTGTTTAGACTTGTTAAAAAGTTGGTTAAATGTTTGTATATATAACACATTGTACACGTTTTTCTTTAGTTAATGTCTTAATGAGAAATGCTCAAATATCTGTTTCTCTCTATGTTCTGTAGGAATAACAGAATAATTATAAGAATTTTGCAATAACTTTATTAGTTATATAAAGCCTTCTAGCAGAAAAAAAACTTTATTAGTTATAAATTTTTGAAACATGGTAATTATTCGCTTTGGGCATAAAATCCGGAACCGAGAAAATGGATCCGAACCAATCCAAAATACGGAGTTTGAACCCGAACTGTTTAGCCAATATAATCCGAACGGTTTTTCTTCAAATTTATTTTGGTTCTCGATTCGGATAATATCCGAAAACCGAACAAATACTACAAAAAAAACTAAATATTATTGCAAAAAATTGTGATTAATTGTTTTAAAATATTGTGACGATTTACATACGAAACCGTGATGAACTTATTTAGTCATAAAAGTATTATCATCTTGTAATAATATTGTAACCAAATTGAAGGTAACAAATTTTTGTCACTAATCGTGGCGTATTTGTTACAAAATATATAGTTACAAATATTATTACCAATTTGCGACTAAATTTAGTAACTAAATTATACGATTTTGTGACTAAACTTAAGTCACTCACAGTTACAAATATTTTGTAAGTATGCCGTCACAATTAGTTACTGTTCCTTTGCGTTTGGTCATAGATTGTGACATAGTTGTTACCACTTTGTGACAAGATTAAAATCATCCTTAAAAAAAAAAAAGAGTATAACTTCAATCCTCAGAAAAAACCAAAAATATATAATAACTAGATAATAGAACGTAAAAATGTTATTCATATTCATCAATAGATAATTCGATATCAGAATTTCCATCTTCAGCGTCTGATCCAATTTCTTCTACTACTTATGGATCGTCAAGATCTTCTGCTTGGCCATATATATATGTTAGTGTCTCAACGTGCAATGAATCAATTTGAACAATAGAATCATCATTTTCATATTGCATTGTAGTGAAATCCAAATTTTGGTTGACTAATACTTTCCTCCTAGGTTGTATCATAATTGCTGCTTTTCAGTGTTGATCTTTTTTCGCCTGAGTCATCCTTGGATATGGAACATAACATATTTGATCTGCTTGTGAACCCAATACAAAAGGATCGTATTTTTTATAACAACTAAAAACACAAAATTAATTACCAAATAAATACTAATTACATTATTTATATTCATATAATTTATATAATTAATAGAATAATTAATCAAATTATTTCAAATCTTCGGGTTACTTTTGGGTTCGGTTCGGATAATATCCAAGATCTGAATGATTATCTGAAAAATTGAAATTAATTACCAAAATTGAATAATTAACCGAATAATTATCCAGATTTTTTGGGTAATTCGAATTATTTTTGGATCCAAATTATTTTTGATTCTTTAACGGTTCAAATTTCAAATCTCGAAATCGATCCGAATCCAAAAAAATATGAACCGGTCCGAAGCAAAAAAACTTCACAACCCGATTGAGTTATAAATAGCCGGACTCAAAAAACTCGAATCTGCATAGATCCAACCCGAACGGACCCATATGTTCGAATGCCCGAGGCAAGTAAGTATGTTCAATGATTCCGTCAATTTAAAGAACCAAGTCCATAGTTTTAACTTTTAAGCAAAACATTCATTTCTCTTTATTAAAAAGTTTTTCTGCTTAATACTTTGTCATTAATATTTACTCCTTCCTTTTTATAAAAGTGTTGTTTTAAAATTTTAATTTTGTTTTATAAAAAGTGTCGTTTTATATTTACAATGCATAATTTTGAATAAAAATCTAGTTTTAATCTTATTGTTTTGATGTGTTTATTAAAAATAGAATTTTATTTAATATATTAATAAAAAAAACAAAACAGAGTTTTTCATATTTTTTTTAATATGTGTGAAAATATCTAAGATAATTCTTTTTTAATAAAACAGAAGTATTTAGCACTTATCAGTTATCATCTCATAAGCTATGAATCAGAATTTATATTTTTCAATCAAATCCAAATAGGTGCTTTTCTTTTACAACCACACATTTGATGTGTCCTTGGAAACTGGAATTAAAAAATCAATGATGATATTTTAATTAATGATTCTTACAACTTACAATGAGCCGTACGGATAAATAGTAAAATTATAGTAATGAGTTTGGTTTCTTTTTTACAATTTTTTTACTCATCCTCAGGTTGGCCACGAGTTTAATGTTCCTCCTCATTTCTTGGCTTTTTTGTTTTTAACACTATGATGCAGTTTTTTTTTTCTTTTTTTTTTTGAAAAAGAACACTATGATGTAGTGATAAATACTTGTATATACTATGGAAGTCCGTACAAGTTTTGGATCAGTTTACCGTCTTGGTTTGATTGATTTTTGCGAAAATTTTATGCTCTGAATCTCTTTTGTTTACAGTCATATCCTCAAAGGGATGTCTAAATGAGAATGACTCATGAAAAGTCCGAAAGGACTATTAACTAATGATAGTTATCTTCGCATAAGTTGGTCAGAATTCAAAGTTATTTCCAATATTTTGACGGGTTTACGTGATTAGATACGGAAGATATGATTGGTGAGATTCGACCAAAGTTGTAAGAGTAATGTAAATACTAATTACATAATACACGGACTATTAAATACAAAAACATAGATAGCCTCAAAACATGTCTAGTGAATAGTTACTATATGACTCAATATGTCACAAAGGAAAGGTCCGAAAGAACACTAATGATGATAATATTCTAATAAGTTCAGACAGAGTTAAAAATAATAATAATAACAACAATAATAATCAAAATTTACAGTATACATACATGATACAGAGAAGATATAATTGGTGAATTAGTCAGAGCTTTAAGAGATGTAAAACCTATTAGGTTTATAATAATAAGTTATATATTATAGGTTTATGATAAGTTAGTAATAACACACTGACTAGAGATCATTTGCTGGGTAGTTATTCAATTTTATTGGGCTTTAATTAATATAACCCGTTTAATTTCGGCCCATTTATAAATCTTCTCTTCTTCATTTTTTTTTAACAGAGATAAGTCTTATCCTCTCCTTCCTCCGTCTCTCTCCCCAAAACCCAAACAGCCGCCGTAAGGTTTCGCCGCCGATATATCTTCTCCGGCGTTACGCCGGCGAAATTCTTCTGGTTTTGGCTACTTAATCTTGTACCCATTTTGAATTGACTCAATTTCTCGTAATTTGATGATTTGGTGATTCAAATCAAACTCAAAACTCGATTTGAACACTCTCCCCCAGCAATGTTATCGACATTGCATCCGCCGCGTTCTCTCACTCTCCTCCCTCTCCGAAGATTCCACGGCTCTAAAACAATCGTATCTGCAGCTTCCACTTCCCCTGCGACGACCTTCGACGCTGCTTCCGTCTCTCCTCCACAATCCCAGATTCTCAGCACTCGTCGCTCCCTCCTCTCCGGCGAAACCACAGCTTCCGAGATCGCAAAATCTTACCTCTCCCGAATCCGTCTCACTGAACCTCAGCTCAAATGCTTCCTCCACGTTTCGGATAATGTTCTGAAAGATGCTCAAGAGATCGACCAGCGAATCGCCAGAGGTGAGGAATTAGGTCCTCTCGCCGGAGTTTTGATCGGCGTCAAGGATAACATCTGCACCGAAGGTATGCCTTCCACCGCCGCTTCTCGCATCCTAGAGCATTATCGTCCGCCGTTCGATGCGACGGCGGTGAAGAAGATAAAGGAATTGGGAGGGATTGTTGTTGGAAAGACCAATATGGATGAATTCGGAATGGGAAGCACAACTGAAGCTTCAGCCTTTCAGGTTTGTTCTTATGAAGAAGAAGATTCAATATGATTGTTATTGGGGAAACTTGTGATGGTTTAGGGATTTGATCTCCGGTTTGATTTTTGGTTAAAGGTAACCGCGAATCCATGGGACTTGACCCGTGTACCGGGAGGTTCGTCAGGAGGCTCAGCAGCAGCTGTTGCAGCAAGACAGTGTATGGTGTCTCTTGGTAGTGATACTGGTGGAAGTGTGAGGCAGCCAGCTTCGTTCTGTGGTGTCGTTGGTCTTAAGCCAACCTATGGGCGTGTCTCTAGGTTTGGACTTATGGCTTATGCGTCTTCATTGGATGTGATCGGTTGCTTTGGCTCTACGGTTTCTGATGCTGGGATGCTTCTTCATGCTATCTCCGGGTATGATAGGTTCGACTCCACGAGTAGCAAACAAGTAAGGCCTCTTTGTGGTTGGGTTTCCTGCCTTTTTTTTGTTTTTTTGAGAAAGCAAGAAAGATCTTTTCTTTTAACAATAAGCGTCTTTGCTCTGTTCAGGATGTGCCTGAGTTCCAATCCCAGTTTCTTTCTATGGATTCTTTTGAATCTAAACCATTGAAAGGAGTGAAAGTTGGTCTGATTCGTGAGACGGTTGAAGAAGGCGTTGATTCTGGAGTGAGATATGCAACTCAGGAAGCTGCGTCTCACTTAGAAGCATTGGGTTGTGTAGTGACAGAGGTTTTTTTTCTTCCAAATCCCTTTGTCTCTGTTTCTTCTTTGTGTACAACGACAAATGTTCTGAGATTTATGCTCCCATATTTACAGGTCTCTCTTCCTTCATTCTCTCTTGGACTACCAGCCTACTATGTGATTGCCTCATCTGAATCATCTTCGAATTTATCACGTTATGATGGTGTCAGGTAAACACGGTATTATCACTTGATTCACAGTTTTATCGCATCAGGCACATATATATATATATATGATCTCTATACATAGAAAGGTTAATTCTTGGTGTTGTGGAAATGAAGATATGGGAATCAAGTAATGGCTGACGAGCTCAACAAGCTGTATGAATGTTCTCGTGGAGAAGGATTTGGCAAGGAGGTACGATTTCGTAAAACGAAGTTTTCAGTTTTTACTCCCATCATTTAGCACTAATCAAAGAGAAGAATTTTTCTGTTTTCTAGGTGAAAATGAGAATCTTGATGGGAACATATGCACTCTCTGCTGGTTACTACGACGCATACTACAAGCGAGCTCAACAGGTAAACCGCATCTTCAGACGCAGTCAATAGATATTTGACCCCTTTTTTTCGATTGATAAATGTGTTTTTACGTTATAACAGGTGAGAACACTAATCCGAAAAGACTTCAAAGCGGCGTTAGATCAGAACGATATCCTAATCTCTCCAGCAGCTCCATCTGCTGCATACAAGATTGGTGAAAAGAAAGATGATCCATTGGCAATGTATGCTGGTGACATTATGACGGTATAAAATGCTTCTCTCTCGTTAATTTGGTTTTTTTTCATTGCACAAAAACATCATTTTTGTATTATCATATGAGGATTGTGTTTCAGGTCAATGTGAATCTCGCGGGACTTCCTGCGATTGTATTACCGTGTGGATTAGTCGAAGGAGGTCCCTCGGGTCTACCCGTTGGTCTTCAAATGATCGGTGCAGCCTTTGATGAGGTTTGTTGTATAAACTCTTTTTGCTTAATCTCAAGATTTTGATTAACAACTATGTTTTTAGTGGTTTAGATTTTGAGTTCAAATGATGATTGATGAGTTTTTTTGTTATTGGTTTTAGGAGAAATTGCTGAAAGTGGGTCACATATTTGAGCAGACTCTCAGAGGTTCAAGCTTTGTTCCTCCTTTGTTAGCAAATGTAGCTTAAGCATGAAGGCTTTTTTTTTTGTGCGTTTACTTTCATGCTTTATTTAGGTAAAGCGAATTATTTGTATTTTTGTTTTTTTATATGATATACATGTAGATGCTCGGTATATTCAATCATTTTATATTTTATGTTCTTGCAATTGTATTCATGCACTTGATTATTTTGATATTTTTTGAATAACACGGTTGTATCATTAATCATTAACGCAAATTTTCGTCAACTATTACTTAACTCACTGTTTCATATTATATGATTTTTTTTATTTAATGTACAATTATTACCAATATTTGTAAAATCATCAAAATATCTCTATCTAATACTCCGTATGAACCAAATGATAAGCTTCTGTTAGTTATAATAAATCTGAAGTAATCCGTATGAAAAGGGGAAAAAATGTCCTCCACTTGTACCAGCACGTATCTTAATAAAGAGCCAAAAGCATTACACGTTTCAAATAAATTATTGGTACTTAGGAAAGATTAATTAAAATGAAACTACCTGGAGCTGGAGTATAAGTATTGATCACTTTATTTTTCTAGACTATTTCAGAAGAAATCATGTGCTAAACCTATAATTATGCAAACATATTAAAATCCCTGTAAGCTTGTGGTCCATGCGAATATATGTCTCTGGTGGTGGAGGATCAAAATCAAACGGCTAAGAATCACGCGTGTGCAATGTTTGACATTTCGTCTACCGCCATGAAAGTCGCCACCTGGCACATGCAAATAATATTTTTTTGGGGTAACTATGAATTAATTATGCAAATGATTTTCCTTGGACGATATGTTTAGTTGTTATAACAGAAAAAAATTATGTGCTAATAATATAATTTAAATATTAGTTGCCATAAATAATTTTTAGATGAATAATTAATATTTGTTTTGGTAGATTAATTGTTTGGTAACCCCAAATAACGGAACTAATTTCTTAACTTTTTGTTTTGTAACCATCTGTGTGAGTGTGTAATGGTGATAAGCTTATATTATTTACGTAAGCCTTTTTCAAGAGATACCCATGTAAAAAAGGTTGTATAAAAATAAAATAAAGAAAGGAAGATAGAATTACTTTCATTCACAATCGAAGACGCAAAGGATTATTTGAATAGTTGGCACCTAACTTTTGATTAATCATTGACATCATATACAATCACGTTTCACGTATTATTTTGGTTCTCACATAATGTTTAATTGTGTATAAATGACGTTGTTCTGAGCAAAAATCACATATACACATATAAATATATAAATCGCATTAGTTTTGATTAAATTATAAGTTTCATACAATACTAATGTTTCATAATTTAACTTTTACAGACAACTTGAGGTAATCACGTACACCGTCGTCCTCCCACGAAAAGTCCAACTCGGCATTTCAAGCTTAGTAAATATTATAATTTTTTTTTTGGGTTCGTTGACCTTAAAGAATTCTCAAAATATTCTAAAACTCCATTGCTTGCGCGTCACTTCTCTATTTTCTTTGCTTTTCTTGTTTGACCGATTTACACATACACAAACGTGCATAGCTACATATATGAAATATAATATAATGCACATAAATATAAAGGTCGGTATGCACATTTGTGTGCATACACAAATCTATAAAACAAATGTGCATAAATATCAAAAATCTATAAAACCCTAGCAAGTACCTAAATCAATGTCTCCTCCTCCTTCTTTCTCCGAATATCATATGAATAATTCTCACAAAACCATATTTATGGCTGTTTATTTCGTTATGATTCTCTTGGTTTTTAGTTCCTGCAACGCCGCGGCGAGGATCGGATCAGTTAAGGTTTCTGAAATGGAAATAGTTCAAACAAGATCAAGATCATCATCAAGACATGAGGCCATGGAGGGTTTTAGATTCAAAGGTCGCGTGTTCCACGTTTTGTCTAAGCGGGTGCTTGTACCACCTTCGGGGCCTTCCAAGAGGCACAACTCTGTGGTGAATAATCTCAAACACTAATTGGTTTCCTTTTTGTCTTTTTAATTGATTTTTTTGACAATCATAATATATATTTAGAAGATTCTTGAAATTGTTTTTGACGGGGGTTTGATCCTTTTAATGTATGGTTTTTTGTTCTTTTTATATATCTTTTGATTTCATTCACATTTGTAATATCTCGTTTGGAAAGTCATACGTATATTGTATATATCTTTTTTTAAAAAAATTTCCACCATTGTATATATCACCTTTATATCATAATATCTTAGAAAATAATAGGATTATCAAAATGATGGACAAATCTAACTTCTGGATTAGAGTTTTTAATGGATAGATATTTTGTGATTATATACTTAGTAATTTAACTCTTAGCCATCAAGCTCACGTACGGATTGATCTTATAGATTAGTTTTCAAGGAATAACTAAAAAAAAATTATGTCCAATGTTGTAAGTCTAATGTATATAATTTTTTGTTAACTCGTGGATAGTTTTGAACTCTAATGGGTAAGATCAAGAAAAGCATGAAAACTAATGCACGAAACCTGTATAATAATGATAGTGAAAAGCTTACACCATGCTTGCTTATAAACAGCCTACGCTAACGCAATCAATAAGTGCTTTAACGAAAAGTTATTGAAGTAACCCCCCCCCTCCCCCCCACCCAAAGTTTTTGGCCCATGGAAGCTTTTCGGTTTGTAGGCCCGTGTCTCATCTTTTGGACTTCACAAATTCTCTGTGACCAAAGTTCAAAAAAAAAAAAAAACAAAAAAAATCTCTGTGACCGTTTGAAGTTGTGTTTATGTGAGGTTTAATCCTTAATTCGAACCAAATAATGATTGTACACACTATAGGAACTTCATGATCCTTGGCTTTCGCCGGACAAAGTCCCTCCGAACAAACCTCTTGTAAGTTTGTAACTCACTCACGTTATCAGCAAGAAGAAGAAGAACATACCTAGCTTGAAAAAACCCGATTCTATCTTCAAGTTTGTTCTAAACTGAATAAACAACAAACCTGAAGCAAGAGCATCATTTGAAACACCAGTGATTTAGCTCTCTCTCTCCCTTTTTAGAATTCTTTTTTAAAAATTATACTCAAATTCTTTCTACTCCAAAAAATTTCCAGCCATTCAAACTTTTTTTTACGTAATAAATTGACATTAAAAAAAAAAAAAACGTTTGCATTATGATAAACCAATATTTGACATACGTGAAACGAAACAGGGATTTCATAAAACATTGCTTCTAAATAACAATTTTCCATATTTGATATTCCAACATCTAAACAAAACCCCGAAATCAAAACACATTCTTAAAATTCTTGGTCCAAATAATACCTTCTTCAATCATACTAATTTGTTTTTTTTTTTAGTTTTTCCCTTAAACCCTTAGAAAATACACACTAAGCTCAGGCCCACCACTTGACCCATCAGGATTCATCATGTAAAAGGCCTCCGAATCTCTCGACCCGATAACCCGCTCGAACCGGGCTCTCATATACATGAGCTCACCTTTCTCGGACCCCACCGCTTCATTCCCTTCTTCCGCCGCCGTCGCCGGTAAAACTCCGGCACCCATAGTTATGGGCCCCACCGCCTTCAACACTCTCCACTCCGCCTCTCCACACTCTTTCCTCGCCGCGTAACCGCATTTTTTGCCGTTACAGTACGTTCGCCACGTGGACTCCTCTAGAAGCTTCTTCGAACCCGCCTTAAACGCCGCCGTCTCGAGCGCGATCCTCACGAGACCCGAAGCCATTTCCTTGACGAGAACGCTCGTCGGAGTCGGTAGCTGGATCAAAACCGCGGGTAAACGGGTCGGGTCATCCTGTACGGCGAAATACACGTGTCCACGACGGTTTCCGAATAAAGTACCCACGACCCGAAAACCCAGACCCGAATTAGATAACCCGAGCGCATAACGGATCCTCTCGATAGTCTTTTTCTTCTTCTTCTTCTTCATTATCTGTTGGGTACTGAATTGATCGGGTCGGGTCGGGTCGGAGGAAAAGTTAAAACGGGTCAAGATCTTTTCTTCGTTCTTGTTGTGATCTTCTTCTTCTTCTTCTTCTTCTTCTTCTTCATCCTCGTCTTCTTCTTGAACCTTCTTCTTCTTCCAGTTGAAGTAACGTTTCGAGAGAGAGAATGAAGAGTCGAGAGAAGAGCTGGATAAGATGGACTTCATCCTTTCAGATGAAATTACAAAATCTCTCTTTTTAATGGAACTGAGACTTAAATTGAAGTTCGGAGTGGACCTCTTGTGGTCTCTTATATTGGTCTTTAATGGAGTTTTAAATGTTTGTGGGGCTGATTTGAGTTTTATTTTCTGTGCTGATTTGATTTAACTAATTTAATTTTGAATTACATTTTTGTAAAATCATAGTTGACCTTTTTTGCCTTCTGTCATTTATACTGTTTTTTTTTTTTTGGTTTTGTTAAAACATTTATACTGTTTGTTTACTTATATCTCGACTACATTTCACGTATTATTTTCAATTATTTTTTTTTGTTGGCCAAATTTCACGTATGATTTCCTCATTACATATATATTTTTTTTAAATTGATATAAAGCGATGAATTGTGAAACTAAAATCATTATTAATTTTGTACGTGTAAATTGTGACATGGTAGAGAATGTAAAGATACTTGACTAATTTATCAATTTGATAGTAACCAAACCAGAGTTAATTGGTCCGGTCTTCTTGGAATTTACTGATTTTTACATTATTATACATTAGAATTAGAAGATTGGTTTGCCGATCCAAACAAAGAAATCAAAAGTACTTGTTTATATAAGAATAAAAAAATAAAAAAAAATAAAAAAGAGATGTGAGAGATTGTCTTATTAATGAAAAGAGAAAGATGGATGTGAAAGAAGATAGAAAAAAAGAAAAAGGAAGAGGTGAGACAAGAGAGGAAGGTGAGCAGCACCACCTAAACCGTAATTAAGGGACTGTCTTCATTGGGACTTATGAATAAGACATATCCACACACCAAATCAACATTTACATTTTGTCTTTTTTACACTCACATATTGCATTTTGATTCGGATTTTTTTTTCTGGGTCTAAATAATAGCTGTAATCAAGGTTAAAAGTTAAAACCAAACCTAAAAACTTTAAATCATTCTAAAAAGTTAAATTTTAAATTTGTTTATATTAAATCATAAAACTACACCGAGAACTGCAAAAAATCAAATCAAACAGAAATCGAGATTTGTCACTATCAAAAGTAAATATATGTTTCCATATAGATTTGAGGAGACAAGAAGGTGTGCGATTGATCTCAATCAATGTCTCGTCTATTATAATGGGGCTACACAGTTGACAATTTTGTTTTTCTTTTTTTCAGTCTTAACACATTTTAATTTGTTACCATAAAATCTTACCATAAACGTAATGTTTCTTGTTCGTAAATTAACGCAATGTTTCTTGTTATAGATATATTTGAGGTCTCCGATAGTAGAAATCATATATAATATATGACAAAGTGTTTTCATGATATAATAATATATGACAAAGTGTTTTCATGATATGTTCTAGTATGATTTTATTTATTTATTATTTTGGATGTGGACGACTCAAAATCCATTCGAAGTTTTTGCACTTGTTCTTTATGTATGTTATAGACGATTCTCTAGCGATGAAATTACTTTATGTGCTTAGACATCTGTGTTTTTTTTTTTAGTATCTGTTAAATGTTGATCACCAAATATTTCAGTTATTGTTATTATTTTTTAAAACAGTGAATTATTTTCCAAATTTATACCAAAACGAGAAATTTAACGTATAGAAAATCTATACAAGCACATCATTGTCACATCTCGGGTAAAATATGATGGGACAAATTACGGCAACATCGAACCAATCAAACGTTGTCTATGTGTTGTTTTTTTTCCACACACCTACACTACACCAACAAGCCTGCGTTTGTTTTTCCATATTTTCTTTCATATTTTTGATAAGTACTTTTTTTTTTCAAAATTTAACGTCCAAATTATTGACTTTGTGAGGATAACATGCTGCAATTTTGTGTACCATTTTTCTTTTAGGTGCATAGAAAGCATGCGCGTACTGCCTGCATCAAGCCTATGATAGAATGATAGATAGATTGTAGCCTTATATCAACTAGATTACTTAGCTTTTAATGTGTAGAATTCGGAAGAAACATAGAACGTAGGAGTATTATACATGTTTCACGTTGAAATTTTTTTTATAAAGAGAATATGTTTCTCCTATTTTAATTTTAGTTTAAGTTTAAACTCTTAGCTATCTTAACTGTGTTGTTCAAAAAAAAAAAGCTCTCTTAACTGTATGACTGAAAAGTCATAACTTCACTACAAGAAAAAACCTCTAATCCAACGGCCATATTTGTAGACAAATCGTTGGAAATCATGTTTTCCAACTAATATCTCATAAATCGTATTTCGTTGGAATATGAGCGTTGGAAACGGATGTTTGTATAGAAATCGTTGGAATGTTTTCCGACGAATTATATTTGTTAGAAATTCGTCATAAGTTATGGACATTAACATTTGTTAGAAAATTGTTGGTATTTTCCATCATATTTATGACTATATTTTGCCAATGAATTTTTTAAAAGAATTTTGTTGGTATATACCATTTAATTTTCGATGAAATCTTTGTAGGAATTTGATTGATAACATCCGACAATATTTTTTCTAAAACGTAAATAATAATAGAATTATAATAATTAACATATTTTAAATATTCAAATATTACTAAATCCGATAAACATCCAAAAACATAAGAACAAATAAACATCGAAAAGGCATAGACAACATAAACATGATTATTTTATTTATAATAATAATTTGTAATTTACAACATATCATTATATCTATATTTTGTAATATACACCATATATCTATAGATCTTAGATGCGGTTGTGAGATGTGGTCGTGGGCATTGAGGATGATATGACGGACAGCACCAGCTGTGATGGAACCGCAGGTCGATGGTAGCTGTGGTCAACGGCGAGCTTGGAGCGGCGAGTATGAGAGAAACGGTGATGAACCCCGTTACATCAGCAGCTTCGACGCTTGAGCCTGCGAGATCTGCGAAAAAAAAGAGTGGGATATGAAGACAATGAATAAAGAGACGAAGGGGAGATGAAGAAGAGAAAACTAACTGTGACACAACAGCCGCGGATCATGAGCATCGGTGGTGGAAGAGAGAAAGGGAAGTTGTGTCTTATTGAGGTTTAAGAAAATAGTTAGATCTAAGAGAATAAGAAGAGAAGAAGAAGAGAAGAAAATAGTCGGATCTAAAAATTAGGCGAAAAGGAGGAAAGAGAAGGAAAAAAGGTTAAAATTTGTGTCCATTAGATTTAATTATATCAACGGTGGATGATAAAATAAAGTGTGATCCTTAGATCTATGGATTAACCAATGAGAAACTAGTTTTTATTTTTTTTCTTGTATTTTTAGAGTAACACTTTCAATTTGTTTTCTATTTTTTAATTAATGGTAGACAAGCGAAGAAAGTAAACTTCTACGTATGTTTTTAATTGGCTGTTTAATTGACAAACAAAAAATTATTTTACAAGATTTATTAATGATAGTGTTTTACTTTCAGTTAAAGTTATTTACAAAATTGGCTATATTTTGGTTTCATAGTTTTGATTTTCATTTTTATGTTTGAGAGTAAAGTATAGAGGTTATAGTTCATACTTCATAATTTATGGTTTGGGAGAAAAGTTTTACAATTTGGGATTTAGAATATTAAAATTTTAAAATGATCAGATTTGAATTTTATTTCTGAAATCTTTTTGTGAGTGTTTAATTTTAGGTTTTATGTATATAATGAGTACATATATAAATATATATTTTGTTTAAAATTTAGAAAATGATATTATACTTGAAATTTTGAATTTTTTTATACGTGTTGGTTTTTTTTGTTATATTATTCATATTAATTTATGTTTAAGAGTATAACTTAAAATATATAATTTACAATTAAATGTTAGAAATTTATGGTTTACGGTATATTCTTTGATTTTCATGTTTAAGAGTTCACAATTTAAATTTTAAAATTTATGATAAGGAATAGAAGCTTAGGGTTTAGGGTATATTTTTGTGTAGCCACCGATTAATCTGTTGTATATAGTTTTATATTTTGTAATAGTTTTTTCTATTTTACTTTACATGTAATTAAATTCATTTGAAAAATTGGTTATATTTTAGTTTTATAGTTTAGGTTTTATTTTTATGTTTGAGAGCAAAATATAAATTTTGTATTTGAGAAAAAGTTTTAAAATTTGGGATTTAGATTTTAGAATTGATAAAATGATCAAACTTGAATTTTGATTAAAGCCAAACCCTATGCACTAAACTGCAAATTAAAGATTCACTATTTAAGAGAAATTCATTTAAATGATAAACTTTATATAGTTCATAATTTAGAGTTTGAGAGAAAAGATTTAAAATTTAGGATGTAGAGTTTAGAATTTAGAAAATCATCAAATTTAGATTTTGTTTTTTAAATATTTTTATAAGTTTTTGATTTTAGGTTTTATGTATATATAATTAATGAGTATATATATATGATTATATATTTTGTTTAAGATTTAGATAATGATGATTATATTTGAATTTAAAAAAAAATTGTGTTGGATTTGTTTTGGTATATTATTAATGTTTCTGTTTAATAGTATAACTTAAATTTTACAATTTATGATTAAGGGTTAAAAGTTTAGGGTTTAGGATTTGAAACAAAAACAACAAACTTCCAATGAATACGTTGTTGGTAATTTCCGACAATAGTAATATTGTCAGTAATTTCCTATGATATTAATTTTGTTGGAAATTTCCCACGATTTTTTCACTACTTATGTAACAAAATTCTGATCGCTTAAATGCGTTGGAATTTGGTGACGTGTTTCCAACGAAATTAATTTTAGACAGAATTTTGTGAAATATTCGTTGGAAATTTTCAACTAATCTTGTTTGTCAGAATTTTTTGTTAGAATTTCTAATGTTTTTTTGTAGTGCTTGTATTATTTTTATGCATTTTAATAGAATACTCTATAGAAAAAAAGAAAAAAAAACCAAACTAAATGTTGTTACAAAATGATCTCTGCAAAAAAATTTTTTTCAACAGTGATCTCTGCAACTTTGAAAAAGTACACAGTTACAAAATGAACTCAATATTGTAACACAGTATATATGGGAACAAGTTGGAATTCTGGCCAAAGTTCGCTATTAAAATATCGTAAGGAATAAGGAAACTATTGGCACCAAAAAGTAACTTTACGTATTTAATCATTGGCATCCACTGCATTTTAATAAATCATCAATTTTGACTTTTTTACATTATAAAATGTGGTTCTTGAGTATTATTGTAACTTTTATTTAAACTATTTTTAATGGATATTCATATTTGAACTATTTTTTATAGATATCTAGAATCATAAAAGGCAAAAAGAATTGTTAGTTTGTTGGAAAAAATGAAACGAAGTTTTTAATATGATGGGTTATGAAAAATAAGAAATAAATTATAATTTTACCCAGCAAAAATGGACTAAAGGATACAAATTTTACAGAAAAGGAATAAATGCAGTTATGTGGTCACTATCTTCTTCATATATATGAATACAGTATATGTTTAATACAGAAATATTCAGCATCAGAAACAAGTGTGGAATTTTTTTCTTTCTAATAGATCATATTTATTTTGTTTTCTACAATGGTTAATACTTAATCTTTGCACTAAAAGCGTAAGTTATAGTTTTTTCTCTAATTTGGTAAGGGACTGGTACACTTTTAATAGTTGGTCGGCCCGCTCTGCCGTCCATAATTCCACAGCATTATACTTCATAAGTGACATTTCAATAAAACTAACAATCTTTTAGGTTAAGTTGGAAAAGTTTACATAAATAATGCTATTTCTTACTTTAGTTATTTTTTATTTGTTATTTGTTCTTGTTACAGCTAATTCTGAAAACTGGGACCGACCAAACTTTGATAAATCAACCAACTGTTGTACGAGTGCAAGCAAAACTAACCAAATACGACTTTTATGAAGACACATCTTATTATAGTGAAGATCATGTAAATCATAATATAACCAAAGTAATTTTAGCATTTGGGTAACTTACCGGCCGTTCTCAAGACAACCAAGTAATTAACATACAACTAGAAAAGGTACGTAGAATATAATACTTAAAGAACATGATTGGAGATCCTCGGACGTTCGTTAGATTTGTTTGGGTGTTGTAACACACTAAAGTTTAGCTTAACGATATACCAAACGACAATATTGAATGTCGTTTCATCGGCCAAAAACAAAACTAGTCAACAAACCTTTGCCAACGTGGAATGCGACACACTAACAAATCAGATACTAACTGCAATAAAAGTCTTAAAACACATCGTGCATCTTTTTATGTTCCACGAATCATGAGTTTCATTTCAATTTTTTTATAACTTAAGTTACAATTTTCAAACTAATAGCAATTCTAAATTAAAAGAATTGGAATAATTTTTGAGGCCAATATGTACTTTAATATACTAACTTATAGATGCCAAATGCATGAATATTCTTACCTAACCTAACTAGTACCGCATTGCTGGTCTTATGAGACACTTTCACGTGGTTCACGTGAGAGAAAGCACTTATAATTCACCTGATGTTTTCTTTGTGCTGGCCCAATCCCGTATCAAGCCCAACCTCGGCTCAAAGATTTGGGTTTATAATAATATTACCCATTTGATTCAGTAATATTTCATTTAGTTTTGGTTCGAGATTTTTCATCTCATGTTGCCACGAAAAACACTTTGCATTATCGCCAATTCTAATTTATATTACTTTTATGTATAATAATATCTGTTTTTGCATAAGCTACGATGGTTTTTTGACCGTCTCCGTATCACTGTATGCGACTCCCATAAGGTGTTGTGGTTTGTGTGATTCACATCCGTTAACCACCATTTCACTAATTTATAAATCCTGTAAGATATGTAAATTAGACTGGTAATTTACTAGCTATCGGCAATTGATGTTGCGTCATCGTTAAGATTGAAGACGTCTGAAACGTTTGCGTGGAGTTTGGTTTGTCGGTTTAGGTCTTGGTTCAGCCGGTTTTTTTAATCCGATTTCAGTTATGTAAACCATATCCAATTTCCGGTTCGGATTTATTAATATAATATTATTTTTTATAAACTAAATCATTTATTTTAATAATATTCACGTCAACATATTATCTCAGAACCTAATCATATATACAAGTATTCAACTGGATTACTTGAACAAAAAAACAAAAAAGGTATTCTTAGAATTTTACTCTTCGATTAAAATTGTTAAGGTCAAGTAGTTGCCTGCGACAAAAAAAAAGAGAGAAGAAGGTAATAAAGTATAATAATTGGTTCATGTTTGCTGTGTTGTCGAATGGAATAACACATGAATATGTCTTTAAAATTGCATTTACATGCAACAATAATTGGTTCCTGTTTTGTTTATGCTTTTCTTGTATGAAATGTTATTTTTCATCAGGTTAGGTAATAGTGATTAGAGTACATAAATGCATTAGAAAATTACACTATTACATTTTTGGGGAGCCAGGGCTATAACTTTGATGTGAATGATATATACTATCTAACATGTAAGCTAAAAAAGAATAGATCGAGTTTCTTCATTGTGGCAAGTCGGCACATGAATAGTGGAATATTGGTAACCGATAGAATACAATAAAATACATACAGTTTTTTTGTTTTTGACATTATCTAGGATAATCAAACATACTAGGTGTTGACCAAGAAAAAAACATTAATGTAGCTAAAAGGTCGATAAATTCTCTTATCTAAATAGAATATTACTGTACGAGGATCTGATTTTTATTCGAGTTCATAAAATTTCCCGCATCTATGCGTTCTTACCTAACTTGTGTATCACAATCCAAAAAATTGCTTTTTATTTTTGGTTGAAATTTCAAATTTATTAAATAAAAATAGAGTATGGTTCACAGAGAATAATATGAATGAATAGAATACAAAAGAAAAACTTGTTTTCTACGTATTTAATCACGAAGACAAGCGATTGAATCCCAAAAGATTAGTTAGAAAATCCATCATAGACCCGGGTCATAGTGGTCTAGTATTTCAAGATTTCTTACGTGGATTTAGGTAGGATTTGAGATTTTCCAATGAAATTTCAGTTATGTTTGTTACTAGAGATACTTTAAATGATAAAACATATTCCATTATTCTGACACATGTTTTAAGGATTTATATAGATTCAGGTTCCTCTTTCTCGAGCTATTAAAAAGGTTATAATTAAAGATCACACAAATACTCCATTTCGTTAAAAAAATACAATAATGGTGTTGATTGATAATCACAGTTTCAATGACCAGCTCTTTTCCTGTTTACAGAGTGATAAGTATTAGAAACTATAAGAAAAATAGAAAAAAATGAAGTGTTGTTAGTTCAGCTAAATTAATAACAAAGGTAAAATGTACATATCATATGATTGGGTTTGGGTGGCACTTAAGCCGGAACTAACACATATTTTGGTTCCAGGCTATGAAGATATATAAACTTTGGCTTAGAATCTGGCTTTGTTGAAACAGAAGATTGAACGATAATTACGATTGACGACAAATTGTTTCTTCTTAATTTTTTGTTTAAGAATAAGAAAATAAAATAATACAATTGTTTTTAATCCATTCGTCTTTTTGGCAAACGGACCGTTGCACATGCATCATCTATTGTTTCAGGCGATTTGTAACCAACTTGTGATATGATTAGATGTTTTGTTTGTTTAAAATTCGCTATCGGAGTTGTAAACATATTGCTTATAAGTTATAATAATATGATCGGAACAATTTTTTTGAGTCTCATAATTAAAACTATATTTAACGTAGGAGTGACCATTTTGACGTTGATATTATTATATATTCATAGCTTAGTGTTAAATGGAGTGTTGTTTTTTTTGTTATTCGTTGTATAAGTTACAATTGTATTCGTTGCTAATTTTTCTGTCTGACCTAAGTCATTATTTGTTGCATGAACCTGAAATAAAGTGACAAAGGCCCAAGTGGGCAACGGCCAAACCCTCTTTAATTAACATGGTCGCTACATTCTTAATCATATCACATCATATTAGATAATGTTTTTCTGGATATCACATCATAATTTTATACATTCGTTAAACCAAAGTATCATATTTTAGTATGTGTATTTGTGTCAGCATCGTTAAAAAACATGGATGACATATTGACATGCCATTGTCTCCTGCCTTCTCTCGATATTTGTTTCTTACTCATCTTCGTACGGAAACTAATTAACCATAGGTAGTGGAAACTGAAACAAAAAGTTGTCAATGCGTTTATAATTCGCGAAGGAACGAGATCGTTATATAATTGATCAAACGTCGGAAAGGAACTAGAAGGTATTTGTTTATTAGTTTCATCAGAAATATTCGTTATAATAATGCCCACTTTTTATGATGTTGATATTATTTTTCTCGTGCATCTTTTTTTTCACTATACTAATAAATAAAAGTAAAAATCAAATCTACAATAATAATCATATGGAGGCCAAAAAAGCTATACAACTACACACAAAAATATAAGTGAATAATGACGAATACTTGTGAAAAAAGAGAGAATAATATGACGAATACTTAATTCAAAATATCAAAAAGAAAACTTTGTTTCCAAACATATAATCATTTTCTTAGAACGCATTTGTTATCCTATAACCGATTTAGGAAAGCTTACTAAAAACCTTCTGAATATGTTGTGGCATCAAAAAAATGCTGTGTTTTTAAAGATACCCTTGAGTGTACTCTTCTTCTGCATCGCGTCTTTGGGGTACAAAATATGTAAGGAAATATAAAAATGTTTTGTAGTCATTGTTTCTTGGACCCTGATTAATACGAGTGAAGAATAAAGAATGAAAACAATCATTACTCGTTTTGTGTATGTTTACGTGTAAACTGAGAAAAGGAGAAATAATTGCAAATTGATGAAGTAAATTAAACTTATGGTGGGACATTCGTACCGACCGAAGATGCTCTAGAATCTATCTACACTTTTTTTTGTCAACAATCTATTTACATTTTTATGTATGTGTAAATATATGAATTCACAGTTGTCGAGAAAAAATAATGCATTTGCAGTTTAACTGTATCATTGATGGCCATAGCATTGTAAGTGGATGCTTCACTTTACTACAACATTTGCATATGATTATGAGCATTCAATATTTCAATTATAATACTTTTGTAGTTATACCATATAAGTATGTACCAATATGGCTATCGGGCTTTTTAAATCTTTAAACAATGTGTTTTCTATAATATTACTTCGTGAAGATTTTAAGCATAATCACATATACAAATAAAGTTTGACCCATAAACTGAAACTGTTTGGAAAGAAACAAATCGTTCACATGAAAAAATCAAATTGCGTTTCTTGAGTTGCTCCAGGAACTACTGAAATTGATTTTTTTGCTCGTATAGGGTTGTTTGTTTTGATATATATCAGCAACGACACGATATCGACGTGACGTGTTTCGTTGTCACCGATACATGGTTACAATTCGGCAATAAAATCATGTTCGATTAGTTATCACCATTTCAACGTCACAATTCTTCAACGAAAATTAGAGATGTGATATATTTCTCACACGAATATATACAACATACGAAAATAATTTGTCTTTTTTTTTATCATGTCCTGAATTTACGACGAGCTTGCAGATGTATCATGCATGCAATACTATCTCTTTGTTCAGGACCCTCCTCAGCTTGTGAATCCTGATCTCGACTATTGTACACGAACAATTTTAATTTTTCTTTGGAGTACTCTTTGCTTTGAGGAACATGCGAAAGTTTCTAAAACAAAAAGAGAAAAAAGTTTCCAAACATAATAATGCATGGTCTTTTATAGAACATGCAAAAAGGAAACTATACATTGTTTTGACACCATTATATGTTACAGCTTTAGGTGCTCATCTTTTTTGTCCCGAATGCAAAATAAACACAAATGCTTTGAAGCTTTGACTACCGAAGGAAACTAAACCCCCCTTAAGTTCTTATAATGTTTACACATTTGCCCCTATAGTTTTAATTAGTTCATATAAACCCAATTCGACTGAACAGAACAATGGATACTTGGTTTCACTACGAGGACCCTTAATAGAGAGATACGTTATCTTCTAATTTTTCACAATAGATGTTATCATGTCACACCGGTTTTAAGAAAAAATAATAATATCGGCCAAGGATCTATCAACTTGAGGGTCATTTAAGCACGTTCTGGATTAATTCATTAAACTTGATATATAATTAAATTGTATATTAAGTAAACGATATTATGAAATAAAGAAAAAACCAGCACTGTCTATCTTTTCCTGCCCTTATCACTATTTGGTTTTGCAGAAAAATATCTCGGTCCATTCTTTCATATATATATGATGGTAGCTTTTCCGACAATGATAGGCCAGTATATGTTTTTTTGATAAGTTCAGTAATTCGATAAAAAAAAATTCAATTAATATAAATAGATTTAAGAAAAGCAGATCATTTTGCCCCAGAGATAAAAAGTTTGAAGACATTCCTTTGTTTTTGTCCACGCAGATGTAACATTAATTGTTAAAATACGAGGAAAAAAAGATGATTCTTTGATAATAGTAATACTAACATGTTAGAAAATAAGCAGCAGGGTTAGCGTCTCGATTAACATGCTCTTTCGACAACTAATTGATAATTTGTACGTCAAAAATCCAAAACGCAAAGATCATATTTGTTCTAGGAATTTCATCAATAATTAATACTTTGCCATGTGTCCAATTTATGTTAACTGAATTGCAAGTTTATACTTTTATAAATAAAGTTATAGAATAATTTTCCGAATCAGGCAACGACCATTCTCTTTCAATTACTTGAAAAGACAAAGTTTGAAGAACATTACTAGAATATTAATATCATTTTCTTAATTGATATTAATATCTATAACACTTTTTTGTTAAAATAATACTAGTATTACTTAAGACGTAAATAATTATAATAGTTCATATCTACATCGGTGTGTTTGATCCTTTAACCCAAAAAAGGTGTTTGATATTCAGCATTAAAAGAAGTGTCGGTAAGTGTCAGAGTTTCCAGGAATAGTGTAATACTCCCTCCGTTTAAAAATGATAGATGTTTTGGTAAAACAAAATTATTTTTAAAAATTAGATGTTTTAAAAAATTTAGAAGTAATTATTTTTTTTTTTACTTATATATCTTTATATATTTATTATTTAAGAAAATTTAAATAATAATTAATAAAACAAAATTAGAAGATTCATTTCTAAAATTTTGTTAATATGTGTGAAAAACTTAAAATATCTATAAATTTAGAAACTGATCGACTTTCATTTTGTTTATATAATTTGTTAAAACACCAAAAATAAATGAAAAATTAAGTAAACAGTAATTGGAAGACGTCTAATTAATTAGCTAAGTAACATTAAAGGTAAATAAATATTTTGTTAACTTTGAAGCTTGAAACCCTCTAGCCTCTAGGGTTGTCGGAAACTTTGTGTGTATTACATCTTTATCAAAGAAAGATGTCATGTATTATCCTAAAAAGAAGTATTTAGTAGAATAATAGAATAGTCAAAATACTAAATAGCAAAACCACTTTAGTTTAATAGAGATTTTATATAACAATAATAAAATGCTAAATTTTAATATATATATATATATATATATTATTTTAACGAATTCAAGATATATAATAAAATTACTTTTCAAAACATAAAAACATGAATAGATTACAATGTTTTGAATAGTAAAAATAGTAAAATCACATTAAAAACATTAAAACGATATATATTTTGATTTTTTTTCCAACCTTTGAAACGATATATTATTAATTACTTTTAATGTGTTTTATTGAAGAAAATTTTATCCCTACATTAAGGTTTGTGAGATGAGTAAATTAATTCTAGGGTCAATTTGTCTATTAGCTATATTGAGTCGGACAATTAAAAATATAGCTATAATGATTTGGAAATTAAACAACTAACCATCATGTACTGTTTGACATAAAGAATAGACGAAAATATCCCTCATTTATTTCAACTTCTCCATCTTTTTTTTACGTGGACAACTATTTTTTTTATCTTATCTAATTATTCTTTGTTTCATTTTATTTTCATACATACTGATTTAATGTTGCAATTAGCTTAAAAAAAATATTGACATATGCCATAGTTTTTTTTTTAAACTGTGTTCAGCAATTTTAATATATGAACTGGTAATTTTTAAAAATGAATAATGTTGTACAGTTCTACCAAAACTAGGAAAAAAATAGTAAGTCAATTTTTACTTGTTCACATAGTATGTGTTCTTGTTTTTACATGTAGCATATTAGCAAAAAATATTTCTATTCTAAAAATAGTGGGGAGAAATTTAAACAATGAAATATTAACAAATATAGTTTGTCTAATAGAATTCCAAAACTAAATCAATTTTACTAATAAAATGGAAGCCACAAATATGAGAAGAAGGGTAGTTTTTCATTTTTTAATATGTCATTATGTATAGAATGCAATATTATTTTGTTATAAATAGAAAAGTATTTACATTTAAAAATTGATGAAATTATAAATATGAATATGTCGTCCTATATAAAATGGAATACTATTTGTTCTAGTTTCATATAAAAAACAACATGCCTACATTCAAAATTATTTATCTTTTTTTAAGATGTATGTGTGTTTCTAAAATTCAAATAGCCATACATGCAAAAATAATTATAAATCAATTTTAGTATGATTACAAAATTAAATAAAATTATATAAAGAAATAGTAGTTACAATAGATCGGAATAGTTATAATATTTGCCCGTCTATATAGAACCTGCACTAATCTTTTTATTTTATACAAGTATTATTTTTGTTCTATTTTCTATAATTCATACATAATTAAAACTCCACATCTAATATATTAAACTCTAAGTCTCTAAATCTAAAAGCCTAAACCCTAATCATGATATAAGTTACAAATCGTGTAAATGATCTTAAAATCCGAAAATAGTGTATCATTTCAAAAAAAAAAATTACTATGTTATACAATTCATATGTAGAATATGCATCAGCTTATATAGTCAGACTATAATATATAAACAAACATGTTTTCACTTTGTTGTATATCTATTTTGAATAATTTTTATTCGGTTTTAAAAAAATCAAAATATAGTATATACAGAAAAATTCATATTTTTCAGTAGTATTGAACTAGTTTTCTAAAAAATTTTAAAAGAAAATTATAGGAAAAGGTGAAAAATTTTACAAAACAAAAATAATACGTGGTTGTGAGAAAATGATTTTGTCAGTAAAGAGCCGAGGACTAAATTGTCTTTAATACATAATATACACACTATATCCTAGCCTAGTTTTATTATGGTTAGTTTGTAAATTACTAGTTTTTCTATGGTCATACAGTATAATTTCTCTTAATTCTATAAAAAGAGATCTTCTTCATCTACCCACGTTTAGTATTTTATTAACAAGCTCATAGTATTATTTAGTATTATGTTGCATGTTTAATATCTTTCGAGTCATGTTTATTTTCTTAAATTAAAAAGAAAAGCAACTGAAACGTATCATCGTTAAAGCTGAAATAGAATTACAAAGTCCCTTGAGCAAATGATTAGTGTTTAGGATTTGGTTTGGCATAAAGCTATAAAATCTTCAATTTTTCAGAAAAAAATATTATGACAACTCGATTATATAGTTCTTTGTGATTTAAATAGGGCGCCAAAACATCAACAATATGAAAGCAAAATCGGAAAAAATAAAATAAAAATCAGATTTTTAAATGAATATTTTTAGCGAAAAGGACACAGGCAAAGGTTTGGAGCACATTATGATTCAACGGAGACTATCTTTTTCTTTAAGAAAGCGAAGACATAATCTTACCCAAAATCGTTAGCATCGAACTAGCAAGTGCCACGTTCGGAAGAGCACCTATAATAATCACACACACAACACAAACAAAATTCCATTTTTATTTTTCTCTAAACAAATGTATATTAAAATGTTGTGAAATTCCTTAAGAAAGAAAATCAGTATTTAATTAATCATATAAGCTCAGTGGAGCCATTGTTATTTCCGGGAGAGCATACATCAATAATACCAACTTTAATTATGACTATATATTGACATTAGATGGTGTGTGTATATATAGAGTATATTATCTATAATTTTTTTTATATGATCCCTTCTATTCCATTTTAGATGAATAGTAGTGTATTACCGCATGCAGTGACTCGTATATTTTTTTCCTTATAAAAAATAATTACTTTATTGAATCAGATTCAAAGTGGAGTTTTTAGCTTTTGGGGGCTTCTCTACATCCAAAACAAGGATATGTAATTACATTTTCATTTTCTCTTTTTTTTTTTTTGTGTGGAAAAGAATAGGGCGAGAGGATAAGATTTTATTTCTATTTTCCCATTGAAAATAATATTTCCAACCTCTATATATGATTTTGGACAAGCATAGTGTAATGATAAGTTTAAAATCTTGGTTATCAATTCAAATGCAATATGAAAAAAATAAACAATTTTTAATATATAAGTTAAGTCTACGTTTCAGTTAATATAAGATTAAGTCTAGTTTCAGTTAATATAAGATTGTTAGAAAAAAGTTCAAAAAAAAATTTAGAAAAATATATTGTATAATTATATTGTACTATCAATCTAAGTTTCACATTAAAATATTGTCTAATTTGTAATCTTTGGTTTAGAAAAATATATTGGAATATCAATCTAAGTTTCACATTAAAATATCGTATAATTTGTAAATCAAATTCAATTTCAATTACTATAAAGTTTCTTAGGAATGAATTAACAAAAAAAAAAATCATGTGAGTTTGGCCAATTTCTCCAAAATATAATGTTATATTAATGTTGAAGTTCTGATGGGCTTTTCATGTTTTTAATTCATAATATCTTCTCATATATTAAAAAAGAAGCAAAACAATTGCCGATGTGTTACAAAGAAAAGGTGACTC
This sequence comes from Alliaria petiolata, assembly GCA_020283515.1. Classification (NCBI taxonomy): domain Eukaryota; kingdom Viridiplantae; phylum Streptophyta; class Magnoliopsida; order Brassicales; family Brassicaceae; genus Alliaria; species Alliaria petiolata. The sequence continues at coordinate 177,083,874 of JAHZTW010000001.1, forward strand.
TAGAAAGAAAAAAATTAGAAATTTAAAACCAACCTCTATCTTCTATTATTTTACATCATTTACCAATGATTTGGAAAACTTTGATGTTTGCATTATGATTATGTTTTAGAATCATTGATTTATAGTGTGTTTCTATTTTGAACCATGGTTATAGTTTATAGATGTAGTGTATATATATATATATAATCGTTGTAAAGGTAACTAAATCGCAATCTCAAATTTCTCCAATCTATTTAATAACATATTAATTATTACATGTGTATGTTTGAAATAATATTTTTTTTTTAAGAGAATGTAAAACTATATTCAATCCGAAAAAACTCGTTTTACATAGTGTATCTTTAATTTAAAAATGTTTTAAACAACTAAAATACATAATTTGAAACTTTAAGAGCCAATTGCCGCAAACCAGGTGGTTAGGCCATCTTCGTATCGTGAATCCATCCTTCGAATGAAGTTGATTCTGTTTTGTACGGTTTTGTCAATGAGCTTGACTAATGCTTGAGGAGTTGGGTGTGGTTATCCATGCTTTCTTCCATAGAAACAGCATATTAAAGAGTTATGATGCATGCATGTAATATCTAGGGCAGATAAATGATGATAGCATGAGATAGTAAACAGGCAGATATATTATGATCATATATACCATTTTAAACAAAAAATCGTGAAAATGACTTATACTAATTAAAATTTAAGCTGTAATATTGTATAACTGTAATTGATCATTTCACGTACAACGTATGACAACACAATATATATTTTGAAAGAACTCGAACGATATATATATATATATAGGACACCGAGATATTTCATCTCATTACATACGAATTGTGTATACATGCATACATGTCAGTATCGTTTAGAAAGTGAAATGGCTTAATCTCAAATCTGTTTTTTTTTCTTTCTATAAGATTTCTATCACTCAAAAGGAGTTTTCATAAAAATTAACAAATAGAACATAATTATTTCATTTAGCTTATATATATATATAAAAATTTTGTATAAATATATACATATTCACATATTATATGAATCTTGATCCTTGGATACAATTTTCAATAGCTTTTATATATATGTGTTTCGTGTCCTAATAATCTTTTGCCTCCCATCATTATCGATATTATTTAGTTCCTTTCCACATGATATATTGATATCTAATATTCCAAATATTTCCGTTGGTATATATTGTCGCATGATTTTAGATTACTTTACAAATTTATTAATTAAGACTTATAAAGGTTTTAAGATTTTTAAACTCTCTTTCTTTCTTTTTTTTGTTTTTTTTAATAAAAAGGGCAGTTTCTTTCTTGTTCACTCGTGTGGAAATGGAAAGGTCATAACAAAAAATGAAAGGAGCGCGCAAGCAAAGCGAAAAAGTCACTCGTGTTCTACATTTTGCCAGAAAACATCTCGAAAATCTACTTAAAACGTATTCAAACTAGAGTCCAATAGTATGTAATTCATGTAGACAACGAGTTATCGTAGTAATTATTTTGTAATTTTGTAATTTATTAGTTTCATGTGTATTTAGTATTTTTTTTTTTTTGAACATTATGTATTTAGTAAATTTTAACTTTCTACTAAGATATAGTTGGAAAAGAAACAAATCTGTGGTATATGTATACAGCTGTATTGGTTAGGCTGATCTTTGAACAGAATCTCTAGAATAAATGTGTCGCAAATGAGGCATAACTTTGTTCTGTAATGTTCTTAGCTTTTCTGTTTTGGTGTCAAATCCAACTACTTTTTTTCACAATAATGTTCATTTCTTCTTTTTTTTTGGAGCTACGTTTCCTCATTTAATTCAGCGAATCGCACAAAAAAAAAAAAGCAGTGTCAATAAAAAACAAAAATGCTAATAGTTATTATTATTGGTGCATTTGAGTCCTTGTTCAATTTAGCTATTAAGAGTATCATGTTTTATAATATGGAAAGAAAAATGCTTTGCTTTTTGTCACCTTTAGAAAAGAGACTATTGTATATATTTTTTCTCCATGCTATGACGTCATAAACATGCTACGTGTTCAAGAAAATAATACTTTTTCCTTATTACTTTTTGCCAATTGCATTATCATAACCACATTAATTGTAGCTTTTTCCTTGCTCGGGTTTCATGTCTTAGAATGTAATCTAATTTTCGAATTTTCAATTGCTGAGTGAATATCATTACCGACTAATGATATATTTTAATATCATATATAATAGAAATTGATAAAGAATATTGATCTACAAGGAAAAATGGTTGGCTACAACCATTGAATTGACAAATAAGTATATATAGTTATATAACATAATCAGTTTTCTTTACAGTGGGTTAAATTCAAACAAGATAGCACATACAACTTTATAGAGGCAAATGCACTGTATATCCACAGATGTATTGAAGAATATTTATCAGTTTATGAGTGTGTGTGAACTGTGAAGTAGATATAATTAAGTTGACATTAAGTGGGAATTAATTAATTGCGCTATGAATAAAGTATACACTCTCTCCAACTTAATTTTCCCTCCATAACAGTCCCCACTTCTTTCCTTTATAAACACATCACATTACATGTGAATTTCTCAACTCTACACACCAAATCTCTCTCTCTCTCTCTCTCTCTCTCTCTCTCTCTCTCTCTCTCTCTAGATGATGCCTCCTAATGAGCAAGAATCTAGCTTTCCGATATCACCGGCTGCAAACCGAAACGAAACGAGTCCGGTTCGAGAAAACCGGTTTAGCTCTCCAAGTCATGTAACCCCATGTCTCGACGACGACGACGACGGTCCGAGTCACCAATCAAGACAATCTTCGGTTCTACGCCAATCTTTACGTCCCATAATCCTCAAGGTCGTTAAATTTATATAATCCATAATTTTTTCTTTAAACTACGTACCAAACAAAATTTTTCATTTTTTCTTTGGTTTGTGTTTGTAAATTGTAATGCAGTTTGAGGAGTTAACGTACAGTATTAAATCACAAACCGGGAAAGGAAGCTATTGGTTCGGTTCACAAGAACCAAAACCGAACCGGTTAGTACTTAACGGTGTAAGCGGTATAGTCAAACCAGGGGAGCTACTGGCAATGCTTGGTCCATCAGGGAGTGGCAAAACAACGCTAGTAACGGCGTTAGCCGGACGTTTACAAGGGAAGCTAGCAGGAACCGTTAGTTATAACGGAGATCCGTTTACAAGCTCCGTGAAACGGAAAACGGGATTCGTTACACAGGACGACGTTCTCTACCCACATTTAACGGTAATGGAGACGCTAACGTACACGGCTTTGCTCCGTTTACCCAAAGAATTGACCCGGAAAGAGAAAATCGAGCAGGCGGAGACGGTGGTTTCGGATCTCGGGTTGACCCGGTGTTGTAACAGCGTGATCGGAGGCGGGTTGATTCGAGGAATTTCGGGTGGGGAGAGAAAACGGGTCAGTATCGGACAAGAAATGCTCGTGAATCCGAGTTTGTTGCTTCTCGATGAGCCGACGTCGGGGCTCGATTCGACGACGGCGGCGCGTATAATCGCCACCTTGAGATCGCTGGCGCGTGGTGGTCGGACGGTGGTGACGACGATTCATCAGCCGTCGAGTCGGCTTTATCGGATGTTCGATAAAGTGTTGGTTTTATCGGAAGGAAACCCGATTTATAGTGGTGATTCGGGTCGGGTCATGGAGTATTTTAGTTCGATTGGGTTTCAACCCGGATCCAGTTTCGTTAACCCGGCTGATTTTGTGCTTGATCTTGCTAACGGTAGGTACATAATATATTCGAATTTTATTCTTTTATTTAAAAAAAAAAAAAAGACAGCTAAATTCGGGTGTAAAGTTGAACACTTTTTTTTTTTGTTCATGCATCATGAGATATGTTATAACGACAATTTTAATCCCTTTCTTTAAATATTTATTCGAGCTTTGTCCTTTTATTTAAATCAATCTTAAAAGGGAGAAATAAAAAGTTTGTTTATATGTTGCTTTTTGATTATATATCTTGATAGATATTTGGGTGTGTGTTTTTTTTTTGCAGGAATTACTTCGGATACAAAGCAATATGATCAAGTCGAAATAAATGGGAAATTAGATCAACTCGAAGAACAAAACTCAGTGAAACAATCGTTAATTTCGTCTTACAAAAAGAATTTGTATCCACATTTGAAAGAAGAAGTTTCTAAACCATTTGCACAAGATCAAACTCTCAATGGGTCGAGAGCAAAGTCACTAACAAGTAAGGTCATTAACTCGTTTAACAATATTTTTTGTGTTGATTTCAATTATGGTAACGATGTCGTTTTGGATTTATTTATATGAAGATCGATGGCCAACGAGTTGGTGGATGCAATTCTCAGTGTTACTAAAACGAGGTTTAAAGGAGAGAAGCCACGAATCATTTTCAGGACTAAGAATATTTATGGTCATGTCGGTTTCTTTACTTTCTGGCCTCTTATGGTGGCATTCTCGCGTTGCTCATTTACAAGATCAGGTAAACAATTAAAACCAAACAATGATTTTAAGATCTTGATTATCTTAAAACATAAATATTTGAGTAGTTTTGAATATTACTAAATTTCTTTTGAATAAACTATATATACAAACATGATCACACTAAGGATATTATTTTCTCGTGTTTTGAGTTGACGTTCACGATTTAAAAATAATGATTGGTTTTTGAAATTTAGAGATAATAACATAATATTACATTAAAAAAAAAAAAAAAACAAAGTGCATTTACCTATCGTCAAACTCATATATTAATATCCTTGTTAACTACAGGTTGGTCTATTGTTCTTCTTCTCAATATTCTGGGGGTTCTTACCTCTCTCCAACNGTTTTTCTCTATTGTTTAATGATGTAGGAACTATATATTTTTGTTTAGAGTTTTAGGATTAGAGAGAAATCAAAATTTTAGTGTGCTGGCTTAGATTAGTTTAAAAGAATCCTTTTTCCATTTTTTTTTTCAGGATCTGTTCTGTTGATCAATCATCTTAATCCTTTGCCTAGTTTTTGTTAATGTTAAAATTTAAGTATTATCACGAATTTAATCCTATGTATTAGAATATGAGATTAAGCAAAAGTTCAAATCAGTGGATAATCTTGTATTGGATTATGAATTTTAGAAGATTTGGTTGTTCTTTTAAAATTCTCTTTGAACTAATGATTTCTAAATGTCTTAACAAATTTTATGTTATTCAATCAAAAAATTATAAAAAATAAATCAAATCCATTGTTATTGGAAATTTTTTAAATAGTATTTTAAGATGTTTTGAAAGAGTTTCTAGTTAAAAATATAAAATTTTAAATCGCATGATTTTAGGTGGTATTTGATATAACTTCAATAACAAACATAACAATTTTCATAATTCAATCAAATCATATAAAAACTAATTAAAATTCAAATCATTTCAAATCATTTCAAATATTAAGTTGAATACATCCCGAGATGTGTGTGATATTCATATTTTCATCTTAAATCATTGTTTTGATAAAAAAAATCTTTAATTTCACGAATTTATAGTTTTGTTTTATCATGGTTTTATTTTTGTATTTTTTTTCTAAACATTATTTTAGTAAAAAATTGTAGCAAAGAACCTTCAAACAAGATTTTTTTAGTATCGTCAAAGTATCATCAAGTGAATCCCTCTTTATTAAATTGCTAGGAAAGATCATTGATTTTTTTTTTATATTTTATTTGTTACATCTCTCTTTATTAAGTTGCTGGGAAAGATCATTGATTTTTCTTTATATTTTATTTGTTACCTCTCTTTTATATTGTAATCTTTCGAAGTGAAAATTAATAAAATAAAGTGTTAAAAAAGAAAAAACCTTAATTTCATAAAAATAAATATGTATATGAAATTGGGGATTTTAAACCCAAGTGAGATTTGGATTGGGATTTGGGAGACTCTACTCGGCCACAAGTTTAAGGCCTTGAATTCGGAAAATTTTAACATATGGAGTAAATTAACCAAAAGGCCCACATAGAAGACAAATAATGGGCCGGGTGTATTCATGTTCTCTGAGAGGCCGATTCTAGTAACCATTTCAAACCGGAAATTATTTGTATAGTAAAACCCAAAATGATTTGATTATTCAGGAAAACAAAGATACAAAAGTCCGAAAAATAGAGACACAACACAAGCTGCAAAAGAAGAACAAGACCAAGGACAGTGTAACAATTAAAGACTAAAAACTTTTTTTTTACTTGAGAAAAAATTGGCTCAGGAAGTTTGGAAACTGTTTGGATTCTAGACACTGGCGTCTATAATGTCAAACTATCTGGGTTCTCAACGATCTTTGCAAAGGTTTGAAGAAAAGCAGCCAAGTCAGCTCCATAGACAATACGATGATCTGCAGTCACATTCACCTGCCAACACAACCAAAGCCAAAGTTCCTGAATAACAGAATCAAAAGCTTCTTACTCTTTGAAGAAGTTCCTACATTTTCTCAAAGCTAATCAACGAGAGAGACTACCACTTTCGACTTTCTAAATCCAAGAGATTCACCAAACCCATGAGGCAAGTTCTTAACCAGCTGAAATAGGATCCACCAATTTTTGTTCCATGTGAAGTTTTAAATTCAGACTTACCAGCATTTTGTTTTTCACACTGAAGAATCCGTCCTTGTCAGCAACTACAGTTGGCTTTGACGCTCCAACAGCCATTATAGCACCCTAGAGATTTTGAGTTACAACAAACATAAGCGAATTGCGAGTAAGTAATCACTGGTTTTGATGAGACTATTGAAACTTCATATACCTGTCCTGGAGGAAGAACAGCATCAAATCTATCCACACCAAACATACCGAGATTCGACAAAGTGAAAGTCCCTGCATTAAAATACATAATGACACAATCCTTAAAAACACACTTCTCATGCATGTAGCAGGAAAGCATCTGAACAACCATTATGAAAGGAAGGAGTACCAGAGTTGTATTCGTGAGGTTGCAATTGCTNCGGACACTGCAGCAGAATTAACATGGATTACCTCTCTGCTTAAAGAAATCGGAATCTCTCAAGACAAACCAGCTACAGCCTTCTGTGACAACCTCTCTGCAGTTCATCTTACTGCAAATCCAGTCTTACATAACCGATCAAAACATTTTGAAACACATTTTCACTATGCTCGAGAAAAGGTAGCAAATGGCTCTCTAGTGGTGTCTCATGTTCCCTCTGCCCTTCAGGTGGCCGACATCCTTACAAAGTCTCTACCTCAAGACTCCTACTGCATTCTACGCTCCAAACTCGGTGTTGCGAATCCTTCCACCACGAGTTTGCAAGGGGGTGTAAACACCAACTCGGCAAAAGCCCATAAAGCCCACTAAGTCCAAACCTGCAACAAACACAACGGTTATGTCTTCCAAAAACAGAACTCCAAGACGCACGAACACCTAAACACATGCTCACGCCATCTGACTAAACCCATGCTGTCTCCATCCCTCTGTAGTTAATATATATGTCCATGCTGTTGTGATTCCTCATGAATGTAATATATATGTAGTGACAATGTAGTTCTAAACGAATAATTGAAAAACATGCAAATTTGATATCTCTCTTTTCTTCCTTCTCAGCTTAAAACTCTATTCTCTCTCAGCTTTCAGCATTCCTACGGTCAACTTTTTAACCACGCATCTTATTACCTGAAGAACAAGTCTTTCAGCATCAACTTCCTCTTCGGAATCGTCCCTGAGCATAACCACTCTGCCTCACACGGTATGGCTTTCGTTCTCTCTCCTACAAGAGGCTTTCCCGGAGCTTCCTCCGATCAGTACCTCGGGTTATTCAACGAGACAACCAACGGCAATGCCTCGAACAACGTGATAGCTATCGAGTTAGATATACATAAAGACCAAGAGTTTGAAGATATTGATGATAATCATGTTGGGATTAACATCAATGGCTTGCGTTCTGATCTCTCTTCTTCTGCTGGTTACTTTGATGATAAAGATGGAAGCTTCAAGAGTCTTTCTTTAATCAGCGGAAAGCTGATGCGGCTTTGGATAGTTTATAGCCTACCAGATAAACAGCTCAATGTCACCTTATGCCCTGCTGAGTTCTCTGTTCCGCCGCTGAAACCGCTTTTGTCTTTAAACCGAGATCTCTCTCCGTATTTGCTTGAGAAAACGTATCCTGGATTCACTGCATCAACTGGATCCACAGGAGCACTTCATTATATGGTGACCATGGTCGCTGACGGCAGCACCGAGAAGCTGCCATGGGATCTTAGCGCAATCCCCATCCTACCTCCATATCCGAAGAAACCATCTCATACGGCAAGGACGGTTTTAGTGGTATGCTTAACGTTATTTGTGATCGTGGCGTTTGTCGCCTCGTGAATCGGTTCTGTCTTCTATATGAAGCATAAGAAGGTTAAGGAGGTTCTTGAGGATTGGGAGATTCGGTATGGACCTCACAGGTTTGCTTATAAGGAGCTTTTCAATGCCACAAAGGGTTTCAAGGAGAAACAGCTTCTTGGAAATGGAGGTTTTGGTCAAGTCTATAGAGGAACACTTCCGGGTTCTGATGCAGAGATCGCTGTGAAACGGACTTCTCATGATTCAAGACAAGGAATGAGCGAGTTTCTAGCCGAGATCTCCACCATTGGTCGTCTTAGGCATCCGAATTTAGTCAGGCTTTTGGGATATTGTAGGCATAAAGAGGATCTCTTCTTGGTTTATGACTTCATGCCCAATGGAAGCCTAGACAAGTATCTAAACCGTGGCAACACTAATGAGAATCAAGAGCGGCTCACTTGGGAGCAACGTTTCAAGATCATCAAGGATGTTGCATCTGCTCTACTATATCTGCATGAAGAATGGGTACAAGTCATCATCCATCGGGATATAAAATCGGCTAATGTTCTGATCGATCACGAAATGAATGCGAGGCTCGGGGATTTCGGACTGGCGAGGCTGTATGATCAGGGGATTGATCCTCAGACATCTAAAGTAGCGGGAACGTTAGGGTATATCGCACCAGAGTTTGTAAGAACAGGAAGAGCAACTACAAGCACTGATGTTTATGCCTTTGGGTTGGTTATGCTTGAAGTAGTTTATGGTAGGAGGTTGATTGAGCGACGTGCAGCGGAAGATGAAGAAGTTCTTGTGGACTGGATACTAGAGCTTTGGGAAAATGGGAAAATTTTTGATGCGGCTGAGAAAAGCATCCGTCAAGAACAAAACAGGGGAGAAATTGAGCTTGTTTTGAAGCTTGGTGTGTTGTGTTCTCATCAAGCTGAAACGATTAGACCGGATNCCGCCGTAAGGTCTCCGGCCACCACCTCCACCACCCCAAGACCCATCGGAATCATCTCGATCTCGCCCCATTCGGCCAGGAGGCCCACCAGAGCGACCTCCGTAAGAAGAGAATCCACCGCCTAAGCGTCCAGGTTGCATTTCTTCCTCCGAGCGTTGCCTAGGACCAGTCGGTAGCTGAAGAATCTCTTGCTGCGTCAATCCAACGGAATTTCTACCTCCCGGTGCAGTGTAAGCGCCCGAAGCAAACTCCGACAGAGTCATCTTCTTCTTCTTCTTAGACTTGGCATTGTTCGAAGCCTCCTTCAGGCTAGGAAAACTCTGCACATCCGCCGCAGACGCCGTAGCTTCCGCAGCTTGCTCTTCATCGGCACGCTCGGCTTCGTCCGCCCACGCCCCAATTCCAATTCCACCCCAGGGTTTCGACATCCAGTTGAAATCAGAATCTGAAAAATTCCCAGATCTGAAAACGGAAGTTGCCGGTGCGAACCGGAGAGATCTATATCGCGAGGAACAGAAAAATTCAAAAACGGAAAAGTGAAAAGATCTAGGGCTCCGACGATAGCTTAATCCACAGAAGAAACCGTCGGGAGATTATTCCTTTTGCGTGAAGATGAAATTTTTTCTGGGGAAAATCTTTAAAAAAAACAAAAAAGGGATTTATTGCTTTGAAGCTGTTTTTGCATGCTTCAGAACGAAGGAGCTATGGACGGAAAATCGAGAATCACGCGTTAGAGAAGCGCGTGAGTTGCACGCACCACTCAGTGACGAGAGCTGGATGGAAGTTACGGCTAGAGCGTGTGGTCACGCCACGTTTGAAGCAAGTGACGGTTGACTTCAATGAAATGAACGATCATTAATGTAACTCATTTTAACCAATTTTTAAAAGAAAAAAATTCTAATGACATTAACTATTAGGGCCAATTAGGTAGATAATTAAATAGACAAATTTCTGTGTTTTTTTTTTTTTACAAAAAAAGCATTTAATTGGGTACCACATTTTTGAAAAAATACGAAAATTTTACCTCATTAATTTGTGTTATATGATTATTTACTTATTTAGTAGATTGAAGCATAAGATTGATTATACATAAACTCCATTTTTATAGGCTAAAGATGAAACATCATTAGATACGACGTCGTATGGAGAAGGCAAATGAAGAGCCTGTTGATCTGATGTAGTCATGCATGGCTACAATAGAGAACGAACAGAGCAGGACCATGAGATTCGACTTGAATCGACACTGAATCTTTTGTTGGTCCGAAATCTTTGCCGCTCCATAGCTCGTGGCTCTTACACGAAGCTCCTTCAAGATTCTTCTTGTTCTGAAGAGCCTTGGCGATGTCTGATATCTTGGCTGATATTGTTGTCTTCACCGGGTTTAGGTTGAAAAAGGCGACATATACTTCACCTCTTCTTCCCGTAGCAATCCAAGAACGAACGCCATTGGAGCTAGCTTCGGCTGCTGCAGAAGATTGGTAGTAATGTCAACGATTAGAAAAGGAGAATGTCGAAGAAAGAGTATATAATTTAGTTGATCTGAAAGTAAACAACCTTTCACTGGATTTAACACGGCGCAAAGACCAGAGTAACTGTTTTCTAGTGTTCCATTACTGTGGAGCTCCCACATCTGAAGATTATAACGCCGTGTTATATGAAATTGAAGATAAGATATCAACGGTAATTAATAGCGAGAGAGATCGGAAATCGTTGTTGTACCTGGTTTGCAACTAGTTTGCAAGGTGATAACGCACCTCGACTATAATCTTTCGAAGTGAGCTTTTGCTTCGAGGAAGCTCCCAAACAAGACTCTGCTTTGTCGTTTGTTTGTAAATGAAGCTTACCTTGATAAAGCTGGTTGTGTTTTATCTCCTCCTCGCTGTACCAAAATGAAGCAGATAAATTGGTTAAGTGAGGTTTATGAAATGTAAAGCGAGTGGAAGAAAAAGTAAAACAAAAAACAAAAAAAGAAGAATCATACGAAGCTAGAAGAGCTTTTCTGTTGTATAAGCAAAAGGGCTTCTCTGTTTTTTCGGTAGAGTATTGGTTCCAACAGATTTGTCCACGGTTCTTGTCTACAATGGACCAAGTATTGGCTTTCGGTTCTTTACAGCTAGAGAGACCAAAAGCATGTTTAGATGAAATGTTGTTGCCCGTTGGATGATGAAGATGGCTTTTGTGCTTATTCCTAGATACTCTTGTCGCGGTGATGTAAGGAAACTGTAAAAAAATGAAACAGACAAGAGTTTGATGACAGAAGTTTGTAATTCAAAAAAAAAAAAAAAAATTTAAAAGTTATGAATCTACAAACCTCCTTGTTATTAGAGCTATAAAAATTTATTTCCAGCAGTGTAGGATTTGTGATCAGATTATAAGTGGCGTCATCAAGCTTTCTCACATCACCTCCAAACATAAGAGGGGACTTTGCAATAGACCACAATGTCATCTGAAGAAGCAAAGAGAGAAAATGTGAAATGTGGTTTAGAGGGTTACTAATAAACTATGAACTGTTTAGCTAACTTTATACCTGTGTCTTTTGTTCTTCCATATTAAGATTACACGCTCGATGAGGTCCGAAGTTTGAACCTTAACCAAACATCAAGACAATACAGCGTTAATTGGAACCATCTTCAGAGAAGAGATCTCACAAATTTTTTAGTCAAACCTTGATCAGTAAGCCATCCAAGAGGTAACATATCTAGGTCCGGCCATGATTTTCCTTGTAGCCCTCGTGCACCGATCATACTAGAAGCAGATAAATCCCTGGAAGAATTTGCAAATTTATATGACATCAAAGAAAGTAAAAACTCGGCAACAGGATTGTTACAGCTAAGTAATGGACATGAAGCTTAACCTCGAGATATCGAAATGAGCCACCACGTCTTTCCATGTGTCCCAATCATCACCTGTTAATCTGTACATGTTAACCAGTTGACTAACTTCTTTAGCCATTGTAGGTGTCACACTCGTCCCTGGAGATAAGGAGTACAAAACAGGCCGATCAAGCTCCTTCAGAACCTGCGAACAAAAACATAAACGAATTACATTTCTTCTATGTACCTCTGACTTAAACCAGAAGACTGTAGACATTACAAACACCGTTTATGCACCTCTGACACAAAAGTTATCTCCTCTATATTGAAGTCATCACCAAATACGCAGTCATGTTTTACTGAAGACCAAGAAAACGAGACAAGATTAAGGTATTCATTCATATATTGGATTCAGACAAGAAAGTTGTTATGTAAATGATGTCAGTTCTCTTACTGAAATCGACGCCCCACTCAGCATATTGTCGATAGAGAGACCTCAAGAAGGCTTTTCCTGCACCTAACTTTGTATTCACACTCATGAACCCATGTGGCATCCACACACAAGCCTTCTCCTTGATCCCAATATCTTTCGCCCGCCACTGTCTACCCAATTCTTCATAAGCACCACCCTGAGGCATAAAAAGGACAAACAATCACCAAAAGAGATCCAAATCTTACTTACAAACAAACTTAATAAACCGGAAAAGATATCAAATCAAATACCTTAACACTATCCAAAACAAGAGTATTTGCGTTATAAGCCTGTGTGCTTATTCCTCCCATAACATGAATCCCAAACTTCAAACCCATTCTATGAACTTTCTCTGCTACTTCGGTGAAACCTTTTCCGCCTTTAGACGATGGCCATCTTGCAGGATCGGGATGCATCCTTCCCCATTCATCAATCACATCAAACCCAAGAGAGTCCACATAAGCGCCTTCAACTTTCTTTCTGTACCAAAGGTAATCCACCACCACATACTGGATCCAAATCCACGAACAACACAGGAGGTTAGAAAAAAAACCAAATTTTTACATTCCAATCGAAGAAGAAACTCAATTAGGAAAATCCAGAAACGGGATCAGTTTCATTTTGAAACACTAGGGATTTTTGGTGTTTATGCAAGTACCTGATATCCATGAGGAAGAAGACGCTTTGAAACGATTTCAGCGCTTTGCAAGAACTCAGCTTCAGAGATAGTCCAGCAAAAGGAATCGTACGAATTCCATCCTCTTGGAGGAAAGCTCGCATGCTCGTTTGACCTTGCGTTGATCGGTATACTGAAAAATCGCGATCGATCAGACAAAGAACACTGGACTTAAAATCAAAACCAAAATCAGAATCGACCCAACTAAGCAAGCTTGAAATTTTCAAGACGGATGAGGAAAAGAAAAAAACACAGTGGAGTGAAGCGAAGAAAAAAAAAGGTAGTGGAGTACCTATAAATGGAAAGATTGAGGATGATGAAGAAGACAATGAACCGGGCCGACCCGGTTCTCTCAAGGGGTTGTCCGATCATAGCGATGAGACCCGATTACGATGCCTTCTTATTTTGTGTTTCCTCTTATGTTGTTGAGAGAACCTGAGAGACTAGAGCACGCGATTGTCGTTAATGGCGGGTACTACTAGCGTAACAATAATTAAGAAGATAGGTACTCTTTTTAAGGATTAGATTAGTAACCGTTGAACTATTTTAAGAGAGATTAAATGAACACAAACCTATTTTCATAAAAGAACTTTGCGCTTTTGTCACACTCTGTTTTGACATATCTCGAAAAGTCTTTACATGTTTTAGGGAACTGATAAGGAGGTTTAGGAAACTGCTATTCACCACCGCTCGATTTGACAAGTACGACGAGTGTAAGAAAGAGTTGTTAGAGAGAACATAAGAAATGAGCCAAGTGAGTTTTGTGCTAGTGGCGAGTTCTTGGGTCCTCCAAAGTCCAAAGGCTGTGCGCGTTCGTGAGCATTTGAAGATGATTCTCGAGAGATGTAAGATATACCAATCGAACTCGAAAGTGTCTTGTTCTTCTACCAAGTCCTCTTCTTTCATTAGCATTTGTCAAAACGGAGTTTCAAACGAACGTTTAAACAATACTTGAAACTCTACATTGGTTAAACCTCAAAACCACGAAGGCTAAACGTATCTTTGTAACTTTTTTTTTTTTCCTTCACTAGGAACTTTACATAATATCAAAATGATTACAAAGATAAACAAGGCTATCAAGGGTTAAAAATAAGGAAAAAAGGAAGGGAAACTACCATATCTCTCTATAGTCTGTTGCTCCTCAGACAAAATCCAGACCAAACTCACCTCCTCTCTCTTTTTAAGCCAATCAAGCTCACAATGCAAAACAAAAGCATCATCAAGCTTTACACATACAAGGAGTGAGAGGGTTTTCCCAAAGATCGTAGTTAGGGAAAGTTTCTTCAGGCAAACCGGTCCGTGTTTGATGGGTTACAACTACATCTTCCACAAAAGTTGCCCATCCCATGTAAGGATCCCCAAATGATTTCGACATCAACCCTTTATCCGGCTTTATTGATTTCTGGCGATGACCCATATATCTACGTGCTCCAATGATCAGTTTAGCAAAGTTTCCACCGTGTGTCATCACAAACACATCTGACTTCAAACAAACCAAGAAATCTAGAGCAGCGAGGCTTGTCACGTGCTTTCTAAAGCTTGCTAGTTCCTCTTTGCCTGCTAAATCCTCCTTTGTTACCTGGTTTAAAAGGACACTTGTTGTGAGTGACAAGCATGCTGATTCATCAAAGAATATGATGAGATAGGGTCAGGTGCTATTACCAAATTTGGGAACATGTTTCTTAGTGGAGCCATACGGTTTTGGCCGCCATAGACTTGTCCTGATGCTACATAGATTTGCGTTTCTTTTGGATAGCCCATTGCTCGTAGGATCACAGCAACTTCTCCTGGCTCAAGAGGGCATCGACCTTCTTTGCGCTTCTGCAAAGCGAGCTGCCAGAGATGGGAACCATTCTGCAATACATGTCAAGCAAATTCATTTAGGCAGCAGTCGAGGTTGTTTAGACAACAAACAGAAGTTATCAACCACTTATAAATGTCACCTTGAAACGCCGAGGCCATTCTTTTTGTCTGTATTCTGCCATTCTAGCTTTCTCTTCCCTTGTTCCCACGAAATCACAGAACGATAGACCAACCATTCCTTTCTCGAATCTAAGATGAAGAGCCCTAATACAAGAGACACAGATATAGATTTGAGTCAAAACAATGCATAAGGTCCCAAGTTTAAACAAAGTTCTAAGAGTCTGATATCTCCATACATATACGGATTCGGATTTCCAGTGCGATTTCTCATTCTAGAAACAAGGGAATCAGCCATCTGCTCTATCTCCGGGAGAAATTTGAGAGCATGATAATTTACACGGCATCGTAATCTGTTAATTTCTTGAGGTACATTGTCGTACCTGAAAAAAATCCAGCACCAAAAGGATATATCATTCATCGATTATAAGAAAATTTACAAAAGTCTGAACCCTAAACAATAGAATAAATAATATACCCAAGTCGATCGACAAAAGGCTTCAAGGCCATTATCTTCTTCTCCTTTATCCGAGGCAAAACATTGTCTATATAGAATTGGGCTGCTGCATACTTCGGAATGTTTTTGACTGTTCTTCTGCAGAAGATTAAAAAAAAACTGAGTCAAAATCTTTTTTGATATATAAGTTGTGATAGATTTCTTTAATCCGATATATACACAAGGGACACTCAATGACGCCATAGACCCACAAGCTCACTTTTGAAATCTTCAAACAAGTATATCATCACCAAATAAATAGAGTTGAAAAACAAACCTTATACTAGAGAATAACTCTGCTTTGTCAGTGAACCAGTCAGGGATATCTCGAACAATTCGCACATCGTCTTTCAAGTAATCAATGAAATGATCAACATCAAAAATATCTTCAAATTTTCTGCAAAAGAAAGTTAACAGACTCCGTAACCTTTAAATAAAATAGAAAGAGTACCTGACTCGATTATCAATGTGCTTAAATAATCATAACTAGAATACAAAGTAGCAGCAGTAACTAGAAACTTAGAAAAGTAATTCAAGAGGAAATGAAATCAACATCTGAATAAGCTTACGTTTGGTCTTTCCAAATTTGGTCCTGCTTCAGTACTGGTAGAATCAGAGTTGCATTCATAATCTTGGCAACAGCTACTGCATTACAGATCTATAAACAAAAGCCATAAAAGGGCATAAGTCAACCTTCCAAAATGAAAAAAAAAAACAGCAGCCATATGCGTATTAATCCCTGATTTGACAGGCGGAAAGAGGAAAAGGAGATAAAAAAAAAGCATGGAAGATACATACAGCAATTCGCTGCTGATTCAAACCACCCTCAGCATGAATGAAAACATAGCCATTTGTTTCGTTCTCAGGCAGAAGATCTGAAAGAAAAAAACTTAATGAAATCTAATAAGCAGCCATCAAACAAACCCGACTCAAGGAAAAATACTTGAACTTTCACGAAAAGACAGATTGACAATGTCAATGGCGATCCTCTAGCCCTTTTAATACCTGAGACTCCGCCAATCCGCCGCTCAGCGCAAGGTTTCCAAGAAGTTGTTGCAGACAAAGGATTCTCCCAAGGAGAAGGTGACTCTTTTACCTAGAAATGCAAACAAATTAACAATTCGATTTAAGGGATTCAAAGCTTATGCATTTGATCAAACACATTCCGAAGTTGAAACACATTCCGAAGTTCAAACACTTACATGAGGGCAGTTAAGCACAATTCCATCTTTTTTACACAAATATGGTGCATTCTGCAGAAATATATATATAGAGATCATACAAGAGATCTTAGTTTGAGAATAAGTAAATCCAATAAAAAAAAAAACCCTTGGTTTTACTTTAGAAGAGAATTCGTAAGCAAGCTAAAACTTTCCCAAATCGATTCAACAGCTTGAACATAGAGCCTGAATCTGAGAGAGTGAAATTTTTAAATACCAGAAGATCTCGATTCCTAGATCGAAAGAAAGACTTACCAAGTGATTAATAATCCCGTAAACGGAGATCAAGCTTGCGACGGCGAGAATCAATATCAAGAGGAGCGATATTTTATTCTTCTGAGGAGAAACCCTAGGATCGTCGCCGAGGAAAGGAAACAAAGAGTGAAGCCCAGATACTGACCAGATCGGACGGTCTCGATCTCACGAGGGATGACGTGGTCGTCCATCTTCGTCGTCTCCGCCGTTGGGAGAGTGATCGTGTACGTGAGGCGACGACGAGTCCTCATCTCCGCCTCCGGCACGTAGCGGGGAGGAAGAAGATCGGCTCCCGACAGAGCTCGAGTGCCGCAACTCCGCCATTGCTCGCCTCGGGCTAAAAGTCGCCAGCTTAATCTATCGATTCCCTCTCTCTTTGTTCTTCTCTCTTTTTCTCTTAATCTCTGTGGATAGCAACAGTTCTTCAGCGGCTTACTATGCGAGACGCTGCCATGTGAGGAAGAGCTTGGAGAGACTCAAAAACACTCGACAGACGGAAATTAAAGAAAGCTTTTTTGAAAGACTTTTGAATGTTCATCTTCAAAGTCAACACTCTCTAAACCAAACAGAGGGTTAGCTTCTTTTTTATATTTACAAACGCAATTCCATACTTTATTATAATTACATAATCACCCATTAATTCTCTGATTTCGTCTCATTTCCCCCGTCGCTAGTTTAAGCGCCTTTTAACCTAGACATTCTCCATTATCAGTCAATTGGCTTTTTGATCTCTCCGGCGAGATTCCGACCAACAGAGTGACCGGTAAGTCGAAATCAGATCCGATTTTTTTTTTAATCTCTCCGAGTCTCTGTTCTTTCTCACCCATCACTTTGGAACTCTATCTCGCAGAAATCGAGTGAAGGGGATAACATTTTCTGGGAAATATGAACACGATAGCGAAGCGAGTGACGGGATTAGTGACTCGGGCGAGTCACAACCAGTTGCAGCAGGAGCGAGGGATAAGGGTGAAGGTGTTTTCCGGGGATCTGGACAAGGCGCTTACGATTTTGCAGAGGAAGATGCAGTCGAGCGGGATGGAGAGGCTGATAAAAGCGCAGCAGACTCATCACATTAAGAACTCGGAGAAGAAGGTTCTCGCTAGGAAGAATCTGGAACGAAGGATCAAATCCATCGACTTTGCTCGCAAACTCCAGTCGATCCTCATCAAGAAAGTCAGGTATAATCTCCGATTTCCGAAATGTTCGCATTTAGGGTTAAATGGTTATTGTTTTGGTTGCTCGGATTTCTGAAATCATGTACTCACACTTGATATCATGGACTGGTTATGATAAAACCTTGAATTTAGAAAAAAAGCTACAAGAACATACACTACTCTAGGTTCTCCTCCTTCACCATTGTTGCAACCTTGTAGATTCAAACAGATTGTAATTGCTTTTCCTCATTTTCTTCTTTGCAGAGGTTTATGAGAGCCGAGCTGAAACAACATTGCTGCTATTATAACCATTCATCATCTTCTTTCCATTACATTTTCGGGGAATGAATGTTGATCAGTGCTAGTATGTGTGATATAACACAGTTGTGGTCAAGATTTTTGTTTTTTCTCTCCTTTTGAACTTTTGATGAAAGGAATCAATGTGGAATTGGTATAATCTTGGATTACCATTACTTGTTTACTCTATGAAGAAGGCTTCTCTTTCCCTAAATATTCCATAATCGTTAGGAAAAACTTCAGATCCAAGAAGTTACATGTACTCAAAGTTCTTTGGTATCTTAGATATTCATGACAGTACACAGTAGTGCCCCTGCTTCTCTGCGCAAGAAGGAGAGAATGTTTTATAGTTTTTCTCTCTTTTTTTTTGTTTTTGTTTTGCCTGATCTATAGAGAGCCTGATTGTGATTTAGTGCAAGGAATCTAGAAAAAAGATTACTTGCTTCATTGTATTAGTTTCCTTCTTTATATTATTTCTTAGAGAGATTATTTCCCACAACAAGAATCCTTACTTGAACTTGTCACCAAGTTATCCTCTCTCTCTCTCTCTCGTTTAGATATTAGAAACAGTCCAAATCTTTCTCTCTCTTCTTATGTTTTCATCTTAACTCAATTTCATTTTGATGTTTGTTTTTTAGCTTCTTCCTCTAATGTCTCATCATCACTATGAAACCAACCCTCATTTCGCGCGCCTCCCATCGCAGAATCAACATGTCAAAGGCGGTGCCTCTACCTCACAAACACCTCCCCATCACCCACAGTCTCACCCAAACGCTGCACCCGGAATCCAAATCAAGCCTCGTGGTCGCAACCGTAAAGGTCCAGTCCACGAACCGCCACATTCCGCAATACCTTTACCACTAAGCCCAGAAGAGAGACAACCGCCACGGAAAACTTCAAACTCTGCAAAAATACCATTACTATCAAGCCCAGAAGAGAGACAACCACCACGGAAAAATCCAAACTCTGGAAAAAGACCATTACTATTAAGCCCTGAAGATCATCATCAACAACAACAACAACAACAACGACCTCCTCCACCACCACCACCACGCGGTGGCGGCGGTTATGCAACATCACTACCTCCGATAGCCAAACCAACTCCATGGAGAACCGCTCCAACACCATCACCGCATCGCCGCGGTGACCCACGGTTACCACCGCCTTCAAGAGATGAGACAAACGCAATGACATGGACAGCTGCATTTTGCTGTGCGATTTTCTGGATCATTCTTATTCTTGGCGGCCTAATAGTCCTGATCGTCTAACTCGTGTACCGTCCACGCTCTCCTCACATCGACATCTCAGCGGCTAACTTAAACGCTGCTTATCTCGACATGGGTTTTCTACTAAACGGAGATCTAACCATTTTAGCAAACTTTACAAACCCAAACAAGAAAAGCAGTGTGGACTTTAGCTCTGTGACGTTCGACCTTTACTATTACAACACTCTCATAGCGTCTCAATACATCGAGCCTTTTAAAGTCCCAAAGAAAATGTCCATGTTTGCGAATGTTCATCTCGTGAGCAGTCAGGTACAGCTCCAGCCAACGCAGAGCCGGGAGCTGCAGCGTCAGATTGAAACCGGTCCGGTTTTGTTGAACCTGAGAGGAACGTTTCACGCACGTTCGAATTTAGGGGCGTTGCTTAGGTACTCTTATTGGTTGCATACTCATTGCAGCTTTTCTTTGAATAGTCCTCCTTCAGGAACTATGCGAGCCAGAAGATGCAGTACCAAACGCTAGCGTCTCGCGATTGCGTTTGCTCCTTTTTTATTTTTTTGCTACCTTTAGAAATAATTAATTTTTCTGTACTCATTGATACTACCAGATTTATTAATTGTTAAATCATTTGATCTTATATGCGTCACTAGTTTTTGGCTTTTTGCAAAGCAGGATTTATGTTCCAAACTTAAGACTTAAGAGGCTGTTTTAAGACTATTTAACTTTATAAATTTTACACTAAAAGAAAAGAATAAAACCAAATGTTTTGCCTATGATTTTAAATTTGATCTAAATCTTTTGATATTTTATAAACTAGCTATTTTATCTCTCTAATCCTTCCTATCTCTCTACTTTTTTTGGTTATTTTGTAAATTTTGTTTTATTATGATTATTCACCAAATCATCCCATCCCATGCATAACTAATGAATGGTGACAAAAAAGGAAAAATCTATGAGTTTCTTTTTGTCTAGTAAAGCACCAAAAATTTAAATTATAATATGGCCCATTAAGCCCAAAAGAATGAACAGCGTTAACCAGTCATAAGCGGTATGACCCGAAACGAGTTAACCCGACCCGATCGCCCAAATCTGGTCCAGTGTGGTTTGCCCGGAGCTCAAGAAACATCCCTCCATAATTATGCTTTTCTTTCTCCTCTTCGTCTCTTCGTATCTTCGTCATTAGTCAGCTCTCACAGTTGCTTAGTTACTTTTGCGTCTCGATTTCATTGCTTTTCCTCCACAAGGTATGTCTCAAATCCCTAATTCAGATCTACTGTCGTTAATTTGGCTTTAAGATGAAGTATAATGGTTTATGGTTTTTTTTACACACACACAAAGGTAATCTCGTGTTCGATCCGATTTGAATTGTGCGAGGAAGCTCTTTGATTTATATCTGATTCGGGTGTACCTCAAGCTAGATAAGTTTATGATTTTGACGGATTTTCCGATGGTACTGTAGCGTTTTTGACAATGAAGCTTGATACTAGTGGATTCGAGACAACTATGCCAATGATTGGGTTTGGATCAAGCAGCGAGATGCTTGATGGGTTTTCTTCTGTACCTTCGTTTGATCTTCCCCGTACAACCGATGTGAGCTTTAAGTTTCGAAATTCAATTTCTTTTGTATTCCAATTTGAAAGGGTGTTTGATTGAGAAATTTGCTTTTTCTATTGTGTTTGTTTTAGTTTGATGGGTTTCAGAAAGAAGCTGTACAGATGGTGAAGCCTGCAAAGGGTACAACCACACTCGCGTTTATCTTTAAAGAAGGTGTTATGGTAGCTGCTGATTCTCGAGCAAGCATGGGAGGATATATCTGTATGTTTCACTGTGAATACTTTTTTTTTTATATATATATCTCAGATTCCTGTAGGTAGATTAGTTGTGAACTCTCAAATTTTTTTCACAATGAGCATTAGGATCTTGACATTGAAGATTGAATTATATATTCTTGTTGGCTTTAGTTCTGTCTCGGATTGTTGAGCCTATTTCTACTATTTGTTGTGTTGGCTAGTGATACTGTACAGTAAAAGAAAGGAGGCGTGTGTGTGATTGCTGATCTTTTGTTTGTGTGCTATTATTTTTCATTCAGCCTCACAGTCTGTGAAGAAGATTATTGAAATTAATCCGTATATGCTTGGTACAATGGCTGGTGGAGCTGCTGACTGCCAATTCTGGCACCGGAATCTGGGAATTAAGGTACCGAACACTTTCTTAGCTTTCTGAATTGGTGAATTGGGTTGTCATTTGCTGTGTGACAATTAGGTTACTCATTGTCTGTCCTTTGATCGTATAGCTAGTTTGTTGATTTCTGAAAGCAGTTGAGTTATTTGCGTTGTTGGGGACTGAAAGGTTTTGTATGAGAAAACTTTTTCTTAGCTGAGATTGACCCTAAGAACATACCTTTTAACACCTGAGGGATGATGAGACTTATTGTATGCAAGGGCATACAGTCGTTCTTCATTTGAGATGGGTTCTTCAATTTCTTGTGTCTAATTTTTGGTCTTAGTTACTTTTATCCTGTTAACATATTGGCGTTTTCTATCTCGTATACCAATTCTGCACTATGCTGGATCACTGTCTCTAATAGAGAGTGGTTTATTTGTCTATGTAGTGCCGTCTACACGAGCTGGCAAACAAAAGGAGAATCTCTGTTTCAGGAGCTTCAAAGCTTCTTGCCAACATGCTCTATTCATACCGTGGCATGGGACTTTCTGTCGGCACAATGATTGCTGGATGGGATGAAACAGTCAGTACACCAATCTTTATATCTTTCCCCGTCTAGAATTTCACCCAAAAAAAAGAAGAGAAATGTTGAAATACTAAAAATCCCTCGCTTTGTGGAACAGGGCCCTGGATTGTACTATGTTGACAATGAAGGAGGACGGCTTAAGGGAGACAGATTCTCTGTCGGATCGGGTTCACCATACGCTTATGGTGTTCTTGACAGCGGGTATTTCTCTGTTTCTAGAAACACCATTGCCCAACTTCTCTTTTAGTCCAATCCCAAACCAAAATCTAATATTGATCTGTTTACACACTCCAAACACTTGTTATTGTTACCAATCTTATGGTCCTTTTTTTTGTGCGTGTGTCAAACAGATACAAATTCGATATGTCGGTTGACGAAGCCTCGGAGTTAGCAAGGAGATCTATCTACCATGCTACATTCCGCGATGGAGCTAGTGGTGGAGTTGCTAGCGGTAAAAGAACAAACCCTCTCTTGTTCTTCTGCAAAATGCATCATCTTGTGATTCTAAAGATTTATTAAACTTTCCCCAATCTATATATTATGATCAGTGTACCACGTTGGGCCTAATGGGTGGAAGAAGCTCTCTGGAGATGACGTTGGGGAGCTACATTACCACTACTACCCCGTGGTTCCAGCCACCACCGCGGAACAGGTGATGGAAGAGGCGGCCGAGTAAATACTTTGATTATCTATTAGCTTTTAAGAGTTTTATGACTTTATCACAACTCTTCTGCTTTGAACAGAATCATAGATTCATGTTTCTTTTGTATTGCGAATGATGTAGTTAGGTCTGGTATTTGAAGATTAGGGTCTCCCATGATTCCTCCATGCGGATAACGAATATTATTGATATTTTATCTTTATAATATCATGTTTGTTTGTTTTTTTGCTAAGATTTTTTTTGCTGTCATCTTTTTTTTTGCAATGGGATTCGTTCTGCTATGTAGATCCAAGTATCCAAAATATGTTGCTTAGTGCCTGAATTTCATTCATTCTCTTATAAATTACATCCACTGTAATATAAAATTTTATGTATAAAAATTATATTCACGGTGATCTTGAAATATGTCATATACAGTATGTCTGTAGCAAACGCTTTAAATAGTAAAAGTATCTGGTTTGTATTAGTGTACACTACATGCATCATTCTAAATTGGATTAGCAACACCAATGATTCAAATTGTATATATTTTTTCTACGGTATCCTTTTTCTTAGTGACGATAGTTGAGCTATTATTGTTTCTAATATGAAGTTAAAAGTCTACTCACTAATGATATAGACGACTCTCGACACTGTTTGATTAATACTACGATAAGAAACAAAGGAACGCAAGATATACTTTTATTTCGTTACAATCGGTGCTACATTTTATTTTGTAATCTCATGATCAAGAACTTATATAGTTTAAGTGATCAATGATCTCAATACTTAACAGGAACAAGTAGAAGCTCGTTTTTCTTGCCCACAGTGAGTCCAGGAGATTCTTCCATGTCGATATCTTCGACCGACATGCCTTTTGGTAATTCCCAATCAAATTGATACAACATATTCGCCAGACCAAACTCAACCATTGTTGTCCCCATGTACATTCCTGGACAGATTCTCCTACCACTTCCAAAAGGTAACAGCTCAAAGTTCTGTCCTTTTGCATCAATGTCATTATCCATAAACCTCTCCGGGAGAAACACTTCTGGGTCTTTCCAGGTATCCGGATCACGCCCTATAGCCCAGGCATTCACATAAAGCAGTGTCTTGGGTTGAATCTTGTAGCCGTTGATCTCAAATTCAGACATTACTTCTCTTGGAACCAGAAGAGGTGCTGGAGGATGTAGCCTCCATGTTTCTTTGATCACCATTTTAAGGTAATGGAGCTGATCTGTGTCATCCAAGGTGATCATCGATTTGTTCCCCATTTGGTTTCTGATTTCAGATTGTACTTTCTTCATCGCTCGTGGGTTTCTCATAAGATCTGCCATTGCCCATGTCATTGTTATTGCAGAAGTATTGATGGCTCCAAGAAGAACGTTCTGTAATAAGATAAAAAAAAAATGTTAGAATCTCAAGTATCGCGTTACAGTAGTTCTTACAATTGGATTGCAAATCTTTGTACAATTTACCATCAAGATTGCTTTGATATGGTTTCTTGTGAGCTTGCCATATCCAAGAACAGTTTCTTCTTTCTCCGACCTCAAGAGCAAGTCCACAAAATCTTCAACTCCTTCTTTGTTTCCTTGTTTATGCAAATCGAACATTTGCTCGTAGAAAGCGTCGAGATCTCTCACGCTTCTCTCTCTGCGCCCTTGTAATCCCGTGAGCCGGTCAATGATCCAGCCGCCATTTGGGAAAAAATCAGAGGCAGAGAAGCTCCCTAAAAACAGAAATGCCTCTCGGATTAACTTGTCGAATTTGTTGTTGTTGAGCACAGTTCCGTGGAAACTCAAACCAAACGCTGCCTTGCATATCACGCTAACTGTCAAAGCAAGAAACTTCCCGCTCAAGTTAACCGGACTTCTCTGAGAAGCTGATTCCGCGACTGAATCGATCAGTTTCTTGACTTCCTCGTCTTTTATGGGTTGAATGGAGTGAACTCGTTTAGCACTGAAAAGCTCTTGCACACAAATCCTCCTTAGTTCTTTCCAGTAATCATCAAAGGGAGAGAAAATAATGTCCAGGTAATTGTAAGAGAGCTCTCTTGGCCCTGAGAAATGATCAACAACCATCGGTTATATTGAATCATGTGAACAGAGCGAAACAAAACTTTCGTTTGTGTTGAGTGAGAGTTATGGTACCTGCTAAGCTTGGACGGCTACAACAATGGAGGTCATGGATTTTCAGAGCTTGTTTTGCTGTTTCAGAGGAAGAAACTACGACCGTTGGGACTCTTCCAAGCTTCAAAAACATCACAGGACCATACTTTTTAGAGAGTCTCCATAGAGATTGATGTGGTAATTCGCCGAGCTGGTGTAAGTTTCCGATTACCGGAAAACCCGGAGGAGATGGTGGTCCTCGTTGCTGCTTCTTGCGTTTGAAAGCGGCGAGAAGAAGACAGGTGAGAAAGAGAATTGACAGAAACCAAATCGTAGCCATCTTTTTTTTGTATAGCGTACGTCTCAAGTTCTCTTGAATGATGATGATGATGATGAAGGAAGAAGCTTGTGCTTTTATATATACACATTTCTCACATTTGTGTTCATTGCGCTGTCTTTTTTTAATACTGGTTTATTATCCTATTACATGAGGATTCTACATCGGATAATTTTATCATCTTATAAGGATCCATGATTAACTCCACAACTGACAAGGCTCCACTTGCATCATCTCATGTAAACTTGTCTGCATAAATCTGTATAATTAATAATAAATCGCATTCTCTGAGATTTGAAACCTATATCTCCTAATGTAGAAACATTAATGAATCCTTGATTAACTATTGGGGTCAAAAGGCTTCCACGTGTTCAGTTCATTGCTCTGTTTTGACCAATTTTTTTGTTTAATTTCCATTTTTTTTTTGTTTAAAATAATTTAGTTGAAGTTTCGAAGAGGATGCAAACTATAATAATCAAGAGAACCCGTCTAATTGACGAGGATAAGGACAGCTAGCTAATTCCTAACTATTTGCAGGTCGTTTGTTACTACTCATAAAAGAATATCAAATGAGGAAGAATTGTGCTAGAAGCCAACTTTTAGCTAAATGGAAGCATCGCGATCTGAAAACCAAATACTTAGATATCCAAAAAATAATATTATTGAAATTATGAGATAATTTACTTCTTTTTACAGAGATATTCACTAAGAAGTTTAATCATATGATATTGGTGGGACTAGTTTTACGTGAACCAATTCTGGAGTGCCACGTGTGGAAAGAAAGACCTACCAAGTAGTAACTTATTTGTAGGCCTCATACCCGATTTGACCGACGCCGAAGATAGCCGGAAGATCTGGCGTATAAAACTTCATCGGTTCCAAGAGAAAATAGGATTGATCGACGGGATTGGCGTAGCCAATAAGAAAAACCCTCAGAAGTATATAAATGGGAAGGATGGTCGTAAGAAGAAGGGGATACTAGCCCCGGAGAGCACACCAAGGCTCCCCATAATTACCAAAAATAACCTTTACCGCCCATAATCTTAGTCATATACATCTCGAATCAGTCGTAATTTCCTCTTCACATCTTCTGAGACCGTTCAAGGTTAGTGAACTTCTTATCATTTTATATACTGGTATGAGGGCTTTTAGACCCACTCTCATGCCGATTAAGGGACAATCCACTTTCTCACTAAACTATTAGATGGACACTACGATCTACGGACGTGGCGTCTCACTCAACCCACTCAAATTTTCCCTCCCGAATATATGTTTTCAGTTGTGCACGTCTGACTTGAGCATTATAAAATCTTTGGGAGGAAAATCCCCTTTCGTTCTTCCCAAGATCTGCCTCACCCATTTGCTAGTGGTTACAGATCTCAGACTAAGAAAGATCACGCGCCCGAATACTACTTATCCCCTAGTGAACGAACACGAGACTCGACCCCTCCGAAAAATACACACTTCGTAAATATATGTAAAATGCTTCCGAAGATACACATAAATTATACATTATTTTGTTAAAGTGATGAATTATATCTTAAACTGTGATTTAACATTCAAGTAATATGGTTCTCGACCATAATTTAATATAATAGACCCGCTGGCAATTCCAAAGTAATATGGTTCACGAACATGACTAAACTTTTTCTATGACTTTTTTGTTCTAATAAAGTTTGTATTCAATAAACCAATTAATTCTTTAACATATAAATAAACTAAGTAATCTGTAAATGTAACTTGATATAGAAAGTGGTATTTTTAATCGGTTAATTGAATAATGAGTATGTTCAAATAATTGAATAAAAAAATATGGAGTCTATTACTAGTCTTACATTAATATAGATTCCAAATTACATGACCAAATAGATTAATATATATTCTAAGTAGCTTGCCAATAGTAATACCAAACAAATGTCATTTGTATTCAGCTAATCTCTAACTCTTTTTGATAAATGAATACATTTTAAGGTAAAAAACAAAAATCTTATTTCCGAAATTCATTTTTCTAACATTTCAATATTGACTAAATGAAAAGTCATTCTAAATGATTGTTTTTTAGATTTTCATAAACCATCTCATAGTCGTCTCATTGTCGTGCTTTTTGGCTGGGACTTGGGATTGCTATATTTGGATACAAATTTAAGAGCTTCAGGTGTCCCAATTGAAAAATTGCATATCATAAACTTTAATTGCAAACCTAAAATAAAACACCGATACAAGTATATACAAGTGGCTAAATTCTGAAATATACGTAGAATTGAACTAAAATACTTCAATACAAATATCTAATTGTGACTAGAAAATTCATAGCATGCCAAGCATAAAACTGAAAATAATTTAATTTTGTAGTTAATTTCTAGGATGAGGTTTTTCATTCTAAAGGATTTACGATGAATTTTAATATTTTGTTCGTTTATGAAAATTACGTACATTCTTAGACTGTATTTTGAATGAATTTAGTTATTCTGTTTATATATCTCTAATCCGTATTCAATCGATTGTAAAAAACCCAATATATTTAAGAATGTTTTTTATATATAAAAGCTATATAATACTTTTTTGGGAACTTAAGCTATATATATATATATATATATTTGGTTAAACATTGTATAGAAATTTCTGTGATCAAAATTGTCTTCCACGGATTTAAAATTCCGTCTCAGATATGTTTGATTGGTAACAAATATATATTAAATAGAAGATTAAATTTTAAAAACAAATTTTCAAGAAAAATTGCTTCAGTTGGTGTATAAAAAAATCACTATCTTGAACAGTAAGCTGTAGAGTACCTGGAGACTGATGGATAAAAATATCATCTATAAGAATATACCATGCATAATAAGGGCTCAATCCTATAAATTTGCTTCTGTGTGTGAATTTTTTTTTTTTTAATGGTCAACTCCATTGGAGTTTCATTGTATTACAAACGCGTAATCTTTTGGTTAGTCAAATAAAGCGTACCCCTTATATAAAACCAACAGATCTAATATATCCGTTGCTAAAGTCTTATTAATGCAATATTGGATATATAACACGTAATTAAAGTGATACATAGAGTGTCTGTGTGTGGTATATTGGTTTAAACTTTTATTGGTATAAAACTGATTAAACCTTATTTTAGTTATTACATATCTTGATGATTTTTACCAACGAAATAACTTCTCCGAATTTTAGACCTCAATTGTCGGATATAAACTTGGAGCCAACCTAGGTTTCGCACATGCGAGCAGAGGCTTGGCCATGAACAAGTTGCTATCCGCTGGAACGAGCTCAACTTGACTTGTACCACTAGGGAGGGTCCATTCGAACCCCTGAAGAAGCCTGGCTAGCAACATTATGGTCATAGATGTCCCAATCTTAGTACCTGTGCAGCCACGCCTACCAGTGCTAAATATCACAAACCGCATCTGAGGCTCCATCAGAGTCACGTCGTGGCCAGCAAGGTGTCGCTCTGGCTTGAACACGTTAGGCTCGTCCCATATTTTAGGATTGCGACCAAGCCCTAGACGGCTCACAAGAATTTGACTACCTATATATTATTGCAATCAGACAAATCACACATGTCATTTAATAATGTTCGACTATTAATCTCTCGGAAAATAATATCCAAGAAAGCGTTAATTAAACAGCGCCGTTCTATTAGTCGTCATTTTCATCTTATAATGACGAAACGATTATGCTATTTTTCTTTTGTTATGAATCATATAAATGGTTGGTCATTCCTTGTTACCAAATTAATTAATTTTCGCGTAAGAAAGTAAACATGAACATAGCAGGAAGATGTTAGATTGCATTCTCAAATGCTTCTTTTTTCATACACTAGATGATTGTCCATGCAAGCTTAGACTAATTAAAGCCGATTCAAACTCATCAACGTGTGTATACACACACATATATATATATATATATATATATATATATATATATATATATATATATTACCTTTGGGAACGAAATAACCAGCGAGAGTAGTATCTTGTTGGGCTTCATGAGGAGGCATGAAGGCATTAGCTGGGTGGAGCCGGAAAGATTCTCTACTACATGCTTTGATGTAGTTGAGTTGTGGTATGTCTGATTCTTGCACAAGTCTGTCCTTACCAACTACCATGTCCATTAGGGAGGGTCCATTCGAACCCCTGGAAAAGCCTGGCTAGCAGCATTATGGTCATAGATGTCCCAATCTTAGCACCTGCGCAGCCACGCCTACCAGTGCTAAATGTCACGAACCGCATCTCAAGCTCCATCAGAGTCACGTCCTAGCCAGCGAGGTGTCGCTCTGGCTTCAACACGTTAGGCTCGTCCCATATTTTAGGATTGCGACCAAGTCCAAGACGGCTCACAAGAATTTGACTACCTATTATTACAATCAGACAAATCACACACATGTCATGTAATAATGCTCAACTAAATTATATCCTGTTTGAATACTGCATCTCATTTAATTTCTCTCGGAAACTAATATCCAAGAAAGCGTTAAACAGCGCCGTTCTATTGGTCGTCATTTTTATCTTATAATTAATGACGAAACGATTTTACTATTTTTTTTGTTATGGCTATCATATAAACGGCTGGTCCTTCCTTGTTACCAAATTAATTAATATTCGCTTAAGATATGAACATAGCAGGAAGATGTTAGATTGCATTTTCAAATGTTTATTTATTTTTTCATACACTAGATGATTATTGTCCATGCAAGCTTAGACTAAAGCCGATTCGAACTCATCAACGTGTGTATATATATATTATGTGAACGGAATAAATGAATGACTTTTACCTTTGGGAACGAAATAACCAGCGAGAGTAGTATCTTGTCGGGCTCCATGAGGAGGCATGAAGGCATTTGCTGGGTGGAGCCGGAAAGATTCTCTACTACAAGCTTTGATGTAATTGAGTTGTGGTATGTCTGATTCTTGCACAAGTGTGTCTTTACCAACTACCATATCCAATTCATTTGTGGCTTTCTCAAGAATCTCAGGATGATTCAACATCTCTGCTATCGTCCACTCTACGTTATTCATCGTATTGTCGATTGTTGCAACATTGATATCCTACATATAGGATAATACATATATACATAAGAGATTTAACCCTAATTTTACTGTCACAATTTGATAGTGTGAGCACCACTGACCTTGCATTGAGCCCTAATCTCATCAAATGTGAACAAAGGCATTCCTTGGTCATCTTTTAGCGTGATGAGAATATCGAGCCAATCTTCTTCTGTCTCTTTTCCGCCTTTCTTTCTCCACAACTGCATCCTCTCGTGGATGATCGGGTCGTTGCATCTGTTGAGGATATCAACCGCTTCTCTAACCTCCGCCTCCTCTCCAACCATGTTCCATCCTCTAAGAAAAGGGAAGTAATTCGTTACGTTAAAGCTGAAAAAACAATCTAGAGCTCGGTATATTGCGTCCATATGCTCTCTCTCTTTCGGCCCTAGACCTCCGTCCTCGGCCGCTTCACCGAAATGCCTCTGGCCACATCATCCTCATCATCACGGCGTGACAATAAGTTAAGATGACATCTCTCACGTTAACCGGCTTAGTCAGGGATCCTGATTGGGGTAGATTGAAGAGATACGTGACGATATTATCCGCTTCTAAGGTTCTATCACCAAGGGTTTTGTTCAACGTTGCCGTAGACATTAGTTTGGTGGTCATCATTTTCTTCATCAGCTTCCAGTTCTCGCCGTAGGAAGATAAAGCAACGTCTTTGTAGCCATGGCTTATGAGATTGCTCGAGTACGACTCCGATCTGTCTGCGAGAGCCTCGTCTTTTTCCCTAAGCACTTCTCGGGCGATCTCGCTTGATGTTACGGTGATGACGTTGACGCGGGCGAAGCGGAAGCAAGCTATTTCCGTTTGCATGTCTTCCATTGAACGGTGGATCCACACGTGAGCCGGCCGGTTCATGATCACGTGGAACAAGTTCCCAATGATCGGCCATCCCCGCGGGCCCGGAGGAAGCTGATCTTTTGGTTTCTTGTATCTGAAGGAAATTTTAGCGAGAGCCAAGACCAACGTAATGGAAAATAAAACAAGTGTGAAACTAAACGGATCCGTAATACTCATGTTCATGGCCTAAAGGTTTGGTGTTTATGATTTTTATTGGGAGGTGAAAAGAGGTTTTACTTTTAAGATGAATCTTACTACAAAATGAGTATATAAGAACGTTTGCCTTACTATCTAATTATACAATTCAGGTGTCCATATATAACCGTATAAAATAGTGTTGGTCTCAGGAAAACTATATATTAATCATCAAACCCTAATAAAGATTGACATAGCTAGTGGCAATTTAAATAATAGTTATGGAGAGTTTGTAAGAGGGATATATATATATGTCCAAAGGTTTTTTTTCTCGCCAAGCATGAAGCCCAATATTTTGGAGGACAATTGTAATAGAAAACACGAGTTAGTAAAAAAATAATGCTTTGGACTTGGAGGTTCGAAAAGAAGGGTAAAAAGCATACAGTGGTAAATGATAGTAGTGCACCGAAAATATTCATTTTGAAGGCACGGCTGCACATGTAAATATGATATAAGCCTAAAATCTATATTTTTTAATAAAATATTTGGATTCTAAAGTATGATATAAGCTGGAAAAAAATATAATTTATTAAAACTTGAGATGGTCAATTAGGATTTTCTTCACATTAGTATGGGGCACGTGTCCTCACATTGAACATATAGATCCGCCATGTGGGCAAATAGTTGATATCACATGCAAGGTTGTTAAGATAGATTTCAAGATTCAAGTGATTGTAGAGTAATAACCATAAACTATATTTGAACTAAATTTTATCAAATGACGAGTTCGATCTTAAATTTTAACTTTACATTTATACAGCTTCTTCGCCCAGAAATACAGCTCCGCAAGTGATTCCAATTTCCAAGTGATATTGTTAAGAACATGACTTAACACGTATGTATTTTTGTACTGATCCCATAATAATTTGTACACTTTTTAAGCATGCATTAATTAACTGCATCTTTAGTCAAATAACTGAATGAGAATTATGAAGTCAATTACTGGTCTTTCATTAATACAGATTCCAAATTACATGAAATAAAAAAAAGACCAAATAAATAAATATATTTTTTAAGTCGCTTAATTAAAAAAAGTGGCAGCTAATCTAACTCTTTATGATTTACTGGGAAAGAACACCCGCTAACGTGCATGTCTGTTTTATTTTAATCTTGCGTTTTTCTAATATATATTTTTTTGTTTTTCTTTATTTTTTGATGATTCTAGTAATCTCCTTTAATTTATTCTACTGTATATCAAATATTTACTTGTTCTTCATATTTGTTGCATTCATCTAGATTCTAGTGTTAAAATAATTTTTTTTATATTTACTTGATGATTCTAGTAATTTTTTTCATATATTATTTATAGAATATTTATTTATTCTTTATATTTCTCTAATTTATTCGTGTCGAAATAATTTTTAATTTTCTCAATTTACTATTTTGAGATTTTGTTTTCACATTCACTCCATCTCTCTTTTTAATGTCTTTAAATTCTTGTGTATTTTTGTGGTTTCATCTCTCTTTTGATCTCATAATTATTCTTTTTTTTACTGAATTATTTTTGTTGTTTGAAAAATCATGATTAAATCACACAGAAAAATATGAAAAATGTATATAAAATCTCGTATTATTTTATAGTTATATATTTACTATCTTTGTAAATAAAATTTAGATTTCATTTATTTTGTATTTTATGCTTTAATGATTTTTAAAATAATTAAATTTAAATTAAATGATTTTAATATACAATTAATATAAAATTAGATAAATGTTAAATTTTCATTTGTTTTCAAATGACGAGGTGTAATGTTGGAGGGTTATCCTTTATTTTTATTATTAAAAGATGATTAATTTATGAAGAAACTATACATGATTAATGAAAATATTTGAAGGTTTAAAACAAAATAATTCTCATTTTTGAAATCCATTTTTTTAGTTTTTAGATATTGACTAATGAGAAGTCATTCTAAATGATTGTTTTGTAGATTTTTATAAATCATTTCATATTCTTATTGTTGTAGTTTTTGGTTGGGACAAAAGAAGTCGGATCGTATATTTTTTTTTTCTCGTCTGAAATATTGTAATTGTCGAAATATTATGAAAACAATTACAAGGATAATTTTTAACGGACAATTTATCTATTCTACAAATATCCACAATATATATGTATACTCACCACGAATAGTTTTTCTTGCACCATTCTAAAAAATTTTCTTATCTGATATGCCTTCTCCAATAACCTGCAAAAATCGCATCTTCTGAAAATCGAAACACAGATTTTCTGGTGTAAAAACATTAATGAACCGTTTAGTCAACCACTGTACTAAAGGAGCTTCCACGATCGTATATTTTAGAAGTCAAATATTTCTAACGTTTTGTGATATATCTAGATACACGACGTAATAGATAAAAAGAAAATTTAAGCGGTTCATGTGTCCCTATTGAAAAATATCATATCATAAACCGTGTAGACCGGAAATAAAACACCGATACAAAAATGTCATCAAATTTGTTTTACTCTTGACTCTTGTCACCTTGTGGTTAAGTTTTTCCAATATACGTGGACACTAAAGTATTTCACTTGCACAATCGAACTGTGACTAGAAGATTCATCGTAATTCGATAACCAGACATAAAGCTAATCTATAGGATGATGACCAACCATTGATAATTTTCTACATTTTTCTTGTTTTGTTTTTCCACAAGCACCTCTCTTGTTAAGGTCAACTAATTGCAAGTTTTTGTTAAGGTCAACTAATTGCAAGTTGAATATTAACGACATTCGTTTTTGGCTTTAAATTAGTAGATGAATCACGCGGGAAATTGTGTTTATTTTTTAGTACCTTTTGTTATTATAAATTTTTATCATAAAAATTTGTGATTATTTTTAGTGTATGCTAATTTAATATAGAGACAAATTTCGGAATTGATATTTTACAGTTTTAAAGCACCAATAATAACTTAAACCAAAGAAATAGAATATAGATTAAACACATAATTTAAATAATTATTCACATAGTTTAAATAGACACATTGATATTTTGATAACCAATTGTAAGATAATAAGATAATCTGGCAAGAAAACAAAATTGAAATAGTAGTTATTGGAAGAATTATCTATGAATAAAAAAGAATAAAAAGACTAATCGAAACAGATAATGGATTTCCGGATCCACTTAATCGTAAGAGAACTAGTGGGATAATGGTTAAAACACAACAACACGTAAAGTGATACATAGTGTGATATTATGATATATGGTTGTAGATGTTTTAGTGGTAAACTAAACCTTATTTTAGTTATTAGTTATTACATATCTTGATTATTTTTATCAGCGGAATAGTTTCTCATATTTTAAATTTAGATTTCCGGAAATCCGTCGAAACAATTTAAATTTAGATTTCGCACATACGAGTAGAGGCTTGGCCATGAACAAGTTGATATCCGTCGAAACTTTGGAGGTCAAATTGAATAATGGTTAAAACGCTATTGCATCAAAATATAAACTTTACTGAGAATTATGTTTGTTTTTGTTTTGATGCTTGATTACAAAATGATCTTGAATCATAGCGATGTAACATCTTCTTGATATGTTCATGTTCACACTATCTTAAGCGAATATTTGGTAACAAGGAAGAGACCAACCGTTCATATAACGGCGCTGTTTAACGTTATCTTGGATATTAAATTCCGACAAAATCTAGTCAAACATAAAATTATATTGGTTGGGACCGTTGACGGCTATATTTGGATGTGAAACAAAAGAAAATTTAAGAGCTTCATCTGTCACAGTTGCAAAATATAATTTCATAAACTGTGCAATTGAAATATTTTTAGTTTCTACTCCCTTAGTTTCTACGTATATTGCAAAACTTAACCACAAGAATTAAATCATTTGATGACATATATAATTTTGTCTAGAAGTTTCATAGGAAACCAAACATAAAGCTCATTTTAGCTAGGCTAAGCCTTTAGAATGAAATTTTTATTTTTAATTTGATTTTGCGGTTTATGAAAATTACATTTTGAGACTGTTACTATTTTGAGTGTATTTAAATATTCTATATATTTATTTCTTCTTTTTGACAAAAAAGAATTAATTATGGAAACTATTAAGAATAATTATATATATAACATCTATCTATACTTGGTTTTAAAAATATATTGAAATTTCTGTGAACAAAATGTTTTCCATGGAATTATGTCTCAGGAGCACTTTTTCTTAGAAAATAGCTCATTGGCTTTTTTATCATTAATAAAGTAATTAAATATATAAATATAACCGCCATCTATATCATCTGAATTATGAGAAAGAGTTAGCTAAAGAATTAAAGATATGTGATCGTTATTACACTGTTTTGTTGTTATGATTAATTAGCCTCGTCCATTTCGCTTGTTCCACAATAATCATGTTCATTTCCCCATAGTCACTTGTTCACTTATTACCACTGCATGTAATCAACTACTCACTCTGTTTTTTAAAGAATGTAATTTTGAGATTTTCACTGATTTTAAGAAATTTGTTAAAATGACAGTTTTAACCTTCTAATAATTATTTTTTTTAGTTTTCTTAATTAAATTTCATCATAAACAAAAAAATAATAAATAAGGACAAAACAAGTAATATTTAACCAAAAATTCATTGAAAAATGAAAACAACTTTCTTTTTGAAACATTTTTTTCTTCTAAAATTACTTTCTTTAAGAAATAGAGGGAGTATAATTATGTCAAAAAAACTACAAAAAGTCCTTAATAGTTTTAAGAGGTGCTAATAGTAAAATAAACAGTTTGATTTGTAAAATCTTACAGTTAAAAACATTTTTATGGTTTAGAAGAAAGTATTACGGTAAGAAGTAGCTAGCAAGAGATAGCACAAATAGTCTATATATGTATCTATGTTTTTCCGGCAGACTATTTAAAACTCTAATACAGTTCCATTGCATTTAATAATATTAGAGTTATATAGGTTGAAAAATAATTTTAATTGGTAACTTTCACTGTTTTGAATAGTAAAATAAATGGAATTAAAAGAATAATAATGATCAATAAAAATATATGCAAGTGAATAAAAATGACTAATTTGTTTAGTAAGTGCGTAAAATTATATACATAAAACGATTATGTTTTATATTAATTTGGCTTTAGATACATTTTCACTAACACCTCTCTACATTCATTTTTGGTTTTAAATTACCGTGTTTTTGGGACATATTACATTAGAATTTTTTTTTTTTTTTTTTATGTTTGCTATTGAATATAGAGAAAAAATTCGGAATTTTTATTTTAGAAATTTCAAAGCACCTAAAAACAATACGTGAATTTTTTTTAAAAAAATAATTAAAAAATTCAAAAGTGTAGGGCCTATATAGTAAACACATTATTTAATTTTGGAAACCAATTGTAGTTATTGGAAGAATTAACAACTATCGTAGATTTAAAAAGGTCATAGGCCATACACCTTTTTTAAATCCACGATGGGCAAAGACTTGGGCCACAAAGAGTCCATGACAAAACAGAAAAAAAGAACACATACATTGTCTTGAATTTGAGACTTCTATATTACTAATCCATTAATGAAAACATATTAAAATTTAGGCCCCCAAAAATTGGTAAATTTGGCGGTTCCAAAGTCGAGCTTCATTAGAACATTAATGTTGGAAGTTTTTTCATGAGGATATCTCATAATAAAAAAAAGAAAATTAAAAAAGAAGAGAGAGATTGAAAAAAGGTTCTCAAATGAGAGAACATAACTGTATTGACCATGTTTATGTTGCAGCATTAGTCCGATAGCTTAAAACCCATAAGGACTTGGAAACAACACTACTCCGAATTATAGCACATAAACTTTACGTGCGTTGTTTATTCCAAGCCCATAAAATTTTCTTCGGATAACAAATTCAACCGTATAAAAATTCACAATCTCACCAGACCAGAAACTATATGCAAAAAAAAAAAAAAAACATATATAGTTTTTCTAAAATAGAATTGTTTAGTACTATGAGTTAGCTCAGCTGTCTTTGTCCCACGTGATTTATGTCTTTTATGGCTTTGTCGTGTGTTCATCAATTTTGCTTTTGTTCCCTTCGTCATCATCATTTATTTGGGTTCGTATTTCTTTTAGTTGATTGGTTAATAATATTACTAATGAAGGTACGGCTTCTTGACTCTTATGTGTATTTTCTTCTAAATTTAAACTAATTTTCAAGAAAATAAAAATAGTTTAAAACAGAGCAAATGATCACTAATGTGAGAAATGTATATATAAAAGCACAAGCTTCCTTCATCATCAACATCATCATTTGTCGGCAGTTAAATGGCTCCGGTTTGGTATCTATCACTTTTCTTTCTTACCTGTCTTCTTCTCGCCGCCTTCAAACGCAAGAAACAGCAACAGGGACCACCGTCTCCTCCTGGTTTTCCGATCATCGGAAACTTACACCAGCTCGGCGAATTACCACATCAATCTCTATGGAGACTCTCCAAAAAGTATGGTCCTGTGATGTTTTTGAAGCTTGGAAGTGTCCCAACGGTCGTAGTTTCTTCCTCTGAAACAGCAAAACAAGCTCTGAAAATCCATGACCTCCATTGTTGTAGCCGTCCAAGCTTAGTAGGTACCGTAACTCTCACTCTCACTCAACATACACTAAAGTTTTGTTTTCCCCCCTTAATTAATGAAACCTATGATTTTTGATTATTTCTCAGGGCCAAGAGAACTCTCTTACAATTATCTGGACATTGCTTTTGCTCCCTTTGATGATTACTGGAAAGAAGTCAAGAAACTGTGTGTGCAAGAGCTATTCTGTCCTAAAAGAGTTCACTCAATTCAACACATCAAGGACGAGAAGGTCAAGAAACTGATCGATTCAGTGGCGGAATCAGCTTCTCAGAACACACCGGTTAACTTGAGCGAGAAGTTTCTTACTCTAACTGTAGGCGTGATATGCAAGGCAGCATTTGGTGTGAGTTTCCACGGAACTGTGCTCAACAATGACAGATTCGACAAGTTCATCAACGAGGCATTTTTGTTTCTGGGGAGCTTCTCTGCCTCTGATTTTTTCCCAAATGGCGGATGGATCGTAGACTGGCTCACGGGCTTGCAAGGGCGGAGAGAGAGAAGCGTGAGAGATCTTGATGCGTTCTATGAACAGATGTTTGATCTACATAAAGAGGAAAAAGAAAAAGGGAGTGAAGATTTCGTGGATCTGCTCTTGAAGTTTCAGAAAGAAAAGTCTGTTCTTGGATATGGCAAGCTCACAAGAAACCATATCAAAGCAGTCTTAATGGTAACTATAATAATTAAATACAAAGAATCGCAATCATATTCTGAAACATTAATACATGAAGATTATAACATTAATTTTTATGATCTTGTGACAGAATGTTCTTATTGGGGCCATCGGTACTTCTGCAATAACAATGACATGGGCAATGACAGAACTTATGAGAAACCCGCGAGCAATGAAGAAAGTGCAATCCGAAATCAGAAATCAGATTGGGAACAAGTCAATGATCTCCTTGGATGATATAGAGCAGCTTCATTACTTGAAAATGGTAGTCAAGGAAACATGGAGGCTACATCCTCCAGCACCTCTTCTGGTTCCAAGAGAAGTAATGTCTGAATTTGAGATCAACGGCTACAAGATTCAACCCAAGACACGGCTTTATGTGAATGTTTATGCTATCGGACGTGATCCCGACATCTGGAAAGATCCAGAGATGTTTCTCCCCGAAAGGTTTATTGATAATAACATTGATGTAAAAGGACAGAATTTTGAGTTGTTACCGTTTGGGGGTGGCCGGAGACTATGTCCTGCAATATACATGGGGACATCAATGGTGGAGTTTGGTCTTGCGAATATGTTGTATCATTTTGACTGGACACTACCACACGGCATGTCGGTCGAAGATATCGACATGGCAGAATCTCCTGGACTCAATGTGAGCAAGAAAATTGAGCTTCTACTTGTTCCTGTGAAATATTTAGATCATTGATCACTTGAACTAAATAAAACTTGTTACCTTGATTTTTTTTTTTTTTTATAATTGGGCCTCTCTATCATTACTTTAGTGAGTGGATTTATCACATTACCAACGATTGCGTTTTAAATATGAACCACCTTTCTAGTGTGGTGCAGAAAATAAGAAATTAGTAATACTTGGAGAAATCATAAAACTAAATCACTTGATTGGTTTTAATGAAAGAAAAATTGCACTTGTTGCAGTCCTGTTAGTTTTTGTTTGGTTTCCTTTTTTTGTTTTCTGTCAAAATCATTTTCGATTGAAAGGAACGTTAAAATAACTAAGAGTCTAGAGTTTTTTGATGTTGACTTCTCGTATTCGCCAAACATATTATGGTTCGCCAACAAAAAGAAGGTAACGATGGTTAAAATTTTATTAATAAAGTAACCATGATTAAAAAATTTAAGTATATACAATTTGAGTCATTAGTGGCGTGCTAATCCAACTTAGAATGATGCATGATATTGTACACTAATAATACTTTATATTATTTGTAGATATGATGTCTTTGTCGGATCTGATTTTCCGTCAATTAATCTGATTAATGATTATGATGATAGTTTCCCGCATTTATGGTTTTGGAACGTATTATATACAATTAATGGAAAATTAGCATTTAAGAGAGGACAGGTGACATTTTAGGATTGGTTGCATGTGTGGTTAGGGAGCTAATTAATCTAGGGGACAAACCGGCTAAGCTATTACTATTAGTGTGATGTGTTCTTGTGCATGAAGTTGTTTTGACAACTAAGTTACTTATGTGTCAACACCAAGGTTTTGAACAAAACCATGCACTTCGCCAAATTTTGACTAACTTCTTAAACGTTTTCAACTTCATTTCATTTAAAAGTGAAAGTAAGTCCGAAATATCATCGGAGAACAGAGCAATGCTCACAAATGTTTATATATAAAACCAAAAGATTCCTTCATTATCATTCAAGAAAACCACAAGATATACAAAAATGGCTCAGATTTGGTTTATGTCACTTCTCTTTCTCACATGTCTTCTTCTTGCCACCTTCAGACGAAAGAAGCAGCAACGAGGACCACCATTTCCTCCTGGTTTACCGATCATCGGAAACTTACACCAGCTCGGAGAATTACCACATCAATCTCTATGGAGACTCTCCAAAAAGTACGGTCCTGTGATGTTTCTGAAGCTTGGAAGAGTCCCAACGGTCGTAGTTTCTTCCTCTGAAACAGCAAAACAAGCTCTGAAAATCAATGACCTCCATTGTTGTAGCCGTCCAAGCTTAGTTGGTACCGTAACTGTCACCAACACATCTTAAGTTTTGTTTTCCTTAATTTCTCATGATTGTTGATCATTTCTCAGGGCCCAGAGAACTCTCCTACAATTATCTGGACATTGCTTTCGCTCCCTTTGATAATTATTGGAAAGAACTAAAGAGGATGTGTGTGCAAGAGCTCTTCAGTGCTAAACGAGTTCACTCGATTCAACCCATTAAGGACGAGGAAGTCAAGAAACTGATCGATTCAGTCTTGGAATCAACTGCTCAAAAAACACCGGTTAACTTGAGCGAGAAGTTTCTGGCTTTAACTGTAGGCGTGATATGCAAGGCAGCTTTTGGTGTGAGTTTCCAAGCAACTGTGCTCAACAATGACAGATTCGACAAGTTAATCGGCGAGGCATTCTTGTTTTTGGGGAGCTTCTCTGCCTCAGATTTTTTCCCAGATGGCGGGTGGATCATCGACTGGCTCACAGGTTTACAAGGGCGGAGAGAGAGAAGTGTGAGAGATCTTGATGCGTTCTATGAACAAATGTTTGATTTGCGTAAACAGGGAAACAAAGAAGGAGATGAAGATTTTTTGGATTTGCTCTTGAGGTTGGAGAGAGAAGAAACTGTTCTTGGAAATGGCAAGCTCACAAGAAACCATATCAAAGCAATCTTAATGGTGACTACAAATACAAAGAATTGCAATCATATACTGAAACATCAATACATGAATATTATAACATTTATCTAATTATGATCTTATGACAGAATGTTCTTATTGGGGCCATCGGTACTTCTGCAATAACAATGACATGGGCAATGACAGAACTTATGAGAAACCCGCGAGCAATGAAGAAAGTGCAATCCGAAATCAGAAATCAGATTGGGAACAAGTCAATGATCTCCTTGGATGATATAGAGCAGCTCCATTACTTGAAAATGGTGGTCAAAGAAACATGGAGGCTACACCCTCCAGCACCTCTTCTGGTTCCAAGAGAAGTAATGTCTGAATTTGAGATCAATGGCTACAAGATTCAACCCAAGACACGGCTTTATGTGAATGTTTATGCTATCGGACGTGATCCAGATAACTGGAAAGATCCAGAGATGTTTCTCCCCGAAAGGTTTATTGATAACAGCATCGATGTAAAAGGACAGAGTTTTGAGTTGTTGCCGTTTGGGGGCGGCCGGAGACTATGTCCTGCAATATACATGGGGACATCAATGGTGGAGTTTAGTCTTGCGAATATGCTGTATCATTTTGACTGGAAGCTACCACAAGGCATGTCAGTCGAAGATATCGACATGGAGGAATCTCCTGGACTCAATGTGAGCAAGAAAAACGAGCTTCTAATTGTTCCTGTGAAGTATTTAGATCATTGATCACTTAAACTAAGTTTTTTAATGAGACTACAAAATATATTGTAGCATTGATTGAACTGAATACAACTCTATTATTTTTATTTGATTTTTGGATTAAAAATTTCGATATGGTTGGGGGATCGGAAGAAGACAGCAATGTATATTAAAAATATTATTATATTAATGTCACTAAAAAGACAGCAATGTGATTAACCTAAAAGGGCGTGAGCTTTTTCCTTAACCATTTTCTTAAATTAGAAATGGTTTGGAGTTGACAAAAAAAACAAAAAAAAAATGTTTTGGCTTCTCTCACTTCTCTTCCTCATCTGTATTCTTGTCGCCGCCTTCAAACACAAGAACCGTCGGCAACATCAACGGAAACCACCGTCTCCTCCTGGCTTCCCGATCATAGGAAACTTACACCAGATCGGAGAGTTACCCCATCAGTCTCTATGGAGACTTTCAAAGAAGTATGGTCCTGTGATGC
This sequence comes from Alliaria petiolata, assembly GCA_020283515.1. NCBI lineage: Eukaryota > Viridiplantae > Streptophyta > Magnoliopsida > Brassicales > Brassicaceae > Alliaria > Alliaria petiolata. The sequence continues at coordinate 177,126,599 of JAHZTW010000001.1, forward strand.
TTTTGCGGCTTGGAAAAGTCCCCACACTCATAGTTTCTTCCTCTGAAACAGCAAGACAAGCTCTGAAAATCCATGACCTCCGTTGTTGTAGTCGCCCGAGCTTAGCAGGTACTAAAGTTTTGATTTTTATATCTTGAATCTTGACATCTTGAATCTTGACTTAACAAAACTCTTGAATCTTGAATCTTGAATCTTGAATCTTGATTTAACAAACCCCATGAATCTTGAATCTTGATTTCAACAAACCCCCTGAATCTTGATCATTCCTTAGGGTCAAGAGAGCTCTCTTACAACTTTGTGGACATTGCTTTCTCTCCTTATGATGATTACTGGAAAGAAGTAAGGAAGCTCGCTGTTCAGGAACTATTCAGTACAAAACAAGTGCACTCGATTCAGCCTGTAAAGGAAGAGGAGGTAAAGAAGCTGATCGATTCAATCACTCGATCAGCTTCTCTGAGAACTCCGGTCAACTTGAACAAGACGTTTCTTGCTTTGACAGTAAGCGTGATATGCAGGGCAGCATTTAGTGTGAGTTTTGAGGGAACTGTGCTCAACAGCGACAGTTTCAACAAGATAGTCCGCGAGGCACTCGAGATGATGGGAAGCTTTTCTGCCTCGGATTTTATCCCTCATGTCGGATGGATCATCGACTGGTTCACGGGTTTGCAAGGGCGGAGAGTGAAGAGCATGAGAGATCTTGATGCGTTCTATGAACAAATGATTGATCTGCATAAACAGGAAAAGAGTCAAGGGAGTGAAGATTTCGTGGATCTGCTGTTGAGATTGGAGAAAGAAGAAGCTCTTCTTGGAAAGGACAAGCTCACAAGAGACCATATCAAAGCAATCTTAATGGTAATTACAAAACATTTGGCAATCCTTTTGTAATAAATAACACGTGAGAGATCCTGACATGTTTTTATGATCTTGTCACAGAACGTTCTTCTGGCGGGAATCGATACTTCTGCGATAACCATGACATGGGCAATGACGGAACTCGCCAGGAACCCGCGAGTGATGAAGAAAGTTCAATCTGAAATCAGAAACCATATGGGGAACAGATCAGTGATCAGCTTAGATGACACAGAACAGTTCCATTACCTGAAAATGGTTGTCAAAGAAACATGGAGGCTACATCCTACAACACCCATTCTACTCCCAAGAGAAGTAATGTCTGAATTTGAGATCAACGGCTACACGATACAGCCCAAGACACGGCTTCATGTGAATGTCTGGGCTATTGGGCGTGATCCGGATACCTGGAAAGACCCAGAAGTGTTTCTCCCGGAGAGGTTTATCGATAGTGACATTGATGCGAAAGGACAGAACTTTGAGCTGTTACCGTTTGGGGGTGGCCGGAGAATCTGTCCTGCAATTTACATGGGGACATCAATGGTGGAGTTTGGTCTGGCGAATCTGTTGTTTCAGTTTGACTGGGAGTTACCAGAAGGAATGACGGTCGGGGATATCGACATAGAAGAAGCTCCGGGGCTCACTGTCAACAAGAAAAACGAGCTTCTACTTGTGCCTGTGAAACATTTAGATCATTGATCCCTTAAAACTAAGTTCATCATGAGATTACGGAATAAATTATAGCATCGATTGTACCTAGATAGAAGGAAATCTGATGTTACTCTGTTTCTTTATTTAGCCCAATAAGTTGTTCGATGAAATGTCTGAGAGAAACTTTCCATTTATGCAATTTGCTTTTGGTTAAGAAGAAAGCTTTGATTTGTGTTAGATTCAGAACAAGAGATATCTCTGGTGGACCCAAAACAAATCACACAAAAGGGACAAATTGAATGTACGTTTGTGTACCTCAGCTGCAAAATCAGCATCTCTTGAACGCCTTATCCAAATGCTTCAGAATCGCTTTATCTGATTGATTATGCTCCTCTGTCAAAGCAAAGGACTAAACGCACCTCCCATATGAAAATTTGGTACCGACAGAATCTCTTATTTTATTGAGAAATGAATTGTATAACCAGAGAGGAGGATCTGTATTTATTTCATTGAGAAGTGAAATTTGGGAGTATTTGCTTACGAGAGCATCTCCAGAGAGGATCTTTATCTTGTGGGTGGTTTGTATATTCTAGGGTGTTTTGCTTTAAGCCTTTAACGATACATCTTTAAATTTATCTCAAAATAATTTATAGTTTGTATTATAGTATTTAATATTAATAATAGTAATGATAAAATTTCATAAATAAATGTAAAACAAATATATAGAAAAAATATTAGAAAAAATGATTACGAACTATACATAGTATCAACTATCAAGTAATACGTACTACACATTCCAAATATGAAAATATCATTAGTTACACAAACAAAAGTTTTAACTTTCCTTATCATTGTTTCGAATTTATCTAATTATACAAGCTTTTTTTTTATATAATAATTAGAAATGAACTCCAACAAAACTTTAATTTTAAGAAATAAGTATGGTTAATTACTTACTTATATTCCCATCCACTTCCAATTACTATATGACATTTTTACATGTTTCTTTTTATTTCTTCTTGTAAATAGGATATTCTTTTAGGAGGTATCGACTCTGCTGCAATTACAATGACATGGGCAATGACAGAACTTGCTAGAAACCCTAGAGTGATGAAGAAAGTTCAATCTGAAATCAGAAACCAAATGGGTAACAAATCCATGATTAGCTTGGATGACGCAGACAAGCTAAGTTACTTGAAAATGGTGATCAAAGAAACATGGAGGCTACATCCTCCGGTACCTCTCCTGTCCCCAAGAGAAGTAGTGTCTGAGTTTGAGATCAACGGCTACACGATACAACCCAAGACACGGCTTCATGTGAATGTTTGGGCTATAGGACGTGCACTACAAGAAAACATCCGATTTGCGACGGTAATCCGTCGCAAATCACCATTAGCGATGGAATTGCGACGGAAGCAAAATTGTCGCAATTCGTTAGCCGCAAATCAATATCCGTCGCAAAACCATCGCAATATTTGCGACGGAAATAAATTCATCGCAAATCCGTCGCAAATTTGCGACGGAAATAAAATGTTGTAAATACGTCGCAAGTTTAGGTCCGTCGCAA